>OX453075.1:16208728-16254277 GCA_949699795.1 Spicauda simplicius | reverse complement strand
AAAGGTATGTAAAGATAGTTCAGATGTTTTTTGCTGAGCAATTGACTTCTTGTTACATGATTATTTTAAATTATCGAAATACGAAATACGAAAACATACAACCCATTAATGAACAGTAGTTGTTGTCCTCAATTAAAAGAAATTAATTGTTCTTTGTATCTTTGTTGTATTGATTTCTACATGAGCTGATATTAGCATCATAATATAGCAATTTAATATGGTACTATAACTCAAATAGTTCACTAAGTTCTTGTCTATCACGGGACATCAAGGAGTAAAAGCTTTGTTCTGATATTCCTACTAAACCAATTGAACAAATGAAGAATGTACATCTGTGTAATTCCTAACAGTTGTCATATTCCTATACTGTCCTATGAAACCTTTCCTTATCTGAAAGAGTATTTCTATTCAGAGTCCACATTGCATGGCCTAAAATCATACCACACCATGTAACATACCATGTAACATTTAACATTTTTTTTATTGTCATAAATACCTATACTTTGTTTTATTTTGTTTTGTGCTTTTCTTTTTTGTTTTTAGATTTAGTTGAGATTACAATTCGTACACATTATGAGAGTAGTATATACCTGTAATGGCGATTCACATTGAACCAAACTAATTGTATTTTTTTAAACAATGTATAATGATAAGTCGATGGTATATCTAAATAAATAAATAAACATTGGGTATTATTGTCTTCCCCCAGCATCTACATCGGGCGTTGTGATCAACACGTGCGGTTGGATCAAGGGCGCTGGATACAAGGTGTTGACGCACGCCGCACAAGCGTTTGAGGTTTGTAACCTATGAAAAATAAAAGTATGGAGCTCCTATAAAGAATTTAAGAGTATGTTTTGTATGTTAATGTGTATGTGACAAATAGTGAAACATTTTAAACTTAGAAATAATTAAATGATTGAGGCATATCAGTGTGAAACAACATTGCAATTTAAGTAAACCTTGATTAATTTGAGTAAAACATTTTGAAAGAAAATAGCCTTTATGTAATGAAAATTATTTTCAGGTGGATGTAATTTTGGTGCTAGACAACGAGAGACTGTACAATGAATTAAAACGTGACATGCCTAAGTTTGTCAAAGTGGTGTACTTGCCAAAGAGTGGTGGGGTAAGTAAAAAGTTACATAATAATAAGAACAACTTCAAGTTAAAATGAATAAAGCAAATATATAGTGCGTTCCAGACGGCGCTCACAACGCTCAAAATGCTCCTTTAGTCGTTCCATATGACGAGCGCAGTCGTTGTGGTCGCGACAAAAACGTCACTCATGACGTCATGACTTACACTCACGCGAAGCTCAGGACGGACCATCTAATAAGGTAGGTCGTTCCACTAGAGACTACGTCAGTATCGCTCACAAGCTAGTGGAGCGGAAAAACTGCGGTCGTGAGCGTGAACGTTGTGAACGCCTAACGGAACGCACTCAGACTCTTCTGGCCTATAACTGTCAGCTGTTAGACAGGGTCTTCTTTAATTGCGGGATAAGTTTCATTTGAAGCAACCATCCTTAGTCCTCTAAAGTAGCAACGCATCTGTGATTGACTATAGATAGAACCCCTGTTTTAGTGGACAGCTAATTATCATCTAGGCATGCTAATCTGCTATTTCAATCACTTCACTACATAGTATAAAACAAAGTCGCTTCACGCTGTCTGTCCATATGTATGCTTAGATCTTTAAAACGACGCTACGGATTTTAATTCGGTTTTTTTTATTGGATAGAGTGATTCAAGAGAAAGGTTTTTATGTATAATATAGTAGAGATTCACTGAATATTTTCGATTTTTGACTTTTAGGCGGAACAAAGTTCGCCGGGTAACAACTAGTTGTATATAAATTGCCAGAGTTAGAATTGCCAGAAATTATTTCTTAGGGAAAGTAATTCCTTTCTACATTATGTAAAAGCAAGTGACCAATTTGGTATATTTTGTTTCCAGGTAGTGGAGCGGTCGTCTGCTCAACGAGCCGAGGTGAGGGACGCCAGGATACGGGAATATTTCTACGGAAAGAGGACGCCGTACTATCCACACTCGTTTGACGTTAAGTTCTCAGATTTGAAGATATACAAGGTATTAAACATTATTGTATAGTTTAATAAGTATTATTGTGGGCATGTTTGTGACTTCAGGAATTATGAGAAGTGAGGACTTGTAAAATCCCTATAAAATATGTTTACTTGTCGCACTTTTTATATTTAAGTTTTATAAATGAGTTTGCAATTCTAGAAGAGTGGCTATTTCATCATCAGTTTAGAAAATAAAAGTGCTTTCTGCAATCTATTTTTTAAAGAGTTTTATGTCCGAGTGCTTCAGAAATATTTGATTAAGAAATTCATTTGACATCTTGTATACTATGGTTAAAAGTAATTTGTAAATTGAACTGTTGGCAACCGTCATGAGTCCAGTTAGTTGTGTATCGAACTTCTTCTTTCAGTGTTTGGTAGGGTGCACAAAAGGTGATTTATCAAACATTTATAATGTTCCTCTGAACATTTGCCATTGTATAGTGTTCTTCTATATAATAGCAAGCACAGGAACCCTTTATTCATCCGCGGGTTTAAAGGGATTAATTTGTTTTTGAAACAGTGTTTGTTTGTCTGTGTGCTTGAATGTCCTTGAAGGTGGTAGAACCAGTGTAGTTCGACTGGTGAAGTACCACCACCACACCTATTTCTAGCGTGAAGCGTTTCTAGCGTTTCGATGGAAGGGTGTCGTTGCCGGTACACTTTTATATGAGGCGAACATCATAGTCCTCGGGAGTTGCAACGCATCTGTGATTGACTTCAGATGGTACCCTGTTCTGTATGAAGTTGATTACAGATCCCCGTCCCTGCCGGACTCCGTAGACACAACGTTTGTCTGTCTGTGTGCTTGAATGTTGCATGTACAGGTGGGCGCGCTGTCCCTGGCGGACTACGTAGACACAATATTTGTCTGTCTGTATGCTTGAATGTCGTGTACAGGGTGGGCGCGCCATCCCTGCCGGACTCCGTTGACACAATGTTTGTTTGTCTGTATGGTTGCATGTCGTGTGCAGGTGGGCGCGCCGTCGCTGCCGGACTCCGTAGACACAACGTTTGTCTGTCTGTGTGTTTGAATGTTGTATGTACAGGTGGGCGCGCCGTCCCTGCCGGACTCCGTTGACACAATGTTTGTTTGTTTGTTTGTCTGTCTGTACGGTTGCATGTGTTGCGCAGGTGGGCGCGCCGTCGCTGCCGGACTCGTGCATGCCGCTGGGCATGCGCGCGGAGGACGCGCTCACGAAGCTGGTGGGCGTGGCGGCGTCGCGCGCGCTGCAGCACCGCCTGCTGGCCGTCTCCTTCGCCGCCGCGCCCGACGACCACGTGCTGGCCGCCAACCTCGCCGGCTTCGTCACCGTGTGAGTGCTTACGTGTTGTTATGTATCACCCTGTAGTCGGGGAGTGGAATACGGCTACGGTATCCCCTGCCTGTCGTAAGAGACTAACGGGGCCTCTGGGGTTGCGGACGGCTAGAGTGGGAGCTCGAACCGTCCAACAAGCAACCCCAAGAAGGACGGCGGGATGTGTGGCTGCATCTCGCCGTAAGCACCTCATGGTGAAGTGGGGTGGTACACGTCCCCCAAGAGATGAGCCCGTGAGGGGCACCGCGCTAGGGGACACCGGTTCGTTCCGTTGGAGTTTCCAAGTCCCCTACTACAAGCGTTAAGGAAGGCCACCGAGGAAGTTTTAGTGGGTAAAAATCCCACATAACCCGGAGTTTCTCCCAAGACTTCTGTGTACCTTTTGAAGGTTTCCTCCCCGTAACAAAAAAAAAAGGTGTTGTAATGTTATTAGTGCCATCCACAATGTTTAACCATTGGACAAAGCGTAGGGATCCTGGGAGTTGATATCTCGTGTGACGTAATCGCAATCATAGATGTGTTGCTACTTCCAATAAAACGTTTCATGTAAATGAGTCGCCATATGCATCGAAACGCAAGAACTACTTAGTTGTCAAACCAAAAGTAATAATACCTATGCACACATACATATGCACACGATCGTACACACGCATAACGCGCGCACATCCTTAACACGTACACGCGCGCTCATACATGCACACATTTTATTTCCATTGCGTGTCTATCAATAAGTTATTGAATCCCGACATTCGGCAGCACGGCGGTGGACATGGAGCGGCAGACGCTGACGGTGCTGTCGCCGCAGCCGCGGCCGCTGCCCGGCACCGTGCTGCTGCTGTCCGACCTCACCTACATGGACAACCACTAGCCGCCGCCCTGGACCAGCCTGCGTCTGGACCTGCGCGCGTCTGGACCCGGCCGCCCCAGATCCGCGCCGCGTCTTGACCCGCCCGTCCCTGGACCGGCGCCGTCCCTGGCTCCACTCTGCAAGCTCATGATAATGGGAGACTGGTGCATAGTGGCTTCCGTTGGATTTACACCTTACGGGCCACGCTCTAAGAGCGCCTTCACATTAGCTCGCAACTAGCGCGGCCAGGATACGGGTTAGGGCACCTTCAGATTAGGTCGCAAGTAGTACAGTAGTAGTAGCGTGGCAGCCGCGCGACTGCAACGGATGCTTTCTTATTGAAATTATTATTCATTATTTACATTTGACGACCCGCGTGGCGAAGCGGTTACCATGCCGGTCTAAAGCACAACGGGTCCCGGGTTAGAGTCTCAGCTAGACAGGGTATCTAAGTGATGAGTTTAGAGTCATGTTCTGGGGCTGGGTGTTTGTGTATTCGTCTTGTGTGAGTCCATAGTACCTACGACACAGGAGCAAATCCTAGAGTGGAGATATGATTATAGAAAGCGTGTTTAAATTGTGTATTATTTTTTACTAGCATTTGCCCGCGGCTTCGCTCGCGTGGAATTTAGTCTGCCACATAAAGTTTGCAAAGTGGTAGAGCAATGGTTCAACCAGGGAGGCATCACCGCCGCACCTATTTCTACCGTGAAGCAGTTCTTGTGTTTCATTTGAAGGGTGTGCCTGCCGGCTCACTTTGTATGAGGCGATCATCATAGTCCTCGGGAGTAGCAACGCATCTGTGATTTACTTCAGATTGAACCCTTGCCCTACTTCCTAATGCGATTAACATACGGTACCGCTCACTGCCACGGTAGGCGGTGAAGCGGATCTCTTGTTGTATTGGGGTCTAATAAATCCGTTGATGCCTCACAAACGTACACCGACTGGCCGCGCGGTCCAGCGGTGTTCTCATCACCACCGTGTCTCCACGCGAACGACAGTGCGGGGGGTCGGCGCCTCACACACGGGCTGGCGCCTAAGCGCGCGGATCATCGTTGAAGCAAAAATGCATTTCGATGTCGAAAAGTTTATTTTGATGATCGGTCCATCCGCGCGTACAGGTGCATAAACCGCCTTAGCGCGCGGGGCACCGCTATTCGCGGCGGTGCGCGGTGCCGTGTGTTAGTGTCACGTGTCACGACGCGTTTTTCGCCCGCAAGGCGCGCGGTTGTTTGCGGCTCCCGCTGCACCGGCGGGCAATCTGTAGAACCGCGCGGGCCGCGGTCAGCCGCAGCCGCGGCGGTTTGCGCCCGCGCGCTCTGCGGTCAGTTGGCGGGCGAGTGCAGTAGTCAGGACCTCAACTGATGGTAAACCGCCCGTCTTGCGGTTTTCGCCCGCCACGTTTGCGGTCGATAATCGCAACCGCGACGGCAGCGGAACCGCAAAAATAGGCGGTCTCGTGAGTTTCGCACAGAAGCTGCGGGCCCGCAACCGCGGCGGCCGCGGGTGAAAACCGCGCCGTGAGTACGTAGCCTTAATCGCCTAAATCAGTGTGTTCAAATTTCAAATCACAGGCACGTATATTAATTTGAATTAGTTTTGTCGGCAACAGATATTAATGCTTACTCTGAAATTAAAAGTTTTAAGAAAGGGTCTCAAAACCCGTGACGGTTACCAACGCGCAGTTGGCTAGCGTGGTCAACTACGACCTAAACTACTGATAATCTGATATATGTGCCGAGTTGTGTTACATTAAAAGGTCAATGACGATTGAATAACATATTTAACCTTTCCGCTGTTTCATTCTCATTGACTTTTTTTCTTTTTTGTCGAGGGAGAAACCTTCAAAAAGTACGCCGTGGGAGCGACGCATGATTATCTGGGATTCTTAAAGCACCAGGACTCCGGGATCTTCAAAGGAACGCAACTGGAGTCCTCTGAGTGCATTGCCCCATCAGGCTCCTTCAGAGTGAGCGGCTGGGCCCACCACTCCATCTGGTCTTTACCACGACATGCGACCACACGTATGCCACCGTCCTTCCCGGGATCGCCTGGCTGGACGGTTCAAGCTCCGTCCATCCTGGCTCTCACGATAGCATGCGACCACACATGCTGACATCTTTCCCGAAGTTGCTGACTGGGTGTTTGGAGCTCTCCGTCTAGCCGCCCGCAACCCCGAAAGCTCCCTTTTAGTTGCCTCTTACCACAGACAGGGGACAGGGAATAAGGTTACCGTAGCCTTATTCCCGGAACTACAGAGACGTCATTGACCTTTCACATTTTGCTCCGTGTTTTATAACCATTCAAACATTAATATCATACAACTTCGTTGTATTCGGCGGCGGCGCACGGCGCGTACTGCCGGTCAATCAATTGACTACGCAATATGTTATACTCGTAATATCTTCTAAACTACTTATCCAATTTACATGGTGTAAAAGGCAGATTCAATCTTTATTAGATGCTTGATTTTTTGAAATCATTTATTTTGATAAGGATTAATATTTAGTTTGTATAAAACTCATGGAAACATCAACTTGATATTTTTAAAATTTTCAAAGTATAAAAAGAGTTATTGTGGGTTATACATAAAATATAGACATATGCTGTCGCGGACTTTTATTTAGATCTATGTGAGCCAAACAATCCCATGGTACATTATATTTGGATATCTCCAACGGTTTAGGCAGCGTACGCGAAGATAGCTCTCAGAGCACAACTTTTTTTCCGACTAACCTGATATTTCTCGTTATATTATAACCTTATAAATAAAAAATCATTACAAATTATAGCCCATGTGTTATTCTGATGTATAACCTATACTACTGTAAAGTTTCAACCTAATCCGTTGAGTAGTTTTTGCGTGAAAGAATAACAAATACACATACATCCTCACAAACTTTCGCATTTATAATATTAGTAGGATTATTATTTCCATTATAGAAGTAAAGCGCGCCACCCTAATGTAATAAATTCTTGCGACTATAGTCGTAATAAGAAAGCAATCGCTGCAGTCGCGCGACTGACGCACTGCTGCCGCACTGCTTGCGACCCAATGTGAAGGCGCCCTAACCCGTACTGGCTGGAGCGGTATACCGCGCTCTGTGCTAAGTGGGATAATGTGATTTAAGTGTAGGACGTTGAACGCTGTGTAATGTATTGTGGCGGTATACCGCGTGATTACCCTAAAGTGATAAAATCCAACTTTTAGTACAAGAACTACCACTAGGCCCTGCCCTGAAGAACCATGGCGTACCTCGTTTTCTATAGGGGCATTATACCGTGTAGAGATGCTATTTAGAAAATGTATTGATAGCCCTAGCGAACCACGCCCTACCTCGCAGTCTGTTTGGGGCGTTTTACCGCTCAGTGTTAGTGGAACAATATGACTGGTTCGCGTAGAGACGTTGGTGCAATGTAAAATGTACTGTGTAAAATCACGGTGATCCTACTGGTAAAAATGTGACTGGTAATTAGCATGGGTGCAATGGACAATGTACTATGACTGCCATTGAGTGTGTTTATTATGTAACTTATCTTGAGATTGTGATATAGTATATACATTTTGCATTTTGACTAATGAATTAATAAAATGAATGTTTATGTAGTAAGTAATTTGGGTGATTTTCGTTTGAGTAGGTTTCGGTGAAGGAAAACATCGTGAGAAAACCTACACACCCGAGAGTTCCTTAAAAAATAAAAAAACTTGAGAGGTGTTAAGGGACACCCGGATGGAACGAAGTTCCTTTCGATTAATTAGTGAAGGAATTATAATAAAATTTTAAATAATAAACACTGTCAGGATTCATTATTACTATTATTTTTTATTATTAATTATTTACAAAAAAACCTGTATACACTCAACAAAAATAATCGTCGCGACACCACACTGTTCAATGCGAAATAGAAATGAAAATATCTGGCTTGCTTTCTATAAGAGAGAGAAAAAGAGACAGACAGAGAAACATGCGCAGGCCGCACAGCTTACAGTAGCTTACTATACTAAAAAGTGTCGTGACAGCTTTTCGTAAGAATTTTTTCCGTCTAGCCCCCTTTCACAACGCGCGATAAGGAACTTCGTTCCAAAAAATAAAGTTCTGGGAGATGTGTGAAGTCCACCAATTCGCACTTGACCAGCGCGGTGGACTATGGGCTCATTCTGAGAGAAGACCAGTGCCCAGCAGTGGGTCAATAATGGGTTTTACCCCAATTTGAGTGGGAAACGTTTATGTGTTTCCCTATTTGAATCAATCGTCATACCGCCATGCTGGCTTAGTTACGTTATTTTTAACTGTCCAAAGTGAGAATGAGATTTGTGGCCAAAGTTTTTAGACCTCGTAAAAGTGTGGAATGTACTTTCACATATCGCACTACATGTATTATGATAACATTATGTATTTTATTTCATTTATACATAAATAAATAATAAAATACATGTGATGTACGGGCTGGTATCCATATAAGATAAGCAGAGCGGAGATAAGAGATTTCTTTAATAACATTCATCTCTCCACCTAGCTTTGATTGGAAATCAGGACATACAGAGATTTATATACTCTTCATTTCTAGTGATCCATATAGTACTTGCAGTCTAGTATTACGACATGGGCTATAATTTCGTTGTAAATACGTTTTTTACAAACTCATCTCGTAAAAACGTATATGGCTAATAATATGTATATAAAGATGTATTTTCAACAAAACGACACAATATTTTATTATTGTGATTATTTTATAAAATTTACAATGTTATTTGAGAAATTGACAGTGATGTAAATTGTTGGACAAACTGTAAATAATGTGAAAACTGGGTTAATAAAAATAAAATATTTTTTACTTCATTTTATCTTTTATTCCATATTATTTAAAACCAAGATATAAGTAACAATACTATTTACAAAAACTAAAAAATATTACAAAATAATAACAATAGTTGAAAATTATACTTCACCCCTCATTGGTATAATAATAATCTTAAACAGTCATAATCAAATTAAAATCATTCTTGGAGATATCAATGTATGTATAATTGTATAGGTCCATTTAACACTTCAAGGCTTCAACTTGTAATGTGGATGACGATGTAACGACCGTTGTTGCCACCACAACGACATATCCTAATGCAACATTTACATATTCGCCGAGCATAGACGAATAGACAATACAAGTAACTTATTTGTGTATTCGGTACACGTCCCGATTACTCCGTTCTCGGTGTGAAGATTTTTTGGCGTGAAATAACTTATGTCGTTGTTCGGTAAGTTTTTGTCGAGGTAGTCGAGATAATCGTCAACTTAATTAGCGTTACGAAATTGGTATTAATAGCATTTTGTTATAAATTTATGTTAGACCATGAAAAAGGTTATGTTTCTCCAAACCCGCATACTAAGCTACAGTGGTTTTTAAGGGTACTTTTAGGGATTTTTATAACTGCAACATATAGGTGTTTTTAAAGGGAAATCTCCCGCCAGACTACATGATCATGTGTAACGACAAAAAAAAAAAGGTCATGCACTACACCCGATGACCTTTTTTTTCATCGTCAGGGAAAAACCTACGACCTGACCTACGGGAGGTTGCCAGGAATTTCAATTCATTGGGTATTTTAAGTTTTTTTTATGGAGCCTTTAGGGGGATACATTTTTGACAGTTGGTAACCCCGCTAAGCTAGTCAGTTGTGCCTGCGATCCTGGCTGGGCGCCTGGTCGTGTTGGTGCAGTTCCTGCTGCGCGAACTGCGTGGCCGCCTGGATCGCGTCCTGGACCATCTGCTCGCAGGTTATCAGGCTTACCTGGAAATTTAAAAATGTACAGTTCCCACTTTGCAATTCTAAGTGTAATTAGGTCTATTTGTTACATTTTTTCTGAAATATTTGCTAATACATTTCAAAGTATTCAACGATTTTTAACCGTCTTGTATTCTAAGGATTATTAAAATTTATTTAGATAAAATATCCAAGCCCACCAATTCGCACTTGGCCAGCGCGGTAGACTATGGTCTAAAAACTCTCATTCTGAGAGAAGACCCGTAGTGGGACAATAATGGGTTGTACCCCAGATAAAATATATTGTTCAGCTAAAAAAAACTCAATTTCTTAAACTATCATCATTAATAAACATATGGAAATGTCTTTTAATAGACAATACAAGCAGATATACTTAAAACTATTGTTTTAAGGTATATTTACCTTGGTGGGTGTCATCTCAGCAAACGTAAGAGGAGCGCCGTCAGCTGGCACCATCTTCGCTTGGAACACGGGCAGGATGCAGGCCAGCCATCGACTGGCGTTGAATGAGCTGGTTAACATATCCTGTTCATTGTAAAATAACGTGTTGAAGGTAATAAAATATTATTTTTGATGAGATTTACTTGAGTAGTATCTATATTGTGAGGGCTACAGAAATAAATAGAGATGATATCATGAATCGCCTTTGTGTGTATCCATGACACCCACGACATAGGAGAAAATTCTACTGTGGGGTTATGAGTGTAGAAAGTGTTTTTTTTTATTTGCGGTGACCTCCCGTAATCATCAAGGGATGGCGCTACTAGTATTCTGAAACACGCTATCGAAGTATTCTCAATACCCCTCATATATACAAGTTCCGAACAACGATTGTCGGAGCACGGCCGCTCTCCAGGTATGATCCCCTAGCTTGGCGGGAGATCTCCCTTTACCAAATATTTATCCGTCCAACAAACCTCCATAGTAAAGTTGTCTAACCTGCGGCACTGTAGCGGTGGCCAGTATGGTGCCGCCCGCGCAGCCCAGCAGCAGCGCGGCGACGGGCGGCGCGTGCGGCGGGGCGGGCAGCGGGGCGGGTAGCGGCGCGTGCGGCGGGGCGTGCGGCGCGGCGGGCGGCGCGGCGGGGCGCGGCAGAGCCCCCGGCATGAGGTAGGAGCAGCGCAGGAAGTGTACGGCGAAGCGGCGGCCCGCGCGCTCTGCGGCCGCCAGCGCCTCCGACACCTCCGCCTGCGCTATCGCACTGGAACACGGAAACATTATCTTCAACGACCCGCTATCTCGCTCTTAGATGCATATCTCTCCTCAGCTTGTAATTTAAGACACTGATTGATAAGTTAACTCAATAATAATTGATTTCTATCTTACACGTCTCATCCAAAAATCAAAAATACACTGAGAGCGCTTTCACATTAGGTCGCAAGTAGCGCGGCCGCAGCGCGGCTGCAGCGAATGCTTTCTTATCATTGAAATAATTATTCAGTATTTATTATTTTTCATTATTATTTCCATTTTAAAGTACAGCGCGTCACCCTAATCAAAAAAAAATCCGGCGGATATGGTCGTAAAAAGAAAGCATTCTCTGCAGTTGCACGGCTACTACTTGCGACCTAATGTGAAAGCGCTCTAATTCGCCAAACCTTTAGCATATGAGATGGAATTTCAAACCACTAATATATCATAGCTTTAATCCATTGCAACACCAAATATTACAAAAATATATAATTGTACACACGACATTATATTTAAACCTTATAAATCTTATAGCACCTTACAAAACATATTTATCTAGTTCATTAATATTATCGAAAAATCCACAAAAACTTTAATAAAAAACGATAATAAAAATTATTATTTAACTAATCATTAAATTATTCATTACATATTCAAATGACGTGTGGTATCAGATTTGAATAGCACTACTCTTTCGATTCGTATGGATGTCGTATAAAACGACTAAGTGACGAAATTCAGAACATGGATGGCAATTTCTTCCCGTTAAACAACAACACCCACTACGGTTACCAACACGCATGCGAGAAGCACTTGATAAACTGATAATGTATTTAAATACAAATGTAACTTTAAAGGGCAGCACACATCCAGCCTGGACCTCATAAAACTGAGAACGGATACAAAATTAATAAAAAAATACAATTCACCAGATTATTATACAAAAGTATAAATTTTCAATATGAAAGTAAAAATTAAAAAAAGTATAAGTTTAAATTATAAATTTTCAAAATATTCAATTCAAGGTGGTAGAACCAGTGTAGTTCGACCGGGGAAGTACCACCGCCACACCTATTTCTAGCGTGAAGCATTTCTAGCGTTTCGATAGAAGGGTGTGGTTGCCGGCACACTTTCACATGAGGCGACCATCATAGTCCTCGGGAGTAGTAACGCATCTGTGATTTACTTCAGATGGAACCCATGTTCTGTATGAAGTTGATTACAGATGTCCATGGGCGGCAGTGGCCACTTACCATCAGGTGGACTGCATGTTCGTTTGCTACTTCACTCAGATAAAAAAAAAAATGTGTGCGTGTACTAGCGTACACTCATAAGAAGTGAAACTTCTTTATGACGTTATTTTTCAAAAAATAATTTACCATAATTATGCAACTTTACAGAAATTGGTTAAATAAAGTTAAATTAGATGAAGTTTAATAAAAGGCTTTTATTAAACTTTATCTAATAATCTAATTTATAATAATCTATCTAATATCACGCGTGGTAGGGATAAGAAAAAGATGGCGCGTAACAGAAAAAGATGGCGCGTAACGAAAAAAAAAGATGGCGCGTAACGAAAAAATGTTACACTAAATTTTTTTCCAACCCCGATAAAGAAGTTTCACTTCAAAAAAATGAAATGCAACTCACTGCAACGCGACATCATTATCGTTCTTATTGGCCGCCTTCCTCTGCAGCACGTCGAGTAGCCGCAGACACTCCGCGTACTGGCCGTAGGGCGCGCCGCTCACTCCGCACAGTTCTGCGAGGCCGCCCTTTATGTACGCCGCCTCGTCCTTGATGCGTTCAGGGTCCGCCAGGTCGACCACTTGGGCTAGTTTCTCGGCTCGGCAGAACAGCTCCCGTGCCTAAAATAGGGGATTATAGTTTATTCAGTGCTCGCAAATAATTCTAACATAAATATTATTGTTTCGGTAATATTAAACAAGGAAACTGTTGAATTATTTTCAAAAATGTCATCAATTATGTTGCGTAGAAAAATAATAACATTGAAGTGTTTTATAATATTAAATTAACAATTCGTGTTTATTATTAATTAGTGGTTATTATTTATAATATTGAATTTACAAGCTGGTAGAACCAGTGTAGTTCGACCGGGGAAGTACAACCGACACACCTATTTCTAGCGTGAAGCATTTCTTGCGCGAGATAGAAGGGTGTGGTTGCCGGCACACTTTTGAATGAGGCGATCATCATAGTCCTTGGGAGTAGCAACGCACCTGTGATGATTGACTTCAGATGGAACCCATGTTCTGTATGTAGTCGATTACAGATGTCCATGGCCGGCAGTGACCACTTAGCATCAGGTGGACTGCATGCTCATTCTTTCTACACTCATAGCCCCACACTAGGATTTTCTCCTGTGTCGTGGGTACCATGGACACACATAAGACGAATACACAAACACCCAGACCCAGAACACGAATCTAAACTCATCATTCAGATACCTGTCTGGCCGGGAATCGAACCCGGGACCCATTGCGCGTCAGACCGGTACGTTAACCGCTCCGCCACGCGGGTCGTCTGCTACTTCAGTCGGCGTCGGGTACCTTTTGAAGGTTTCCCTCTCGACACAAAAAAGTGTACCTCTCTAGCGGTGTGTCCCGTGAGAGCGTGTATCACAGGGGAATGGCCGCCCGCGCCCTTCACCAACGTGACGCAGAAATCTTGAAGGCTGCCAGTAGCCGGCACGTGGGTACCGCAGCACAGCTCCCTGGTGGTCACAAGCACAACCCCTACTTAATTAATAGCAATCGGCAGAGAATCTCGGAGTTCTTAGTCATTGTAATTGAGATTTTCAGCTGAGTTGCGATAATATATTTAAAAAATTACCATGGTGGTAATGTCATTTTTTAAAACAAGGTTTATGAGAACAAGGCACTGTCAGCGAAAAAGAGGGAAACATGATTTCTCAAAGGTATAATAATATATACATACAATCAATATATTTGTTTATTGTTAATTAGAAGATACAATACCACTTATACTAATTAACACAATAATATCAAGTTACATTTTCTTTTTTTTTTAATTTATTAAAAACAATAATAATAATATTAAGTAATATGTACATCTAAAAGTAGGCTTCCGCGTAGGAGCGTAGGAGGCAAGCGTAGGAGCTCGAACCGCCAGCTCAGCAAAGGCGGCAGAGATACGCTCTGCCGCCTTTGCTGAGCTGTCATAAACACCAAACGTTGCGGTGGACTTCTACGCTCACCTAAGCGGACTCCGATGTTCGGAGAATATTGGTTGCGTTCCTTCGGAAATTCCAGAACCGTCTTCGCAGCGCCGAGGGCGGTGACGGACCGGGCAACAATTCCACATTTTAAGGTATTAGAACCAGTGTAGTTCGACCGGAGAAGTACCACCGCCACACCTATTTCTAGCGTGAAGCATTTCTTGTGTTTCGATAGAAGGGTGGTTGCCGGCACACTTTCACATGAGACGACCATCATAGTCCTCGGGAGTAGCAACGCATCTGTGCTTGACTTCAGATGGAACCCATGTTCTGTATGAAGTTGATTACAGATGTCCATAGGCGGCAGTGGCCAGTTACCATCAGGTGGACTGCTCGTTTGCTACTTCAGTCGGAAAAAAAAAACATCCACGGGAACGATATATATACCATTTGAAGATATTCCTCTCCATTTTTAAGTCTACTTACTTGGACACAAGTGGTGGTGAGCAGCTAACAAGTCTCAACCCAGTTTCTGGGTAAGTTTCCCCGGGTACCGTCAACACTGACTCCTCTGAAGCCAGCTGGGTACTGTCCAGTAACCTTGTTTCTACTGATGCATTGTTCTTTATTGATTCCCTAAATAAGAACATTCATGTCATAAGTGTATAAGACTTACCAGTTTATAATATTTTATCACAATTATCATCACATTAATATCAAGGCCATCCAGCTCCTTGACTCGACGGACCTAGTGAGAAGACTCAAACGGACTAAGCCCTTTGAGCTAGTGATATAACATAGTCTAGTGTTAATGAAATAGTGACTTAATTAAATTGTAGAACACAAGAACAATGTCTACCCCTTTATGTTACAACAAAGAAGTGCAGTGTCAATGAACGCCTCCTTCAATAAACAACTATTTAGCAGTTTAAGTTAGATTAGAATTACTCATTAGCCTTATACAAGGCTAGATTGTAATTAATATGAAGTACCCTATTACTCAATCGGTACTTTATATATAACAATAGAAATCACAATTATATCCAGATAAAATATAAACTTATTTCCTTAACTGTTCTCTATCATTGATATTTATAAAGAGGGCGTAGTAGTAATAATCAAGAAAAGACCAATTATTTTTTGGTTTTTGTCGACAATTTAGTTGAGCAGAGGGTAACAATTATTTTTTTCCGCCGACCTCTCTTTAAAAGAACTACTCTCTTAATAAAACTAGAGGTATGCCAGCATCTTACCCTTATGGACATGTAACTAAGAAAGTACAAGAGTATTATATATTACATATTAGTTGTACCCCGCGCGAATGCTATGCCATCACAAAAAAAAATACACCAGAAACTTTCGCGAGCTCATAAATAACAACTTTGCTAAAGATCATCACATAATCAAATAGTTTACGATTCTATAGAGAACATAAAGACAAACATTCATTTTTATAAAGAAGATAGCAATCACTAATCAATTACTATTCTCCCATCTTATTAACCCATCAAATCAGATGGTCATAAACTCCAATTGAAAATGATAGAAATACATCTCTCACCTAACTAATTCTTGTACCTCCAGAATCGCCTTCTCCGACAGCTTCTCACCGTACACCGACAGATTCAAACTGAGCCCCTTGTCCGTCACACTGGAGCCCACTTGGCATATCACACTATCCGCCAACACTTTCCTAACAGCTGCGTTCAACAAATGCACTGCCGTGTGGTTCCTCATTATATTCAAGCGTCTCTCAACGTCCACTATCATTGTAACATCGCTTTCTCTATTAACATAAGTATCTACACTATTTTTTGTATTAAAGTATCCTTTATGAAACACAAAGTCACGAATTTTGAAAACACTGTCCACATTAAACGTTAAATTTTCGCTTATTTCTATAACACCACGGTCGGCCGCTTGGCCGCCCTCCTCGCAGTAGAAATTTGTACTCTCCGCGACTAGATAGTAGGGTTTGTTTTGAGCGGGTTGCGAGAAGTCTATCCATTCGGCGTCTTCGTTCAATATAGCGACTAGTTTTGTTCGAAGCGGTTTGAATGTAAGTTTGTTATTGTGTATAGAATAGTCGTATTTGTGTTTATCGTTCGTAGATTTTACTCCATTACTGACTAGATTCTCGACCGCCTTGTCGAACAGGAGGCCTTTCGTGACGGTTTGTTCCTTGAAGGCGGTCTTGTGTCTCGCGCGGTGGTCGGCCAGCAGTTGCCAGAAGCGCTGCCTGTCGATGGTGCAGTTGTTGAGGGTGGCTATCCGTTGTATGACGTCTTCCTGGAAGCCGTGCGTGTCGTACAGCTTGAACACCAGCTCGCCTGGTATGACGGTTGAATTCTGCTTGGCCATAGTCTGGAAACGATGTTAAAAATCTCATACTTTCTGTTCCCATTCATGTAAAGTGACATATCCCTAGGCGCATATAAAGTCCGTAAATATGGATTCCGGATACTTGCCTTAGCATAAGCGAGAAATAAAACGTATTTTAATGCGGAATTTGATCTCCTGTCAACACCTGGAGTTTATTAATGCCGACTACAAAAGTTTAAAAATTTCAAAGACAACAAACATTTTAAAGCAATTCTCGTTAAATCATCAATTATTGACTCGCTGCCTAAAAATCTGAAGTATTCCAACATAGCTTACAAGTATTTCTGTATTACGTAAGAGTACTCTTGCGAAAGAGTATATTGTAACGTAGCTAAGTTGTGTGTTATTATTATGTCTCAGCGCCATCTGTTGGATCACGGTACTTATTTACCGTAGAACGATAACCAATTAGTTCCTTTTTCACAGTGGCGCTAATGTTATAATCAGAGACAATAAATATTATAATAGTACATAATTAACTATTAATTATACTATTACATTACTATTAATTAACAAAATATAATATTAATAAAATGATTTAATATTAAATAGAAATAATTTCATAGTAAAATTAATAAATGATAATATAGTATAGTATACTTGCAAAAGTTTTACAGTATAAGTTAAATCAAGCACACATTGACAGTGCAGTGACAGCCTAATGGTTGAAACTTGCCCTCTCGATCGGGAGGTCCGAGGTTCAAACCCAGGCACGCACCACTGATTCATGTGCGTATTAAAAATTAATTATCACTGCTTTTCGGTGAAGGAAAACATCGTGAGGAAACCTACACACCCGAGAGTTCTTTAAAAAAAGTTCTCGGAGGTGTGTGAAGTCCACCAATTCGTACTTGGCCAGCGCGGTGGACTATGGCCTAAACTCTCTCATACTGAGAGAAGACCCGTGCCCAGTAGTGGAACAATAATGGGTTGACGACAAGCACACATACCTCTTTAAACTCCTTATATCCCAGCGCAAAGCCAGCCAGCTCGACATCCCCTAAGGCTTCCACCTCAGGATACTCCTTGGCCAGCCCCATCCACTTTTTCCTCAGCCCCGCTCTCAGCTTAGCGTACCCCTCCTTCTCGTGGTCAATGATCAGTTTCGCGGCCCTCTCACCGCCCACCAGCTCTGGGTACGTGGACCCCAAGGTGGAGACCACGTCGTTGTACAGCAGCGACAGCAGGTTCGGGTTTTGGAACACGTCCGTGCATATTTTGAAGCTCCTTCGCATAATTTGCTTCAGGTTAAGGCTGAAGGAAAAAGTAAGTCTTATTTATTTTATTTATTGAAGTGAAACTTCTTTGTCGGGGTTGGAAAAAAAATTAGTGTAACATTTTTTCGTTACGCGCCATCTTTACGTTACGTTACGCGCCATCTTTTTTATTCCGTTACGCGCCATCTTTTTCTTATCCCTATCACGCGTGATATTAGATAGATTATTATAGATTAGATTATTAGATAAAGTTTTTTATTAAACTTTGTCCAATTTAACTTTATTTAACCAATTTCTGTAAAGTTGCATATAGTTAATTATTTTTTGTAAAATAACGTCATAAAGAATTTTCACTTCTTACGAGTGTACGCTAGTACACGCACACATTTTTTTATTTAATGAACACCAACATAATGTACATTAACACATTTTAGAGTAGAAACAAAGCAATATACATATATAAAAAGGGTAAGCTTAATGTCATTATTTTTGACGACCCGCGTGGCGCAGCGGTTACCGTACCGGTCTGACACGCAGTGGGTCCCGGGTACGATTCCCGGCCAGACAAGGTATCTGAATGATGAGTTTAGATTCTTGTTCTGGGTCTGGGTGTTTCTGTATTCGTCTTTGTGTGTGTCCATGGTATCCACGACACAGGAGAAAATCCTACTGTGGGGCTATGAACGTAGAAAGCGTTTTTTTTTTTTTTTAATTACAGGTGTAGACTGCTTGCATGTTGAATGAAAAACTTTAAAAACATAAAAAAGGTTAAAAAAGTAGAAATAGTTTTAATAAAAATGCTCTGGGTATTAGAGTTATATCGGCACGGGTCTTATTTCCTTTATTTATTATCCAAAGCTAGGCTTGTTTCAAATTTTATAGAGACAAATGTTAAAAACATCATAAATATAGTGTTCATATATTTTTTACGCCGGTTTCGTTCTAAAGTTTGCTAAGTTACCTGGTAGCCGGGTACACCCCGTCCGCCAAGCAGACGCTGACCATCCGCGCGTGGTCCGCCAGCCGCCGGTACATTTGGTCCACGCCGGCGTCCGCACCGTACCGCCCACTGTACGCTGACACACCGACACTGTTCTAGAACATACATATTAGGTTACCTCCGTGGCTCTGTCCCCTTTGTCATGTTTACTACGGCTAAATGCACTAAGTGACCGCATTGATCACATTTGCCACAGTAAATGGCATCATATAGGTTAATCCATCTAAATCATAAACCGGAATTAGAAAAATCCGACCAGTAGTTTTTTTGTGAATGAATAATAAACCTTCGCCCCTAATAAGGATATTAGTTAATTATGTTGCCCATCAATTCGCACTTGGCCAGCGCGGTGGACTATGGCCTAAAACTCTCTCATTCTGAAAGAAGACCCGTTCCCTGCAGTTGGACAATAATGGGTTGTACCCTATGTTGTTCGAAACTCGTCACTTTGGTCGTATCAAAAAGCGGCTTTTAATTGTAACTACATTAGGGCTGAAATATCATTAATATCATCCTTAATAGCTTCTACATCATATCAACAAAATCCAAATAACATCTTCATATTTTAATTGCAGATAAAACAGCAGCGCCACAACTATTTCTAGCGTGAAGCATGTTTCGATAGAAGGGTGTGGTTGCCGGCACATTTTCACATGGGGCGACCATCATAGTCCTCGGGAGTAGCAACGCATCTGTGATTGACTTCAGATGGAACCCATGTCTGTATGTGGTTGATTACAGATGTCCATGGGCGGCAGTGACCACTCACCATCAGGTGGACTGCAAGCTCGTTTGCTACTTCAGTTAGAAAAAAAAACAGTCATTGAAAATTGTTCACACTCTATAAACATCAAAAAAGCCAGTCCTACCTTCTCTATACTCCGTATGAGCGGCGCAAAGAGATCAGTCTCGTAGTTGGAGGGCACGCCCTGCAGCAGCGCGGCCATTCGCTCCAAGCCCAGCCCCGTGTCCACGTGCAGTCGCCGCAAGGGTTTCACGGATCCGTTCGCTTCTCTGCGGCAATATATGTTATGTGTAGCTATAGCTTTATAACTCTCTAATTCTCAGAGAATCTCTCGTCAACCCATTATTGTCCCACTGCTGGGCAAGGGTCTTCTCTCAGAATGAGAGAGTTTAGGCCATAGTCCACCGCACTGGCCAAGTGCGAATTGGTGGACTTCACACACCTCCGAGAACTTTTTTTTTTTTTTAAGAATTCTCGGGTGTGTAGGTTTCCTCACGATGTTTTCCTTCACCGAAAAGCAGTGATAATTAATTTCTAATACGCACATAAATCAGTGGTGCGTGCCTGGGTTTGAACCTCGGACCTCCCAATCGAGAGGGCAAGTTTCAACCATTAGGCTATCACTGCTCAGAGAATATTAAGTTAAAGTTAGACATTGAACATATTGACTATATATAAAAGTCCATAATATTACCCAATTGAATAATCCTATTAGTAAGTTTAAACACGCTTTCTACACTCATAACCCTACAGTAGGATTTTCTCCTGTGTCGTGGGTACCATGGACACACATAAGACGAAAACACAAACACCCAGACCCACAGGAACAGGAACAGGAATCCAAACTCATATTTCAGATACCTGTCTGGCCGAGAATCGATCTCGGGTCCCATTGCGCGTCAGACCGGTCTGGTAATAAGTGACCGTTCCGCCACGCGGGTCGTCAAGAGAAGACCCGTGCCCAGCAGTGGGACAATAATGGGTTGACAAAAGAGCTTTATAGGGGGAGGGGAATCCAAATGATTTTATTGCTTTGCTTGTACTAATACTTTTACACAGTAGGTAAAGATCGTAGTAATTCTTTCAATGTTTGTTAACTATTCCCTAAACTTTCAGAAAAAATACATGTATAGAAAAAAATACACGTGGAAGGTAATTCTTTGCAAAACGTGCAAATTTTGTTACTCAATAAAGTAATGGAATGTCAATAAAGTTAGCAGATTTTTTGCATAACTTTATGAAGATATTTGGAACACAAAGACAAAGAATGTTAATAGATAAATGTATAACAATATAAATCGTCTAGTTATTTATTAATCATTATTGTTATTGACATTGTGGTCAGCCATCATGAACCTATTAATACTGCTTGTTTTGTGCTCACTGGCGCTGGTCACAAATGCAGTACCAGTTGAAGATTTACCGGAAATGAACTTCTCGATAGGTGAGTAACCACAGTAGACATATTAGTAGCAGTATGGTAATTGCCTACAAGCGTTCGAAAATGGCACACTCACACAAATATACGCATTGATGAGGCCGCTAAGAGGTTTACTCGGAGCTTCGGTAGAGATTAGCTGGCAGTAGCTGGGATTAAAATACGAAGCTGTGATATTACCTATTTATATTATTTGTAAACTTAGTAGATATTACAATTAGATTGATTAATGACTACAAATGCTAAAATAAGAACCTATTAATAACACTGTTACAAAAACAATCTATAGAGACAACCCTGTCACTTCAATAGAGTGTAGGTAATTATTTCATAAACAAGGCTTAGTTTCCATACTGTTACATATTTGGACTGTGTGTGAACCTTGATTACCTTTTTTGGCTGTGATTCGTATAACAACCGAAAGGTCTAGTAATAAAAGAAAAGCGAAATAAAACCAAAAAACATGCGTGCGTACAAAGTACACATGTCAGAAGTGAAACTTCTTTGGCGAACTAATTTATAAATCTTGTTTATATTTATACAAATCTAAAACTTTAAATTTCCAAGATTAAGAGGAAGGGAAAAAGGCGTGATACGACGTTCGCTCTGTCTCACTTTTTCTCTCAATCTTTCTCACTCGCTTGCTTCCTACTCTCACTCCACGGCTAGTTGCTCATGCTACGTTCGCCCTGTCTTACTCTCTCTCAATCGGTCTCGATCACTCTCTCTCTCTTTTCCGACACTTCCGTTGCATACCGGCGTGTCGTTTCATCTGTAAAAATTTTACCCTCATGCGCCTAAAGAAGTTTCACTTCAAAAACTTTTCTTAACTTGACATGGTTATATTTTACGGTTTTAAAGAGCTACGAATATAGATAATGCTCCAACATCTTCATATATTAATCGCAGTTAAACAGCAGCGCCACAACTATTTCTAGCGTGAAGCGTGTTTCGATAGAAGGGTGTAGTTGCCGGCACACTTTCACATGAGGCGACCATCATAGTCCTCAGCAGTAGCAACGCATCTGTGATTGACTTCAGATGGAACCCATGTTCTGTATGAAGTTGATTACAGATGTCCATGAGCGGTGACCACTAACCATCAGGTGGACTGCATGCTCGTTTGCTACTTCATTCAGATAGAAAAATATGAAGTTGACTACAGGTGTTCACGTAGGGTGAGGGGTAGGGGTTGTGTCCACTTACCATAAGCTTATAAAAATAAATAGTATTATTAATGTTCAAAATATCATATTTCAGATACGGTGCGAAACTCTCGATGCAACGTGCACTCCGAACTGATACGCCCGTACTATAAAACGGACCAAGAGTCCTGCAAGAGAGTTTGCTACGAATCCGGCTGGGAGTTCACCTGTCTGGTGCTAAAAGGGTGGTGTCTATGCATGGATGAATATTTGGGCGAAGAGAAAAAGTGTTCTGTGTCCGATCCTTACCATTGAACGTATAACTAAGGGCGCCTTCACATTAGGTCGCAAGTAGTGCGGCAGCAGCGCTTCAGCCGCGCGACTCTAGCCGCGGGTTTTTTTTTACATTAGGGTGGCGCGCTTTAATTCTATGGTGGAAATAATAATATAAAAATATAAAATAATGAATAATAATTTGAATAATAACATCCGTTGCAGTCGCGCGGCTGACGCGCTGCGGCCGCACTACTAGCAACCTAATCTGAAGGCGCCCTAAGATATAAGGTCTACATACTGTAACTAAGAAAATAAATAATTATAATACACTTGATTTTCATTATTCTTTGTCCAACAGGTGTCTAACAAATATAACAAAAGTGTTTTTTTACAGGGTACAAAATGATTTCTTCGTCCAATCTTCATAAAATTTCGGATAAACATTGTTTAACAGAGTTGACCGAAGACGTGCTTCGTATTTTATTGAAATTCATCGCCTAACGGGATAGAAAAATATTTTGGGGATATTTGCATACTCCTTAGTGCTTTTGAGTTTAATTACATTCCTTTTTTTACACGTGTTTAAAAACTAAATCTGTAAATCAACGCACAGCCAAACCACTATGAAAAAACGGGTGGCAGGTTTGTATGAAGGACCACTAATTTTGATGCTAACTTAGTATTTGTCTTTCGGGTTTCATAAAAATAGAACATTTTTTAACAACATTAACACATAAGAGGGTGAAATATGGGTCGAAAGTATTTTCGGAAACCCGCCCAATTTGTTGCAAACGCAATTAATCTTAGTATTTCGTTTTGGGGTGCTATATACTGGTGTCTGTTGACAAAACGGGAAGAGGGGGATGTCCAGCAGTGGATTTTAAATGGATGGTGTCTGGTTCGCGCGAACGAAGTCTCGGGAGTCTGTTAGTAATAATAATATAATAATAATTTAGTTGGTACAATATAAGGCTACTACAACATGTCAAGTTTGGGTCAATTACGGGATCTGATCTTCCTAATCCCTCTCTTATATACGTTTCTACACGTTTGTAAATATTGTCTTATCTCTTTATATTAATACGTGAAGCAAAAACTTGTGATTCGTTTTTAAAATACTTGCCGCAGGCGGAGGAGTATGAAATTACGTATGGTTATAGTCGATGTAGAGAAGGATTACGCAATGCTAATATTTTTTTCAAATAAAACATACCTAAAATCAACTAAAACACATTACAATCACTACCTTGCGTTTGGCACAAACTCATCTATACTAATATTATAAAGAGGAAAACTTTGTATTTTTGTATGTTCGTCATAAATTAATATAAAATCTACTGAACGGATTTTAAAAATTCTTTCACCATTAGAATGTTACATTATACCCGAGCAACATAAGATATTTTATTACTAGAATATATAAGCCGTCTCTAAGTAATGTGATTCAGTGTCAAAAATTTTGCTCAAAATTTTTTTTCATTGCATACAGTGCGATATCTATTGATAAGAGAACAAAAAAATGTTCTATAATATAAGAGAACATATATCTACGAAAGACTTGGGCACCGCCGCCTCACATTGATCAGTGTACCCTTACGCAAAACAGGTGTCGCTAAATTTTGTGGGACTACTATCGGAGTAGCATCAATACCCAATGCTGACTATTTCAAAATTCTTTTTTGCAATGTCATTAACATTGCAAAACGTGCAAACTTTATTACCCAATAAAATAATGGAATGTCAATAAAGTTAGCAGATTTTTTGCATAACTTTATGAAGATATTTGGAACACAAAGACAAAGAATGTTAATACATACATTTATAACAGTATAAATTGTCAACCAATGAATAATTGTAATTGTTATCACAATGTCAGCCATCATGAACGTAATAATACTGGTTGTTTTGTGCTCACTGGCGCTGGTCACAAATGCAGTACCAGTTGAAGATTTACCGGAAGTGAACTTCTCGATAGGTGAGTACAACCACGGTAATAGTATCTACAGTATTCTAACTTCTTACAAACGCACTAAACGCAAGTTGTACCTACGCGCCACGATTTCGGTATGCACTCGGTACCCAACAGCTAGCGAATGTGCCGTAGTGGCGAGCGGGCGATGTGACGTTTTTTAAGCAGTGGATCTTTATATTTAAATAATAATGTAGCGAAGAGCAGTTGTAAACTATATTAGGCTATTTTTGATTGCCTTAATTGTGCATAAACACGTCCAGTGTTAATAATTTTTATTTTGGTTGGTAAAATATTATAAAGTGTGAAATTTATAACTATTATTTGTGTACGATTTATTATTAAGTCTCTAAAATATTAAACGAACTCGTTGTTTTAATCTACTTAATTACCTTAATCTACTGAATAAAATAAATAAGTAAGAAAGAAAGTCAAGTATACAGATGTATTAAAATACTTTAGGCGGGTAGCCCTAACGCGAACTCTCTCTCTATTAATACTGTGGTACAACTAACCGTAAGTAAATTTTGTTTTTGCCTGTGATTAAATATAGAAGTCATTAATCTAAACGTAAATGACTACCTCTAAACTCTAATAATAAGAGAAAATTTAAAACCCAGAATACCTACCCATTTTTAACTATTATAATTATTCCTCTTTGTATAAGAGCTGTTGTAAGATTGGATATGAGGATAAACTTATAGTGAGAACTCCAAATTAATCCAGATTGGAAAATAATGGATCCGAGCAATTGCATTTAAAAAGAAATTTGCCGCGGCTCAGTTCATACAGCGATGCTACTTAAAGCTCCCGCTAATATTAATATTACGATTTATTAATGTTCCACCTATTCAAAAAATCATAGATATTATTGGTAAATATTATAAGTAACAGTGAAACTTGTTCAATATTTCAGACATTGCTTATGACTCTATAAGCTTAGTTGAAGCTATTTATCTTATTTGAAGGTAGAACCAGTGTAGTTCGACCGGGGAAGTACCACCGCCAAACCTATTTCTAGCGTGAAGCATTTCTTGCGTTTCGATAGAAGGGTGTGGTTGCCGGCACACTTTCACATGAGGCGACTATCATAGTCCTCGGGAGAAGCAACGCATCTGTGATTGACTTCAGATGGAACCCATATTTTGTATGAAGTTGATTACAAATGTACATAGGCGGCAGTGACCACTTACTATCAGGTGGGACTGCATGCTACTTCAGTCAGATAAAAAAAAAGAAATAGTATTATTAAATTTTTAAAATGAATCAAATTTCAGACACGGTGCGAAACTCTCGTTGCAACGTGCACTCCGAACTGATACGCCCAAACGAAAAACCGAGCCTAGATTCCTGCAAGACAGTTTGCTACAACTCCGGCTGGGACTTCGCCTGTCTGGTGCTGAAAGGGTGGTGTCTGTGCATGGATGAATGGTTGGGCGATGAAAAAAAGTGTACTGTGTCTGATCCTTATAACTAAGGTTTCTATTTCTAAAACAACAATGGTCTGAGATATAATGTTATCTTTAACGTAACAAATGGGTTAAAGCTAAAATAAGTTCTCAATTGTCATTTGATAACGTTACTTTACTACATGTGTTTAATAATAAACATTACAAGATGAAATGTTATTATTATTATTATATTATTTCTAGATCACTAGTTGACCCGGCGAACTTCGTTCCGCAGAAAAGTCACGAATCTAAAATTATCAGTGTTCCTACACTATAGTATGCATTTATTTTAATAAATAATAGTTTGCATGCATTGCATGATGTCAATGGTTATAGATATTTTATTGACAGATATGAGTAGAGTGATTATCATTTCGATAATATCTTAAAAAGTACCCCACGCTTTTTTTTAAATAAAATATTTTTTTTATTCACACTATTATTAATTTATATTCATTGAAATTTCTAACACTATTTTCTTAATTTAAATTCATTTAAATTTATTTTCTATTTTTTAGTTCGGTTTTCTATAAAAAGCGTGTTTTTTAGTTTTTTTTAACTATTATTTATTTTCTACTTTTTAGTCAAATTAAAAAATGGAATAATTTTATCAAATTAGTGTATTGTCATCGGTCCTCAATAAATCTACAAAATTTGAACGAAATCTGGCCGTTTAAAGTGGGTCAAAATCGCGCCCAAAGAAGTCGGTTACAAACAAACATACAGGTGAAGCTAATAAAAAAAACTTCCTTTTGAATCACTCTATGTATTAAAAAAACTGCACTAAAATCCGTTGCGTAGCTTTAAAGATTTAAGCATACATAGGTACAGACAGCGGGAAGCTACTTTGTTTTATACTTTGTAGTGATTAAAAATGGAACAACCATATAGTATTTCTGGGCAATAAGCAAATCTTTTGAATTTTACCCCTTTTTATATTCAAATTATCTAATATATAAAATTCTCGTGTCACAGTTTTTGTTGCCATACTCCTCCGAAACGGCTTGGCCGATTTTTAATAAATTTTATATGCTTATTCAGTAGGTCTGAGAATCGGCCAACATCTATTTTTCATACCCCTTAAGGGTTGTCTACCCTTATTTTTTTTTACATGACAAAACAACGTTTGTCGGGTCAGCTAGTGTTATTATAATTCAGAAAGCATATTTAAAGAACAAAGTTGATATATTATCTGTACACACGTTCTGGAAAATGGAACCTTATATATATTGAACTAGCTGTACCCGCGGCTACGCCCGCGTGCAAATCAATGTATCGCAAAGTTTTTCCCGCGCAAATCTCCACTCAGTGGGAATTCTACGATAAAAGTAGTCTACATGTTGTTCCATAACATTTTCTATAGTAAAAACCCGTAAAAATCGGTTTAGCCGGCCAAGGATTACCCGGACAAACACAGAGTGAAAAAAACGAATTTTAAGTGTGTATTTGTGAGTAGGTGCATATTGTTATGTAAAATGTTATGAAAATAAGACGAATCAGAATATCGTAAACCCCTTTTTTGAACCAATTTACAGTCTTAGTGTTCACATTAACAATATCGGAATACATCTTTTCAAATAACGCCTCCACATTTAAACCAAAGCGCATCGATTTTAAAGATGGATTTTAACTTTTATGAATTGAAAAATACTATTTTAAGTAATTTTGGTCCTTTTAAATTTCTGAGTAAGATTACATATAGGTGAACCTACTTTTAACATTAATTTGACAACCTTGACGACCCGCGTTGCGGAGCAGCTACCACACCCGGTTCGATTCCCGGCCAGACAGGAATCTGAATGGATTCATGTTCTGGGTCTGGGTGTTTCTATATAATATGCCTTGTGTGTCCATGGTACCCACGACACAGGAAAAAATCCTAGTGTGGGGCTATTGTAGAAATTGAAATTGTAGAAATTTTCCATTTTATTGAGTGTAGAAAGCGTATTTTTATTTAAAAAAGTTTGTGTGGAGGAGTACCGGGAGGCGGGTCGAAGGAATCCAAAAATTTTGGCTCTCGATGGCTGTATCTACAGAATCTTCATCCCAAATAAGTAGTCAAATAACAATCCCGCATTGAATTTCCAGTATTCCTTTGATTTGAAATATTAAAAATGTTAGAGAAATCGTTGCTACAAATCTTGAGTGGACGCTCAAAGGCGAATAGGCAGGCATTATGACCGCTTTTTAAAAGTGTGGGCGCAACGCTGGACGACGCCACGGCAATAGCTATTTTTCTATCAGATCTTATATTTTTCGCTAATAGTAAATTTATTAAAAACGTTTTACCCGTGCCTCCTAATGCCTCTAACTAAAACTAAAAATCTAATGACAGTATCAATGATACGTAAACTAATTTTGGTTCCACTAACATTTAAGCGGCGCTCAGGTATGTTTTTAGTTTATCTTTATTAAGCCTTGTTTGTGGTTCATTACATTAAAATTTGAATTTGTCGGCAAGGTAAATCCAAATTATTTTGTACTTTTACCTGACAGAGGCTAAACCTCTATTAATTTCATATAAACTTTGTAATACATTGATTCCCAGGCGGGCGAAAGCTTTGCATTTCCGATACTAAATAATATTTAAAAATGAGCTGGTTATAAAAAAAATAATACTAAAATTAGTATTTATGAAAACTACAGATAATAATAATAATAATGTACATAAGACAACTGGATTCGAACCCCAGACCTCGCATTTCTAATCCGCCCGACTTGGCACCACACGGCTATCACGATTTTATTAACAGATGCTAATTTCACATACTTATGAGTTAAGAACATCATCTATTTTGGCTTATTTTGACACACTTTGTTATTCTAAAATTAATTTAAAATATGTTGATTAAGTGCATGTTTTCTATAACATTATTTATAATGAACATATCATAAATATAAAAAGAACAATAATGTTGACCTTGCTCGTTTGTTATTAGAGCCAAGTGTTCATCAACCATGCTTCAATATTCATTCAATTATTTATCACAAAAGTTGCAAAAGCTTCTTTATAATAATAATTCATGATATAATTGTTATACCTTATTTAGATACTGATCGACTTTATAATGTTAGTATTTTGCATAAAAAACTATCAATTGTATTTTCTCCATAATATTTATTTTCGCTAAAAATGTACGGGTATGGTCAATAACATAACTTTATTTAAGCAATAATAGTTATGAAACTATTTAAGTAACAATGTGCAAATGTTTTAAATATTGTAGTAGGTAGTTTATTTTTGAAACATAATTTAATTACGTGGGTTTTTCGAACTTACTGTATTTTATTATATGAAACATATTGTTGACTAACATTATAGTAAGACAGTCCTCTTCCTTTCTTGTTTGGATAGGGTGTAATGTTGTAAAATAATAAAAGGAAGAGATCGAAAATTGCGATGATTGGAACAATAAAGTTCTTAGTATATCTATTTTTTATTTGCTGTTGGCAATTAAGTAAAATAAACAGTTGAACATGGAGTGACAAATAGAGTCGATAATTTTATTTTAAAACAATGTTAAAACATTTTATCGTCTTTGAATTATTGGTTTCGATTATCTTTTTTACTATAATAGTATGAAGCGCCATCATACCTACCGCCGTTGCATACTTATTATGTAACTTATCGGAAATTCTTCGTAATTGTATCTTTCGTATTATAAATACATTTTTGTTTTATAAATTCATAAACTATGGGTAAATTAAAATCAATTTAAATCACATCTATTTTTAAGTTATTTGATAGTTACAAATTTATACGTATTTTTTTTAATGAATTCAGAATTCATCCGTAGCCATATTGGTGACATAACATGTTGGCGTCCGGGCGGCCATTATGGCTACTGTCATGTCATTTGTATTAGAATTTATCAAAATCCACGACAATCCGAATTTTACGGATATATGTTGTCGACTCGAAATCAATGTTTTTTTATGTTCTATTATTTAGATAAGGTTTCAAGTAAGTCTATCGTACCCCTTGACGGACTTGTCAATATGAGACTGTCGAAAACGAACTCCCATACAAACATTAATGCCCGATTTTAACGCTTTCAACCCATTTTTTTCGATAAAAAGCAGCCTATGTCCTTTCTCGATGTCAACATTGTCTGTGTACCCAATTTCATAAAGATCAGTTCAGTTGTTTAGGCGTGAATAAGTAGCAGACAGACAGAGTTACTTTCACATTTATAATATTAGTAGGGATAATATAGAAACCTTACTAGACTGACCTGTTGCACTGTATGAACACGATGTTCCATATCTCCGTGAGCGCCCCACCCGGGTGCACGTAGTGTATCTCCGTGCACGGGCCGCACGGCCCACTGGCGCCCATCTCCCAGAAGTTGTCTCTCGCGCCGTGCCCCACTATACGGCTTTCCGGAACTCTGGAAAATTTAATATCGTACTATACTATATACTATACAATATTATAAAGCCGAAAGTTTGTGAGTGTGTATGTTTGTTACTTTTTCACGTCTAAACGGACACCGCATATTTCCGAAAAACACGTTGCCAAAAATAATTATTTTAGTTAGTTTAAAAATCAAAAAATGTTTGTTTATTAAATTAGCAATATCTAGTAATTTCTAAATTTAATTTAGTTTACCCTCCCTAAATTTGTCATTGTCACCTCACCCATCTTTATTATAAAAAGGCTAACGCCTGCGGGTAGTAAAAGATTCTTGTTTAACCGTCGAAGCGATCGGACCTCCTCAACTGTGAATAAATCGAAGAATAACTCCTGTGTTTTACTTGAAATCTTCAAGAATAAAAAGTAATGAAGACCCCGACCTTCCTGATATCACGCCCTTTTCGTAATATATAGTAATAACACACCCAATAGCTCTCCAAATGTCCCTGCATTCCCGGTCTTCCTGCAGCCCTATCACAGCGTCTCCAGAGAAGTATGTCACTAAAAGGTCTTCAGGTTTCAGTCTGTAGGGACCTAGTAGAAGATCCCACGCCATCTGACAGGCTTCTTTCTAAAACAAACTTGTGAACATCATTAAAATGAAGTACCTGTAAGAATGATGTACTGATATGGTGCTGCATCCCAAGGTGCACAAGTTGAAAACGAAAACACTACGAATTTATTTAAGACAAAGTGGATTTTACATTAATGAAACCTAATTGTAAAGGAGTACATTAAGAGAAAACCTGTGTGCCTTAACACCACTCAAACTGGGTCTACGATGTATATCTGTTAACTAATTTTGTAACCATCTGAGCCAATATTGAGTACATTCTTTTAAACCGATTACAGGCACTTTCTAGCAGTGGCATAGTGTGGGTTCAACTCCAGGCCGTAACGTGATATTGCCTGTAGACACTTTTTATCTGACTGAAGTAACAAACGAGCATGCAGTCCTGCTGATGGTAAGTGGACACTGCCACCCATGGACATCTGTTATCAAACTTCATACAGAACATGCGTTGTATCTGACGTCAATCACAGATGCGTTGCTTCTCCCGAGGACTATGATGGTCGCCTCATGTGAAAGTGCATATTCAATTTTGGCGCCCTTTTCTTTTTTTTTTTTTAAACATCTTAAGTAATCAATATTGAACATCTTATACACAAGTTCCGAACAACGACTGCCGGAGGACGGCCGCTCCCCAGGCATGATCACCAAGCCTGGCGGGAAATTTCCCTTTGTCAAAGAAGTATAACTTCAAAAATAAGGAAACGTGCGGCACTCGGGGACTGCCGTGGTAAAGCTATTGCATAGCATTTTCATTTCAACATACTGTGACTTTTTTATAATGCGCCTAAAAAAGTAAACATCAATAATCTAGTGGGGTTATAAATACAACTCAGACTAACAACTGAAGGCCTTCAGGCTTACAATATAGGAAGAACAAAAATAATGTAAGCAACTCATTACTGAACATTTTGTAAGTTAAGAATAAGATTATTACAATCACACAATAGGAACAATTGAATTGCAAAGACATCTACATTAGATAGTTCAAGTACATTGACATAACATTGAATAAGCCTTATAATGGAATCATCAATTTGTGACGCTTTAGGAAATTATGAATATTCAAGAGTTGTATTCATTATTTTAAGGTTAGGAGAATAGAGAACATATAGTAGATTCCCTGTTTCTGTGTCGACTATGATATCGACACATCTCATGCAACGAACAGAACCTTTTTTTTTTTTGTTCTCGAGGGGGCAAACCTTCAAAAGGTACCCGACGCCGTGAAAGCGACGCGGGGTTATGTGGGATTTTTACCGCACTAAAACCCCCCCGGTGGCCGTCCTCGGCGCTATAAAGAAGACTCCGGGTACTCGGTCCGACCGCAACCGGAATCCTCTGAGCGCGTTGCCCCATCGGCCTCCTCCCAGATGGGTGGCTGGGCCCACTGCTCCGTCTTGTCTTTACGATGGTATGCGACCACATATACCGCCGTCCTTCCCGGGATCGCCTGACCGAACGGTTGGAGCTCCCACACTAGCCGCCTGCAACCCCGGAAGCCCCTTTTAGTCGCCTCTTACGACAGGCAGGGGATGCCGTAGCCCTATTCTGATCCCGGAACTACAGGGACAACGAACAGAACCTAACCCACTAGTTAGGTTAGCAATACCACCTATCCACTTCTTAGTGGATGGGTGGTATGCCCAATGGTGGTGGTATGACAAGTGCCCAGCTATGGGACTGAAACAGATTATATTATTTATCATGTGCTCACCTTATAATAGTCTCCAAAGGACCAATTACCCAGCATTTCAAAGAACGTATGATGGTGGCCATCTATTCCAACTAAATCCAGGTCATTGTGCTTGCCACCCACACGCACACATTTCTGGGAATTCACTGCACGGGAACACGGAGAATCCACTATGCCGAGGAATACTCCTTTAAACTGCAACAAGATATAAAAACACATGTTTTATTTTACAAATGTGTCAAGGTAGAAACATTGTATTTGTAATACTTTCTGCTGTGAAATATATAAATTAATGTTTTAATTATCTAGTACTAGTTGACCCAACAAACTTCCTTTCGCCTAAAAGTCAAAAATTTAAAATTATCAGTGTTTCTCTACTAGGTATATTATACATGTATCATACACAAAACCTTTCTCTTGAATCACTATTTATTGAAAAAAATTGCATTAAAATCCATAGCATAGATTTACAGATTTAAGCATACATAGTGACAGACAGCGAGAAGCGACTTTGTTTTATACTATGTAGTGATGATTTCTCACCAAATAAATAGAGTATTATATGCACAAATAATACATTTAGAACATTATAACTTTCACAAACTTTAAAACTTCTTTAGGCTTAGAGTGATTTTCAGTAGATGGTAAACAAATGGATTTGCAACGTTCATGTCATCAACATGTCTGTGCATATAACCACAGACAATATATGTAATATCTTGCCAATATTAAACTTAATAACTAATAAAATAATTAAAATAATATTAAACTTGTGAGGATGGAATCATAGCTGGATATGTGTTACATAATCATGCTGGAACAGTAAACATGATGCTGGTAGAAATAGTGGTTTTGTTATTAGTTGTGGTTGTAGATGATAGCGCTAGAGATAGATGTGGTGAAGGTGATGGTTGTAGTGACATTTGGGGCAGTTGTGCTGGTAGTGGTAATTGGAGAATCAAATAGTTTACTGTTGGTATATATTTTTATAAGTTGTCTTTTCCGTTTATGTGGTATATACAGGGTGGCCAAAAAGCCATGGATCAAACAAAACTAGTGGTTAGATGGGACCACCAGCAGCAAAAAATTCTCCGAATTTTAATATGAATTAGTTAAAAAGTCAATTTTCTTACTAAAACACAAAATAAATTATAACTCTGTAGGGGTTGAACTTAAAGAACTCTCATAGCACATTTTTTTTCTGCTGGTGGTCCTTTTGGTGGTTTCGTTTGATCCACGACTATGAGGGTATGTGGGTATAGTATACTGTGGATATATATTTTTATAAGTTGTCTTTTCTGTCGGTGGTACTTTTGACTGCCTCCGGTTTTATTTGAATTCGTACCTTTTTACCTAAAGTCCCTTAAAGACCTAATACAGATTTGTACTTATTATCCCATGCAAAATATAATATTAATGCTGACGTTTTACTAGCTCACTGTTTTCGAACATGAGCCAATTACTTACAAAAACTTCGTAATTAATAAGAAATGATTAAGTTTGTTACTAATACTTATATTCTTACATAAGTATGTACAAAGTAGCATTGTTTTTCTTATTAAGATAATTGTATTCATTATAATGGTTTTGTGAAGGGCAACAATAAATTAGCATAAAGTTTGCAAGTCGAAGTCACTCACCTGGTTCATGCCAGCGTTCACGAAGGGCACCGTAGGGTCACATAAGGGCACCACCGAGCTAGATTTTACATACTTATGTCCGTGACTCTCCACGAAATACTCTACGAAAGTCTTTCGTATGAAATTGCTCGACTTCCAGCGGATTTGGGATTTTTGGCGGATTGTTCCACTTACGACCGGTAGTCGTAACATTGTACAGGTTAACGTTTTTATTTATAAATAAGTATAACGTCTAGATTAATGCTCTTTTCTTATTATATGAACGACTTATAAAATTGTTTGGATTGAAACAAACTAAATTACGTTCGCATTTCAGTCTGCGAAAAGCAAAAATAATAAATCAAGAATAAAAATACACTATCGTTGACTTTTAAGTGACAAACTGACAATACATAACTCTGATTCTGATGTCAGAATGTCAGATGTGACTGTGACGTTTGTGGAATTGGCAAATGGCGTTAGGCTAATGAATTGGCCCATTGGGATTTTCAATAACGCTTCATGTTTTTGTAAAGTATTTTTGTTATTTTTTTAAATATATTTAATTCATTTAAAACAAGGCGTAAACAAAGAAAATTTGAACATAAAATTGCTGCACTATAAATTTAAGTGGAGTGAATATGAATAATCAGTGAACGCGTTCGGTTAGATATTATTCATCTGTAATTGATGATGACATTTGGGTTGTCAATCAAGCAAATGTTCTTACTAGGATTTATCGTCGAATTTTGTAAAAATAAATTATTTGGCGAAATAATGTAATTCGTCGCAAACAGTGCACACGTGTAAACTCGTGAGTGGCGTAATCTGTGATTTTTTGTCCGCAACGTACCGTTATGTTAGCACTTTGTGTGTAAACGTTCATTGTTTTTATTTGTAGGGACACGTAATTGTTATCGTTCTGTCGAAAATTATCGGTGCGATGGATCACTCGAAGTTGTGTATTTTGTTGTTGTGCGTGGTGTTGTCCTGGGCGGAATTGCTGGGTCCTAACGCCAGGAAAGGGTCTGAGAGAAAAGACCCAGAGGGCAAGGAGGATGTGAGTCAAGACGAAGAGGAATCCGACGAGGCCTACTTGAAACAGCTGACCGAGGCGATGAACTCCGAGTTCGTCGCGTACAAGGAGTTCCAAGAGGCCCTGAAAAAGAGAGGCGCAGACGCCAACGAGCGGAACCTCCAACAGCTGACTGACGCGATCAACAGGGAGTTTGCAGCTTACAAAAACTTTGAGGAGGATCTGAAGAAAAAGGGCTTCACTTTACCGGACGAAGAACAGGCATCTGGTATGTACTTCTCAGAACATAGTTTTATTATTAAGTGTTACTAAAACAATAGATTGTAGCGTGATAAGAGTAGTAATTAAATTTTATTGTGAGCTGGTGTAATAACAATGAACTAAACCAAACTAAAATAGTAATGACTCAGTCCAATATAAAAGTATTTTGTATTTTTTTTATCTAAATTTTAGCTGAAGAACAAGCGCATTTGGAAAAGATGTCGACAAAACTAAATAGAGTCAAGAAAGAAATATGGAAACAAGCTCTGATCGAAAAAGAGCTTCTTGCTGAGAAGAAACGGCGTGAAGAGAGAAAGGTATGTATCTTATGTTAACCTTCTCTGATGTTCAGTTTTATTGCTTTTTTCCTACGTGGTAGAATGAGTATGACTTGACCAGGAAAGTACCACAGCTACACCTAGTGTCAAAACAGTTCTTGTGTTTCTGTCTGTGTTAACAACTCACTGAACATGTGGCAATCATGAGTCCTTAGGTGTAGCGACACAATGGTAATTTACTTCAAATAAAATCCCTGAAGTCATGTGAAAATGTCCCTGGGAGACAGTGACCATCAAAAAAAAACTGGGTATAAAATGGCAAAAAAGACAAACCCGTTGAGTTTCTTGCCGAATCTTCTCAGTTGAGGTCGTGTTGCGATCTGGTGGTAGTGTAAGAAAAAATTGTAACTGATAATTTGTAAGTGGTACCATAGGCCTATACAAAATAAAGACATTTCGTTTCGTCAGATAGATGGCATGGTCATTTGATTTTGTATTAAAGTATTATACTGTATAAATAATATGATAAACTTAATAAAGAAAATATACTGTAAAAATTCATAAAACTCTTGTGGTTTTTCACCATTACTGAACCTATTTCGACTTCCTAGCAGTAGTGTATTTTGCACTGGCTGCTATATTATGATTTAAAGGGTGTAAGTGAACTGCAAATATTTGAGCCATTAAATGTTATTCCTAGTTATATCTAGTAATGAACTATATAACAATGTAATATATTTTTTTATTTATGTGCTTACAGAAAAAAGAAGACCATACCCAGGAGTTATTGGACAAATTGCCTCCTTTACCCGAAGAGCCAGAGCTGAGGCCGGAACTGAAGGAAGGTAATGACTGTTATATGTTACTAGTAATGTAACAAATATAAAAACGTTTCTACAGGTGGTAGAACCAGTGTAGTTCCACCGGGGAAGTACCACTGTCACACCAACTTCCAATGTGAAGCATTTCTAGCTTTTCGATGAAAGGGTGTGGTTGCCGGCACACTTTTATATGAGGTGACCATCTTAGTCCTCAGAAGCAGCAACGCATCTGTGATTGACTTCAGATAGAACCCATGTTCTATTTGAAATTGCTCACACTTGTCCATGGGCGGCAGAGACCACTTACCATCAGGCAGACTGCATGCTCGTTTTCTACTTTAATCAGATAAAAAAAAACAACGTGTACATTCGCAATCGTAAGGATTGTTTTAATGTTTTGCGAATATTGGATTGCAGTGATTTGCAAAAATAGGTCGCCAAATCAAAGTCATATTGCAGTTTGTCGACCAAAAGAAAAAATAAAAGGTTGTCAAATCTACATCCTCCAACCCCCCACATCCAAAACCAAATTTGGATAAAAAAAAACAAATTTGCATTTCTATTCGCGAATGTTCAAATATTTACATTCATTGCATCACTATAGATATACTTGGATATAATTCAGTTTAAACTAACGCAATAAAACTTTGAATTTTAGTAACTTTTGATAGAGTTGAATTTTTAGTTGATGAAATAAATACATAATGTTATGTCATAAACATATGGACCATTAATATATTTTCGATTATTTAAGTTTAATTCAGTGGTTTGGGTATCAAATACTCAGACAACAGGCAGTAAAAATTTCTGCAACTATGGAAATGTCTATGATAATGTACTCGTGTTCCTACAAACAAAGATATGGCTGAAAACGTCAGCGTGCAATAAACGCACACTGTATGTTGAATGTGTTATCTATATATTAATACGTGAAGCAAAAACTTGTGAAGCATTTTTAAGTAACTTACCGCGGATGGAGGAGTATAAAATTTTGCACGGTTATAGTTGACATAGAGAAGGAGTGCAGAATGTTAATATTTTTTTCAAATAATGCATTTTTCATACATAAAATCAACTAAAAACACATTACACACACTGCCTTGCATTTGAAAAAACACATACATAGTAAACGAAATAGAACATTCAATGTCTTAAATATGAAAAAACATATCGTCAAAAATGTCAGATGTCTTTGTCAAAATACCGCTATTGCTTTTAAATGCGGCTTAGACAATTAAACCTCTTTTTTATATATAACGGGTGCGTTCAAAATTACTTAATTTTTTTACATTTTATTTCAATTTGAGAAATATTGGTGCTACTTTGGACAATATGAAGTTTAGTTTTTTTAATTTAAATTAAGGTCGAATTTCGACCGTTGCGACGGGTCACTAGTGTGTATAGATGAGCATGACCATAAAGAACTATTTTTTTAAAAAATATACTCGTACTACAGGGAATTAATATCATGTACAACTGCATTGATAAAAAGGTGCATCTTGCCTGTTCAGCAAAGGAAATGTACGAGGCAGCAGTAAAGAAGCTGGACCGCCGTTCTCCTGACCGGCGCGCGTTGATCCTGCAAGTGAAGGAAGCTGCAGACAAGGGCTACGTACCAGCGCAGATCAAGTTGGCCTGGTCGTACGTTTTCGGGGAGGGGGTTGAGCTGAACGTGGGGAAGGCGCACGAGATCTTCCAGGCACTGGCCGATCAGGGAGAGGGAGATGCTCATGCTGTAAGTTTATGTTAAATGTATGTTATTTGTGACATTGAGGCTTAGTCTTAACCATTTGGCTATCATTGCTCATTAGTGTTCGATTGAAGCTTTGGCTTCGGCTACCTTCAGCCAATAAATATATATAGAAACCTTCACCTTCGGGCAAATTATTGGCAAGCAAGCGTCAATATTTAAGAAACTTGAACGAGCGTCCGACATTGCACTGGAAATGGTGAGGCGCTGGAGTACGCAAACATTCGGGTAATGGGCTTGCTTCACAAGTCTTTTTCAAAATTCACATTATTTTAACATGTTATAGTTTTTGAATCGTCAGCTTCACGTTCGGCTTCGACCGAAGGTCGTGGCGTGAGCCGAATGTTTGATTTCGGTTTCGGCCATAAATCGAGCTTCGGTTGGGCACTATTGTTCATATATTATCTTCGTCTTCTGTTTATGTATTATAAAAACAAATCAAATACAGTGCAAGATATAGACGTGTAGACGTTGTCCAGGGCATGGGGTTCCTGTACGCGACGGGCGTGGGCGTGGCGGTGTCGCAAGCGCGCGCGCTGCTGCACTACCAGCTGGGCGCGCTGGCGGGCAGCGAGCACGCGCTCATGGCGCTGGCGTACCGGCACTGGGCCGGCGCCGGCGTGCCCAGCTCGTGCCCGCGCGCGCTGCAGCTCTACCGGACCATGGCCGCTAAGGGTGAGGCTGTGGGAACTTGTAGCGCTGATAGAAATGAAAGTTGGATGAGATGAAGTTTTGGAGATGGTAGAACCAGTGTAGTTCACCCGGGGAAGTACCACCGCCACACCTATTTCTAGCGTGAAGCATTGTACTTCTCCGGGTAAACTACACTGGTCCTACCACCTACAAAAAAGTATCATATTCGCGGCCAATTAATATCAGGTCAGCTGAGTGTGTTATTTGTAACTTAATAATAAAAATCGCATTAATAATGTGCAAGGAGGGATACCCTACTTCGTGTCAAAGTCATCGTAATTTGCCAAAGTAACCTCATAATTACTCAACTAAATAGCTTTATTGGCATGTAAAAAGCAAGATATACTTTTATTGAATTTTACATGACAAAACGTTATCCCTCCACTGAGCCAATCTCACCGTATGTTTACAGTGGTGAGCCAAGTGTCCATGAGCGGCGGGCCGGCGATCCAGCGCACGCGGCTCATCGACGAGGCGGAGAGCGGCGCGGCCGTGGCGCTCGACACCGACCTCATCGAGTACTACCAGCTGCTGGCCGAGAAGGGGGACGTGCAGGCGCAGGTGAGGGACATAATAGTAAAAGTTCACACGAGGCGACCATCATAGTCCTCGGGAATAGCAACACACCTGTGATCGACTTCAGATGGAACCTATGTTCTGTATGAAGTTGACAGATGTCCATGGGCGGCAGTGACCACTTACCACCAGGTAGATTGCATACTCGTTTGCTACTTCAGTCTGATAAAAAAAAGTGTATAAGTTCTACGTGTCTATATCGCGTATGTTTGCATGAAAAATTAATTTTGGGAAAGAGAACGTTAGAAAGTTTTTAGTATCTACTTCTGTGTGTTTGACTATGTGTTCCAAATTGATCAAAATGATTGAATTTGAGTTAAAGGATTTGTTATAAATAATTATTTGTAATTTTTTTCGATACCTCTAAGTAATAATAATCTTTATTTCATTAAGATCCATGCACTTTATTAAAAGTCATGACAATTTAAATTTGTTACTTTTTTCAAACGCGGATGGAACGGTAGCGACAATTGGCAATGTTTGTGAATCAGGTCACGGAAGTAGTCGGAATACGGTCACAGTTGAGCGGTTAACAAAATGTCATCCCTTTTTAGGTGGCAACTCGGAACTCATTTCTTAATTACGAGCATATCTCTATGAAAAACAACCCTCCCCCTTAAGAAAGATATAATATGGTCATATAAATTTTATTTTCCTGTCCCGTTTCCAGGTGGGATTGGGTCAGTTGCACCTGCAAGGCGGACGCGGGGTCACGCTGGACATGAACAAGGCACTCCACTACTTCCAGCAGGCGGCTAAGGCGGGCAATGCGGTTGCCAACGCTTTCCTCGGGAAGGTGATCTATTTAACATGTTATGTTAGCTTTACGATGTTTCAAATGAAGACTTTAAAAAAAAATTGCTTTTGTAGTGTTGTAAAGTAGTATGACTACTTCACATATACATGAGGTTACATTACATATTTTTTGATGTTTCAGATATTGTTGATAATTTTTGATAGGGTTCGGACATACATTTAATTACCGATATTTTTCGTATTATTTAAGGAATTGCTTAATATTACAGATATATTTGGAGGGTGGCGATGGTATTAAGCCCGACAACGACACCGCCCTTCGGTACTTCAGGAAGGCGGCCGAAATGAACAACCCCGTTGGTCAGAGCGGACTTGGTCTTATGTACTTGCAGGTATTGTACTTTAAAATATATTTCTTTGATGTTAGTTATCGACTTTTATGTTATTAAGTGCAATTAAATATGATTATATTTATAGATTATATCATTAAATTATATTATTACATATATATTTTTAGTTATTTTATTACACAGTTATATGATAAATATGTACTTGCTTCATTGTATTGCCTCGTGCATGGTTTTTTATACCCAGTTATTAAGAAAATTACAAAATTCAAAACGAAAGTGAACGACACGAAACGATTCCTGCAACTGTATGAAAAAGCCCCAAAAAAATATTAAAAAAAAGTATAGTGAGTACTCCTTACATTTTAAAATGGATTAATTCCGCGGTTATATTATTAAAAAGTCGTATATCACATGAGTCTTTTGTTAATTTTATGGTGTTACTATATTTGTGTCGTAGGGTCGAGGCGTACCCAAGGATGTGCGCGCTGCGTTCCAGTACTTCACTCTAGCGGCCAACCAGGGCTGGGTGGAGGGACAACTCAACCTCGGCTTCTTATACTTTGGTTAGTTAACATCATATTTATTGGCGTTTAAAGAGTTCCAGGATTCACTTGTACTTTTTTTGTTACGTGAGTAATGCAAACATAATTTAAAAAAAAAATGCTTGGGAAATTAAAAAAAGAATGGGGCTACTATCGGGCTTAACCACAGATATCTACAGAAATACATCAAAATTGGTCATTTGTTTAAGAACAGAATTGCAAATTACTGAATTTTATATTTATAATGGCTCGAACCTCAAAAGGCGAATAGATGAGATGTATTGTATGTCCATTTCGTGATGCTTTGCATCCTCTTTTCTGTTTTTTTCTTTTTTGTTATATTGTACACTTGTATACTAACCAAATGTGTGTGTGTGTGTAAGCAGATCGAATAAATGATAATCCTATCTAATCTTATTGAATTTGTCGATTGTAGGCGGCATCGGCGTGAGTCGCGACTTCCGTCAAGCGAACAAGTACTTCTCGCTGGCGTCGCAGTCCGGCCACGTGCTGGCGCTCTACCACCTCGCGCAGATGAACGCGGAGGGGCTCGGCGTGCTGAGGTCTTGCACTACTGCTGTTGAGGTAATGCTTTAGTGTGTTCTGTCTGTGACTCGTGGTAATTAGCGGCTGTAAGTGTGAGTCACTCATTTTCAAAAATAAGTACGTAAACGTAAACGATGAGCGTACCCGCCGCGTGCGCTTACCGGTTGTAACATTATCAAAATTCGATTTGTGACAATTAATACTGTTCGTTTTATTTTTGTACACATATGAGCGTGTATCCGTATCATTCGGTCTTTAATTCTCGAAGGTTGTCGTGTTGTTTGTTGTGCGTCAAATTATTTTTTGCTGGACTGTTTTAGACTGGATGTTTGAGACCACCTTATCTATACAAGTGTGTCTCATTGAGCTCAAAAGTATCAGTGTGACGGGCTAACAATTGGGTGTGCGTGTTTGCAGCTGTACAAGAACGTGTGCGAGCGCGGCGGCTGGGCGGCGCGGCTGATGGCGGCGCACGCGGCGTGGCGCGCGCGGGACCCCGCCTCCGCGCTGCTGCAGTACCTGGCGCTGGCCGAGCGCGGCGTGGAGCTGGCGCAGAGCAACGCCGCCTACCTGCTGGACGCGGGTGAGCACCCCACAGTACCCGGCGCTGGCCGAGCGCGGCGTGGAGCTGGCGCAGAGCAACGCCGCCTACCTGCTGGACGCGGGTGAGCACCCCACAGTACCCGGCGCGGGCCGAGCGCGGCGTGGAGCTGGCGCAGAGCAACGCCGCCTACCTGCTGGACGCGGGTGAGCACCCCACAGTACCCGGCGCTGGCCGAGCGCGGCGTGGAGCTGGCGCAGAGCAACGCCGCCTACCTGCTGGACGCGGGTGAGCACCCCACAGTACCCGGCGCTGGCCGAGCGCGGCGTGGAGCTGGCGCAGAGCAACGCCGCCTACCTGCTGGACGCGGGTGAGCACCCCACAGTACCCGGCGCTGGCCGAGCGCGGCGTGGAGCTGGCGCAGAGCAACGCCGCCTACCTGCTGGACGCGGGTGAGCACCCCACAGTACCCGGCGCTGGCCGAGCGCGGCGTGGAGCTGGCGCAGAGCAACGCCGCCTACCTGCTGGACGCGGGTGAGCACCCCACAGTACCCGGCGCTGGCCGAGCGCGGCGTGGAGCTGGCGCAGAGCAACGCCGCCTACCTGCTGGACGCGGGTGAGCACCCCACAGTACCCGGCGCTGGCCGAGCGCGGCGTGGAGCTGGCGCAGAGCAACGCCGCCTACCTGCTGGACGCGGGTGAGCACCCCACAGTACCCGGCGCTGGCCGAGCGCGGCGTGGAGCTGGCGCAGAGCAACGCCGCCTACCTGCTGGACGCGGGTGAGCACCCCACAGTACCCGGCGCTGGCCGAGCGCGGCGTGGAGCTGGCGCAGAGCAACGCCGCCTACCTGCTGGACGCGGGTGAGCACCCCACAGTACCCGGCGCTGGCCGAGCGCGGCGTGGAGCTGGCGCAGAGCAACGCCGCCTACCTGCTGGACGCGGGTGAGCACCCCACAGTACCCGGCGCTGGCCGAGCGCGGCGTGGAGCTGGCGCAGAGCAACGCCGCCTACCTGCTGGACGCGGGTGAGCACCCCACAGTACCCGGCGCTGGCCGAGCGCGGCGTGGAGCTGGCGCAGAGCAACGCCGCCTACCTGCTGGACGCGGGTGAGCACCCCACAGTACCCGGTGCTGGCCGAGCGCGGCGTGGAGCTGGCGCAGAGCAACGCCGCCTACCTGCTGGACGCGGGTGAGCACCCCACAGTACCCGGCGCGGGCCGAGCGCGGCGTGGAGCTGGCGCAGAGCAACGCCGCCTACCTGCTGGACGCGGGTGAGCACCCCACAGTACCCGGCGCTGGCCGAGCGCGGCGTGGAGCTGGCGCAGAGCAACGCCGCCTACCTGCTGGACGCGGGTGAGCACCCCACAGTACCCGGCGCGGGCCGAGCGCGGCGTGGAGCTGGCGCAGAGCAACGCCGCCTACCTGCTGGACGCGGGTGAGCACCCCACAGTACCCGGCGCGGGCCGAGCGCGGCGTGGAGCTGGCGCAGAGCAACGCCGCCTACCTGCTGGACGCGGGTGAGCACCCCACAGTACCCGGCGCGGGCCGAGCGCGGCGTGGAGCTGGCGCAGAGCAACGCCGCCTACCTGCTGGACGCGGGTGAGCACCCCACAGTACCCGGCGCGGGCCGAGCGCGGCGTGGAGCTGGCGCAGAGCAACGCCGCCTACCTGCTGGACGCGGGTGAGCACCCCACAGTACCCGGCGCGGGCCGAGCGCGGCGTGGAGCTGGCGCAGAGCAACGCCGCCTACCTGCTGGACGCGGGTGAGCACCCCACAGTACCCGGCGCGGGCCGAGCGCGGCGTGGAGCTGGCGCAGAGCAACGCCGCCTACCTGCTGGACGCGGGTGAGCACCCCACAGTACCCGGCGCGGGCCGAGCGCGGCGTGGAGCTGGCGCAGAGCAACGCCGCCTACCTGCTGGACGCGGGTGAGCACCCCACAGTACCCGGCGCGGGCCGAGCGCGGCGTGGAGCTGGCGCAGAGCAACGCCGCCTACCTGCTGGACGCGGGTGAGCACCCCACAGGCATGCCGCTGCGGCATCAGGCGCTGGCGGGCGCGTCGTCGAACGAGGATATAAGCAGGAACCAGTATATTAGTAAGGCATGACAATGTGGTGATATCTAATGTATAATTGGTTTTATGTGAATATTCCAGGTGAGGTGCAAATCTTCCCTGAGCCGGAGCGCTGGGCACGTGCGCTACAGCTATGGTCCCGCGCGGCTGCGCAGGGTTACGCCCCTGCGCGAGTGAAACTTGGCGACTACCATTACTACGGTCTTGGGACGCCTGTCGACCTGGAAGCCGCTGCACATCATTACAGGTGAGGTGCCTTGTTATAAGTTTTAGAATATAATAGAAAATATGTATTTATGTGAATCTGTAATGTGGTAAACTTTTTTCGTGCGGTTGCAGGATAGCCTCGGAGCAGCTGCACAACGCACAGGCGACGTTCAACCTGGGCTACATGCACGAGCGCGGGCTGGGGCTGGCGCAGGACGCGCACCTCGCCAAGCGCTGCTACGACCTGGCGGCCGACAGCGCGCCCGACGCGCGCCTGCCCGCCGCGCTCGCCCTCGCGCGCCTGCACGCCGCGCAGCTGCTGGCGCGCCTGCTGGACGTGAGTACCGCCCGCCCCACCAAACCATACGCGCAATGGGTTCCGGGTTCGATTCCCGGCCAGGCAGGCATCTGAATAATGAGTTTTGATTTATGTTCTGGGTCTGGGTGTTTGTGTATTCGTCTTGTGTCATAGCATTGTGTGTGTCCATGGTACCCGCGACACAGGAGAAAATCCTAGTGTGGGCTATGAGTGTAGAGAGCGTGGTGTTTTAAGGACTCACTGACCCGGTCAAAATGCCGACAGAGGTACCTAAAGAGGATGACGACAGATTATAGGGAAATAAACTGGCTGCTAGATGCACTATCGAAACAAAACAAGCGTTTATTAACGGTAAGCTCAACCTAAGTGGTAGGTAGCTAGGCAGTTCCTACGAAGAGATCCAACCGCTATTTAAATGTTCACTTCTATCGTGTGATCAAACGTT
>OX453075.1:13688621-14102492 GCA_949699795.1 Spicauda simplicius | reverse complement strand
GCAAGACTTCGCCGTTAAATATAGGCGACCGGGGACGGAAAGTTTTATGGGTACGAGAAAATGCAATTCCACTCGCGATCCGATCCTCATACCTCTCGGCCGCGAATACGTATAAAAGTTTATACCCCTCGATATCAGATAGCGGGCTAAATTTATCCCGAGCGGTGACTGCAAAGGCGGGATCATAAAAAGCGCGGCTCGCTTGATTACAATGCGGCGGGTTTATGGGCGTCTCGCGGACGGAGCGCTTCGTACCTACGGTAACTGTCTCTAGTCGAAACGAATCGTATCTCGTTTGGGAAGTTTGGTTTAAGCTACATTAAATAACATTAAGCAACTCTTTGAATTATTCCATACATACATTACCTACCAAGATTTTTCATTGTTGTGATGTCAAATGTTATGGTTGAATTTATCGAAACTACATATAACGCGGATAACATTTGAAAGCAACTGAAAAACTGTCCTGATAGTTTTTATAGAACAGCTTTTAATTTTGTCTTCGATGTTACATAAAACGAAAATATGACAAAAATACAGCAAAACGTGAAATCCTCGTAATTCTCACGATATTATTATTTACATCAAATATACTGACAGACCAAAGTATTGTCTGTTGTCATGACAACAGTTGATATCGTCACAGATGTTTCGAGGCCTAGGAGTGGGGGAAAAAACTCATTAACCCTAGCCGTATTCGCTGAGCGCCGTCTCCGGTGGCTGCGAGGGTAGTTTTTCCATCGCGGGCCTCCACATAAATAAGTGATCACGCCGCCCCCGCGCGGCCTCGCTCGTAAACTAAGCGCAGATAGCGAGAACACTTAATGGCTGATCGGATTTTGATTAGCGCGGGCCGGCGACGCAACCCCGCTCCGGGAGCCGAATTTGAATAGATAAGTGGGCATCCGAGGACGGCCGTTCGCGACCGTAATTTACATACTTACTGGCTTTCGGCGGGCGTGCGGTGCCAAGTTATGGACGACGCAAAAACGATAAAGTTGATATAGAGCGCCGGTCATCGATTCGGTCGCAACGAGTGGTTTTTCACCGAATTCTGTTTGTTATCGGCGGACCGGCCGCGGCGGGCGTGCTCGTTTTTTGTTCGATTTAATCGTTCCGCGGCCACCACTATTGAAACAAAGCTCCGGGCAGTTTTGACAACTCACTTTTGTGTTTCGCGTTTCAAGGGGTACCTGAGTAAATACCGTTCGCTTTTGTTCCGTTCCAGCTCTAAGTGAGCATGGCAATTCGAGTGTTCGTTTGAACTATATTGTAGTATCGTATTGCCCTCCGGCGTGTACCGGAGCGAAGTTGAATTGTCGATTTCTGGGAAATGTTTTGGATTGAATACATTAGTAGGTAGGAGCGTTTGTCCCGATAACGTAGGGCCCCTCCGCCGTGACTTTGACCGAGCGGCTCGTAAGTTGTCGCTATTGACGCGGGTCGGTCCCGGGGAACATTCTAAGTGGATGGAGTCGTACAGACAGGTAGATGGCCGAGGGCTGCGGCGGCGCACCGCGAGGCGGTTCGATAACACGCGCGAACGGACGCCCGGGCCCCACGCCACCCGCCACCCCGTCTTCGGGGCCGTTGGCTCCATTTACCCACGTTTGTTTAGTTTGGCAGGTAAAGCGCAGCGCTGGGGGCGTGGGGGATCAACTCGCGAAGACGGGAACACAACACCTCGGCAAACTTGTGTGTTGACATCAATCTAAAACAAACACTGAAAGCTCCACTCAGCAGCACCTGCAACTAAACTAAATAAGCTAAACTATAGTTTAATATATCACGGCACCAATTTATCGATTAACAAACGCCGGATTCTGGTCCCGTATCTTTGCGTGTCAGCCTATTCAGAGAATATATGTAAAATCGAATACGGAATGTCATTAGATACAGGCCTAGATAACTAAATTGCAGGTTGAATTCGCGACATATGCGCCGAATGAATTTATCCTATTCAATTCCAACCCAAGGTGATATAGCTTAGACTACGAAACATTCATTTGAAATGCTTAAAGCTATTTATTTATTAACCTTAAACGAGATAATCCTAATTAAGATAAATGTTTTATAAATAATCTTATTAGTCATTGCAATAACAGATAATAAAACTAAAACGCCGCTCAGATATGCACACACACGTAAACACGCACACAACATTGACTGACAAAAACAAAGATGGCTTCCGAAGATTAACGAAATGAATGTTTGCAAACAAGCCAGCGTCACTGCGTCGCGTCGAGATAGCGCCCAGGCTTTACTATTATCTAGTGATGTGCCGAATAACCGTATCCGTGGATATTAGAGGCAGTAGAATGATCTGTATCCGAATCCTTATACGTGACTACTTACTCGGATGTCAAACGGATCTTTTATACCTATTTTTAAATTTATGTCATTTAGAGATTCATTAGGTGTAAGAGAAAGAAAGAAAACAAGTTTATTCGTGATAATTACAACACAAAATCACTACAACTATAGTAGACTAAATTAAAACATAAACAATCATAAGGGACAACAGATCTAACAGAAGAATAGGTGTCATTTGAATATGAAATACATATTCAGCGATTCTAAACAATAATAATAAAGAAAAAATAAACATGTATGTAATTAAACTCCATTTTTTTTATTAGAATCATATAATAAAGTCGTATCAAGGCTATGAAACATCTCAAAAAAGCAACTGTCGCTTTAATACGTGCATCAAGTAAGCAAATTTTCAAAGTTGAGATCCGTATACGTCATCATGACAGAAACAATCCGTATTCGTATCCGTATCCGCGGATCAATTTTTTACGATCCGGCACATCACTACTACTATCTAGCTATTCCTTGGAAGGAAGACAGCAATTGAATTAACAATGAAATGTAACGGTGGCCGACGCAACAGGACTGACCGAGGGACATTGCATACCATTACCATGACAATTTGATTCTGACTTAGAAATGGCGTTGTGCGATTCGGGCGATGGTCAGTATGACGATCGGTGGGTTTAAAATATGACAATTACATAACAACTTTTTGTTTAAGGTAGAAGATGGATGGTAGTCTCTTGTCATTCGACTGCGGAAGCGCTACCGCTACGCCTATTTTTACCTAATAACAAGAGTTTTAAATGCAGATTTATGTGCGGATTAGAAATTAATTATCACTGATTTTCGGGGAAGGAAAACATCGTGAGGATACCTACAAACTCGAGAGTTCTTTAAAAAACAAAAAAGAAGTACTCAGAGGTGTGTGAAGTCCACCAATTCGCACTTGGCCAGCGCGGTGGACTATGGCCTAAAACTTTCTCATTCTGAGAGAAGACCCGTGCCCTGCAGTGGGACAATAATGGGTTGTACCTCATAATTGTCCGTCCAGGGTTTGATATGACAACCTTTAACTACTGCTATCGGACAATAAAAATCCAGACAACGGCTTGACGTGGCACTGAAATACGCATCATGGTTGTCCACTATCGGTAGCGTTTGCGCCAAACGTTTTCTATGATTTTTTCTATTTTTGTCCCTCGAATATTTGTCGAACGTGTGTTATAAACCATCAAGGTTTGTTGTAAGAACATTTAACTGCCTCTATCCAACAATAACGACCGCTATCCTACAATAACAACCCGGACAAGCAGCTTAGCGTGCCTTCCTTAGCACTAAAATGCGCATAATATTTACTTACTAGCGATCACTTTTGCGCCAATCGTTTTTTCACTTTATGTATCGTACCAATTGACCCGGCGAACTTCGTTTCGACTAAAAGTACAAAATCAAAAATTATCAGTGATCCTTCACTATATTATGCACGTATTTATTATACATAAAACTTTCCTCTGGAATCACTCTATCTATTAAAATTAAAAAAAAACTTCATTAAAATCCGTAGCGTAGTTTTAAAGATCTAAGCATACATAGGGACAAAAATGAAATGAAATGAAATGTTTTTATTTTGTACAGGCTACAGGCCTAGAAAAAAAATGTAACTGACAATTTGTAAATGCCCCCCATGTTTGTAAATGCCCCCCATTTACAAATTGTCAGTTACATTTTTTTTTCTTACTCTACCACCGGAATACGACCTCAACTGAGAAGATCCGGCAAGAAACTCAGCGGGTTTGTCTTTTTTCTTATTTATATCCATTTTTTTTTTTATAATTACAATCATGTTTTTTTACATGGTAATGAAAGTTAGCTCCAGTATATTGCCTTACATACAGTTCATTAAAAGAGAACCCTGACAAACAGCGGGAAGCGACTTTGTTTTATACTATGTAGTGATACGACGTCAATACCACTTATATGTGAACTACTTATTAGCCGCATCTATTGCTAAAACATTACGTAACACGAATGAGGCCCAAATGAGAAGTATATCTACTAATGGCAGGTAGTCAGATAGTTTATAATTGGTCAAAAGGTATCATATCAAAATATTTGGGCCGACGTTTGTCGGGTAATGAGGGAACCGGATCCCAGCCACGAGGCCGTATCGGTCTTTAGTTACTAATGTATCTACGAAGCGCGTAAGTATGATATAGTGTGTGGTTTATAGCTACACTCTTTTTTTACTTAATGTGGATGTAATAAGGAAGCATGCTATTCACATAGTATGTGTCTAATGTCGTCTATGTACGTTTCTTATCAATCCCAGAAAGCTATCACCGAGAAATCATTTAAAATGAATAGTTATAAGTTCTACTTTATAGTGTAGCAGTATACTTGGTGTATTAGCTTCTCAAATAAAGTCAATGTATTTTCTTTATTTTATGTAATGTATTCCATGTATGGCTGAAGTAATGTTCCATTAAATAACGGAAAAAAGTTATAAGCCCGAATGCCCGAATACTTTCGTAAAAGATTTTAAAATTACGCAGTAAGTTTAAAATAAAACAATAGTTTATACAACGGTACGTCGTTTGGAAACGATGTACGTAAATACTGCGCTCTAACGTCCGTAGCGTATAAACGTCAATTAACGGTTTATTTCCACTAAAACGCAAACGAAATCGCGAGAGGAAGACCCGTTTCGTATATTAACGTAGATGCCCGAGTGTCCGCTGTTTAAAGGCCATCAAAGAGGCGCGCGCATAAAACGGGCAGCGCTCGAAGTGGACCGACAGCGTTTGAGCTTAATGAGTACCGGACCCCAACTACAGTGATACAGAATAACGTTGGTACGAAATGGTAATATAGAAATGGTTTTATGTAAGTGTAGTTATTTAAAATATTGAGTCACAGACAAATTGCCGTCCGTAATGTATAAGTAAAAATATCTGGTTATAAACGTGAACCTTTGTATCTGGTGTGTTAGTTTTTTTCAGGTAAATTCAATGAAAATTCTCTTTATTTTATGTTATAATTTCAAATCATTATTCAAATATATATTTTTAGTAAATAACAGAAAAAACAAACTCGAACTGCAGGATACATTGGTAAAAGATTTACGGAGTAAGTTTGAATAATAAAACAATCGTTTTTACAACGGTACGTCGTTTGGAAACGACGTACGTAAATACTGCGCTCTTACGTCCGTAGCGTATAAACGTCAATTAACGGTTTATTTCCACTAAAACGCAAACGAAATCGCGAGAGGAAGACCCGTTTCGTATGTTAACGTAGATGCCCGAGTGTCCGCTGTTTAAAGGCCATCAAAGAGGCGCGCGCATAAAACGGGCAGCGCTCGAAGTGGACCGACAGCGTTTGAGCTTAATGAGTACCGGACCCCAACTACAGTGCCGCAGAATAACGTTGCTACGAAATGGTAATATAGAGATGGTTTTATGTAAGCGTAGTTATTTAAAATATTGAGTCACAGGCAAATTGCCGTCCGTATAGTATAAATAAAAATATCTAGTTATAAACGTGAACCTATGTACCTGGTGTGTTAGTTTTTTTCAGATAAAGTCAATGAGATTTCTCTTTATTTTATGTCATAATTTCAATTCATTACTCAAATATATATTTTCAGTAAATAACGGGAAAAAACAAACTCGAACTGCAGGATACATTGGTAAATATTTACGGAGTAAGTTTGAATAATAAAACAATCGTTTATACAACGGTACGTCGTTTGGAAACGATGTACGTAAATACTGCGCTCTTACGTCCGTAGCGTATAAACGTCAATTAACGGTTTATTTCCACTAAAACGCAAACGAAACGCGCGAGGAAGACCCGTTTCGTATATTAACGTAGATGCCCAAGTGTCCGCTGTTTAAAGGCCATCAAAGAGGCGCGCGCATAAAACGGGCAGCGCTCGAAGTGGACCGACAGCGTTTGAGCTTAATGAGTACCGGACCCCAACTACAGTGCCGCAGAATAACGTTGCTACGAAATGGTAATATAGAGATGGTTTTATGTAAGCGTAGTTATTTAAAATATTGAGTCACAGGCAAATTGCCGTCCGTATAGTATAAATAAAAATATCTAGTTATAAACGTGAACCTATGTACCTGGTGTGTTAGTTTTTTTCAGATAAAGTCAATGAGATTTCTCTTTATTTTATGTCATAATTTCAATTCATTACTCAAATATATATTTTCAGTAAATAACGGGAAAAAACAAACTCGAACTGCAGGATACATTGGTAAATATTTACGGAGTAAGTTTGAATAATAAAACAATCGTTTATACAACGGTACGTCGTTTGGAAACGATGTACGTAAATACTTCGCTCTTACGTCCGTAGCGTATAAACGTCAATTAACGGTTTATTTCCACTAAAACGCAAACGAAACGCGCGAGGAAGACCCGTTTCGTATATTAACGTAGATGCCCAAGTGTCCGCTGTTTAAAGGCCATCAAAGAGGCGCGCGCATAAAACGGGCAGCGCTCGAAGTGGACCGACAGCGTTTGAGCTTAATGAGTACCGGACCCCAACTACAGTGCCACAGAATAACGTTGCTACGAAATGGTAATATAGAGATCGTTTTATGTAAGCGTAGTTATTTAAAATAATGAGTCACAGACAAATTGCCGTCCGTAATGTATAAGTAAAAATATCTAGTTATAAACGTGAACCTTTGTATCGGTGTGTTAGTTTTTTTCAGGTAAAGTCAATGAGAATTCTCTTTATTTTATGTTATAATTTCAAATCATTACTCAAATATATATTTTCAGTAAATAACAGAAAAAACAAACTCGAACTGCAGGATATATTGGTAAAAGATTTACGGAGTAAGTTTGAATAATAAAACAATCGTTTTTACAACGGTACGTCGTTTTGGTACGATATACGTAAATACTGCGCTCTAACGTCCGTAGCGTATAAACGTCAATTAACGGTTTATTTCCACTAAAACGCAAACGAAATCGCGAGAGGAAGACCCGTTTCGTATATTAACGTAGATGCCCGAGTGTCCGCTGTTTAAAGGCCATCAAAGAGGCGCGCGCATAAAACGGGCAGCGCTCGAAGTGGACCGACAGCGTTTGAGCTTAATGAGTACCGGACCCCAACTACAGTGCTGCCGAATAACGTTGCTACGAAATGGTAATATAGAGATGGTTTTATGTAAGCGTAGATATTTAAAATATTGAGTCACAGACAAATTGCCGTCCGTAATGTATAAGTAAAAATATCTAGTTATAAACGTGAAACTTTGTATCTGGTGTGTTAGTTTTTTTCAGGTAAAGTCAATGAGAATTCTCTTTATGTTATGTTATAATTTCAATTCATTACTCAAATATATATTTTCAGTAAATAACAAAAAAAAACTCAAACTGCAGGACACTTTAGTAAAAGATTAATGGAGTAAGTTTGAATAATAAAACAATCGTTTTTACAACGGTACGTCGTTTGGAAACGATATACATAAATACTGCGCTCTTACGTCCGTAGCGTATAAACGTCAATTAACGGTTTATTTCCACTAAAACGCAAACGAAACGCGCGAGGAAGACCCGTTTCGTATATTAACGTAGATGCCCGAGTGTCCGCTGTTTAAAGGCCATCAAAGAGGCGCGCGCATAAAACGGGCAGCGCTCGAAGTGGACCGACAGCGTTTGAGCTTAATGAGTACCGGACCCCAACTACAGTGCTGCCGAATAACGTTGCTACGAAATGGTAATATAGAGACAGTTTTAAATAGAATTAGCTTTACTAACAGACAGTAATAAGGTTAAAAAAATAGTAAGATTCCCTGTGTAAGATTCCATTTGAGTATTCAGCTAAGCTTGCCTGCTGGTCTGCTAGCTAGTTTCCCTGCTTGCCTGCAAGCTTTTAGCTAATTTCTTGTAACTTCTTTTAACAAATTTCTTCACATCTTGAAGACAATCGAACACTCTATATTAGTTGTAATGCAGGTTAGAATGATATTCGAAACCCGATTAACATAAAATCTTAGGGATTATGTTACTTAAAATCGGAAAAAATACTTATAGTTGCTTATAGTTGTACACCTATTTATGTTATGAACTCCTTTAAAAAGGTTTATTTTCACTTAAACCCCAATAAAACAGCAAACTAAGCGACACAGTCGTAAATTAACATAAACATCCCTTATGTCCACTATTCTAAGGTCCTGAAGAGGCTCGCAAATAAAACGGACCACGCTCGAAGAAGACCCACGGCGTTTGAGTTTTAATGAGTACCGGACCCTAACAGTGCTCCCGAGTAAACATTGTTAAATTATAGTTTTATACGTACATGAGTGTTTAAGAAGGAAAATAGTTCATTATATCCTATCACGTTTAAGTATATCACGAATGACATATATGTCGGCACGACACCGCGTATTTATGAAAAACACGTCGCCGATAATAATTATTTTAGTTAGTTTAAAGATCGAAAATTGTTTGTTTATTGAATTACCAACATATAATGATTTTTAGAATTGTAATTTAGTTTACTCTCCATAAATTTGTTATTGTCACACCACCAAACATTGTTATAATAAAAACTTTTTAACAAAAAATATCTACCGACTTCCATGTCACAAAAAAGTAAAAAATAATTTAAATATATTTTGGTCTAGAACATACTCAGTACTTAGTACATAGTCCTGAAGTCGGTGCTCGACATATTTCGCTGGACGACGGTAACTACGTCCTATATGAGCACCGACTTCAGAACTATGTACTAAGTACTGAGTATGTTCTAGACCAAAATATATTTAAATTATTTTTTACTTTTTTGTGACATGGAAGTCGGTAGATATTTTTTGTTAAAAAGTTTTTATTTTACACTTTTTAGTGACTATATTTTTATGTTTGTATTTAAATAAAGCCTCTAAGTTTGCTTTGTGCATCTACATATTCACAAAAATTAAACATAAAACACTTTTACAATTCATACAAACAGGGCGCCCCCTCTGGAAGTACCCCTCCATCATCAGGGTTGAGGAGTTGAAGGTCAAATTTTTCATCTTATATTGTTGCTTAGTAATCTTATAACATATACGTTAGTACCAGGTGGCTAACTTCTATGGCTCAGGCTTGCAGTACCCTGCATCATCAGGGTTTAGGAGTTGAAGGTCAAAATTTTAATTTTGTGCCTCTGTTTGGTATTATTTTTACATACCCGTAAGCACCAAATTGCCAACTCCTATGGTTTAGAATTGAAGTACCCCTTCATCATCAGGGTCGAGGAGTTGAAGGTCAAAATTTTAATTTTGTGCCTCTGCTTAGTATTATTTTTACATAACCGTAAGCACCAAATTGCCAACTCCTATGGTTTAGGATTGAAGTACCCCTTCATCATCAGGGTTGAAGAGTTGAAGGTCAAATTTTTGATTTTATATTTTTGCTTAGTATTTTCTTTACATAACCGTAAGCACCAAATTGCCAACTTCTATGGTTTAGGATTGAAGTACCCCTCCATCATCAGGGTTGAGGAGTTGAAGGTCAAATTTTTCATCTTATGTTTTTGCTCAGTAATCTTATAACATATACGTAAGCACCAAATGGCTTATTCCTATGGTTTTGGCTTTAAGTACCCCTGCATCATCAGGGTTGAGGAGTTGAAGGTCAAATTTTTGTCCCATGAATTTGCTTAACAATTTCATTATATATTCGCAAACATCAAACGACCAACTTTTATAGTTCAGGCTAGCAGTACCCCTGCATCATCAGGATTGAAGAGTTGAAGGTCAAATTTTTCATAGTAAATACAGTATATAGTATATATATAGTAATTTAATTCTATATTTTACTCAATTGGACTTCTCCAGCTAAGGTTCGACCGACTATCACTAATTTTATTATTTTGCTCCAAAAAGTTGAAGATCCTATGATTAGAACCTTATCAAACTCTTATCAGACTACCCTTGGAGTACATCCTTTCTAATAAAAAAAGAATCATCAAAATCGGTTGGCGGGATATTGAGTTATTCATACATTTATCGCGTACATTGAAAATGCAAATTTAAGACTTATGCGTTTTTCTTATGGATGCCCTAGTCAAAAAAAAACTAAAAAAAAATGGGACCCTATGACACGCACTACCTTTCAAATAAAAAAAAATCATCTAAATCGGTTCACCCAGTCCGGAGAAATGAGGTAACAAATATAAAAAAAAAAAAAAAAAAAAAAAAATACAGACGAATTGATAACCTCCTCCTTTTTGGAAGTCGGTTAAAAAGGCGAGCGAACGCCTGCAGAGAAAGATGTCTTGTTTAACTGTCGAAGCGATCGGACCTCGTCAATTGTGAATAAATCGAAGAAGTTTAATCCTGTATTTTACTTCAAATCTTCAAGAATGAATAATAATGAAGACTCCTCGACCATCCTGATGTCACATCACTCATCTCTCTTCGTTATATAAATGTTTACTGAGAAATGGAAAAAAGACGGCATGATATCACAAAGGTGGTAAATAACAAAAAAAACGTGCGGCACTCGGGGACTGCCGCAGTAAAGATATTGCATAACATTTTTTATCAACTTACGCAATTATAATTATTTATTTATGCAGTATTTTTTATATCATCAATTCAAGGTTTTTTTCTTTGATACTATATAGGTACTTCCTCGGCTAGAAACGGCTGCTTACATATTCGTCCGATTTAAACAGAGATACGTTGCTACTCCCGAGGACTATGATGGTCACCTCATGGGAAAATGTGAAAGTGTGCCGGTAACCACACCCTTCTATCGAAACGCAAGAAATGCATTACGCTAGAAATAGGTGTGGCGGTGGTAGTTCCTCGGTCGAACTACATCGGTTCTACCACCTTGACAAGTAGCAAGTAGCAACGAACCAGTGATTGACTATAGATACAATCTCTGTTCTACATAAATGAAATTGGTTACAGATGTCCACGAGCGGCAGCGACTGAGACTGCATGCTCCTTAGCTACTTCAATTAGACAAAAGGAATCTATGCAAAAAATATGACAAAGCAATTAATTAGGACTCTAAAATGATTACAATAAAACACCATTTAGAACGCCGGTGAAATAATCGGATTATCTAGTTTATAGTTATAATATAACTAGTATTAGTACTAATATCTAAATATTTGCCAAGAATTCCAGTAGTAGTGGTTTGATTCGTTCATTTATTTTCTCCCTTACACCTTGTCCGCCCAAAGGCAACGAGTGCTCTACAAATGGCAGAGCGCGATTCTCTCTAACTAGGAGGCAAGGAATTATGTCGTTTGTTCGATCAATTGAATGATAATAATTGTAAGTCTTTATATTGATGAAGAAGAAGTGGACCCATTATGGCCAGTGCATGTTTTCATTCTGTACATTTAAAGTTATATTGCCACAAAACTATATAACAAACATATTTTAGGTATTAATTAATTAAATATTATTATGACGGTAGAGTCGTCAACCCATTATTATCCCACTGCTGGGCACGGGTCTTCTCTCAGAATGAGAGAGAGAGAATAATAGGCCATAGTCCACCGCGCTGGTGGTGGAAACGGTAGAGTAATAATCCTAATCGTAATAAGGTAGCTGACAAGGTAGCTGCTTTGCCGTTAGTTAATTTCAGAAATAAAATTAGCACATGAGACACAGTCCCCGTTGCCTTTGGGCATTCGCAAAACCAGAGAAGTCACCAATGCATCACCAGCCTTGAATAGAGAGCTCGTTTTGCACCTTTTTTAACTAATAAATTTCCTAATTACCTTGTATTACTAATCCATTCTTCTGGTACACGAATCAATTTAATTCTATTGAACATATTGATTTTCTTATCATCCCTCTCAACCCAGTTCACTCCCCACCAAACATGTTTTCCAGTTCAAAACAACATCCAACACACCCTAAACAAGTATAACCATCAAACTGTAAACTAAGTGAGTTCCAGCGTACGGACAATGGAAGCTAGACATGCTCGGCAGACTAGACACGCCAGACATTCTTGTCAAGGAATTTTAGCGAGCGAACATCGCGCGTGATGTGGCAACGAGCCAGGCAACCGTCCAACCTTTACTGGCAATATTTTTATCTAAAATCTGTAGTAATCCTAATGTGATAACTGACATTTTCAAGACCCAAGATGTCGCTTATGCATCACCTACTTGAAGGAAAGCGCTTTTGGTACTTTTTGTAATTAATAAATTCTAAATTACCAGACATTATTTATCCGTTCTTAGTAGAAGGTTCAATATTATTACTATTAATTTTCTTGATCATATCAATATCCCTCTTATCCCTAGTTCACTGTCTCACTATCACTGTGAAACATGTTTTCCACTTCAAAACAACTTAAATAATTATACCCATCAAACTGTAAATGAAGTGAGTTTCAGCGTACAGACAATGGAGGCTAGACTTGCTCGACAGACTAGACACGCCAGACATTCCTGTCAAGGAATTTAAGCGAGCGAGCATCGCGCGTGATGTGGCAGCGAGCCAGGTAACCGTCCAACGTTTACTGACAATGTTTCTGTTTATTTCTGTTCTTTCTTAAGTTTTTATAAACCTGTAGTTATCCTAATGAGATAACTGGCATTTGCAAAACCCAAGATTAAAATCCGTTCCTTTCTTAACGTTTATAAACCTGTAGTTATCCTAATCTGATAACTGGCATTTGCAAGACCCAAGATGTCGCTTATGCATCACCAACTTGAAGGAAAGTGCTTTTGGTACTTTTTGTAATTAATCAATTTCCAAATTACCAGACATTATTTATCCGTCCTTAGTAGGATGGGCAATATTTTTACTATTAATTATCTTGATCATATCAATATCCCTCTTATCCCTAGTTCACTGCCTCACTGTCAAACATGTTTTACAGTTCAAAAGCGCTTAAATAAGTATATACATCAAGCTGTAACCGAAGTGAGTTCCAGCGTACAGACAATGGAAGCTAGACTTGCTCGACAGACTAGACGCGGCAGACATTCCTGTCAAGGAATTTTAGCTAGCGAGCATCGCGCGTGATGTGGCAGCGAGCCAGGTAACCGTCCAACGTTTACTGACAATATTTCTGTTTATTTCTGTTCTTTCTTAACTTTTTATAAACCTGTAGTTATCCTAATGTGATAACTGGCATTTGCAAGACCCAAGATGTCGCTTATGCATCACCAACTTGAAGGAAAGCGCTTTTGATACTTTTTGTTAATAATAAATTCTAAATTACCAGACATTATTTATCCGTCCTTAGTGGTAGGGTCAATATTATTACTATTAATTTTCTGAAGAAAATTTATAATAATAATAGTAAATGATGAATCATTTCAATATCCCTCTTTTCCCTAGTTCACTGCCTCACTGTGAAACGTATTTTCCACTTCAAACAACTGAAATAAGTATACCCATTAAGCTGTAAACAAAGTGAGTTCCAGCGTACAGACAATGGAAGCTAGACGTGCTCGACAATCTGGAATCTTGACTTGAGATGGAACCCATTTTCTGTATGTATTTGATTACAGATGTCCATGGGCGGCACTGACCACTTACCGTCATTCAGATAAAAAAAACCTTCCACCCAAACCCAAAAACCTTCATAATAGACATAGGTATGGCGTGGTAGCTCCCCTGTAAAAACATATACTTTCTACCCTTTTCAAATCGTATACCTACACTGTTATCGTTAAACTAATAAAACCACACATCTCAGGTTACTAAACAAATTATCTAGTTGTTTAGAAAGGGTAGGTAACTAGATATCCTATTTACCGGATTATTCCGCATTATTAAGTCCAACGGACAAGTGTCGTGCGGACTTACCCGCAACTTCGCAGCCGGTGACCCAGATAGCTGCTGGCTAAAGCTTGCTTTGACTGCGAACGTCGGCTGTTGAACGGCACGGAAACTGAGTATATATATTGCTTAAGGCGTAGTACTGTGCGTAACTTGGCCTTATTCTTATAGTTTAGCCTGATAATTATGTTTTATCCGGTTGATAGCAAACGAGCATACAGATCACCTTTTTTTTTTGTTTTCGGGGGGAAACTTTCAAAAAGTACCCGACATCGTGGGAGCGACGCGGTTTATGTGGGATTCTTACCGCACTAAAACCCCCCGGTGGCTGACCTCGGCGCTGCGAAGAGGACTCCGGGTACTCCACCGGACCGCCGCCAGTGTCCTCTCAGCGTATTACCCCATCGGGCTCTTCACTGGTGGGCGTGCACCACTCATCGCACCTTCTGATGCCACCACACATGCCGCCGTCCTTCCCAGGGTCGCTTGGCCGGACGGTTCGAGCTCCCACTCATCCCGCCCGCAACCCCAGAAGCCCCTTTTAGTCACCTCTTACGACAGGCAGAGGGTACCGTAGTCCTATTCTGGTCCCGGAACACAACTGGTCCTGGTACAGATTACCTGGTGTTGTGGTAACATGGATGTTAGGAAGCAACTTATAACGGAGTGCTTAATCTGAAGTTAATCAAAGTTACGTTACTGCTCCTTAAGACTAAGATGGCCGCCTTATATGAAAGTGAATCGGCAACTACAATATCCCACCAAGACGCAAGAACTGTTTCACGCTAGATATATTACATGTCTTGTCTTTATTTCATTTTGCATAGGCCTACACTTACAACTTGTCAGTTACATTTTTTTTACACGACCACCGACACGATCGGAAAACGACCTCAACTGAGAAGAACGGCAAGAAACTCAGTGGGGTTGTCTTTTTTCTTTGTATATCTCTCTCCTATCTCTATTTTTTGTTATATAGGTATGGCAGTGGTAGCTAGCCTGTCGAATTATATAAGTTTCACCACTTTTAAATCGCATATCTATATTGTTATCATTAAAGTAACAATCCCACACGTCTTATGTTACTAAACAAATTATCTAGTTGTTTAGAAAGGGTTGGTAACTAGGTATCCTATTTGCCGGATTATTCCGCATTATTAAGTCCAACGGACATGTGTCGTGCGGACTTACCCGCAACTTCGCAGCCGGTGACCCAGATAGCTGCTGGCTAAAGCTTGCTTTGACTGCGAACGTCGACTGTTGAACGGCACGGAAACTGAGTACTTATATTACTTAAAGTGAAGATAAATTGAAGTAGTAATAAGTAAGTACTTACCCGTCGCAACGGTCGAAATTCGATTGTAATTTAAATTCAATAACTAAACTTCATATTGTCCAAAGTAGCACAAATATTTCTCAAATTCAAATAAATTGTAACATTTTCAAATTATTTTGAACGCACCCGTTAAAGGTAAAAAGAGATTTAATTAGCTAAGCTGCATTTAAAAGCAATAGCGGGTATTTTGACAAAAACATCTGACATTTTTGACGTCAAACAATGAATGTTCTATTTCGTTTATTCAACGTTTCGTTTATTCGGTCGTCAACGCCCATATCTAATAGGTATGGCGATGGCACCTCCCCGGTCGAACTACACTGGTTCTATCACCTGGTAATTTATTAAGCAGGAATTTACCAAGGGAAATCAAGAGCGGCCGTCAACGAAAAAGAAAAAATAAATGTCTCATCTCTCTTTTTTTCTCACTCCATGCTAAGGGAGTCCGAAACTTCGGGAGAGGGGTCCGAAATAAATAAGTCTCACAGTGTGTTAACAAAACAATAAAAAAAGTTTCTCTTGTTTAAACATTAACTTTCTGACGCCAGTGACTGACTGACAGACAAGTATCTGAATGATGAATTTAGATTCAAGTACTGGGTCTGGGTGTTTGTGTATTCCTCTTGTGTGTGTCCATGACACCCACGACGCAGGAGAAAATCCTAGTGTGGGGCCATGAGCGTAGAAAGCGTGTTGTTTTAATAACCAAAATACTATTAAACAGATAGAAATACCTAACATACACAATTGCCCTCTTCGTAAAACAAATAGAAACCGATAGCAAAACTATTTGCGCACGTATTCAAAATGTCTAATTACACAAATTCCCGGCAAATGGATTATAAATCGAACGCGGGTTGCATCGACGCGTGAAATTGGAGCGATTCATAAATCTACAATAACTAACGTTGCATGCATAATGAGCTGTTAAATGTATCGCGCGTATCTTGATAAAGCTGCTTGCACACGCGACAAACTGTTTACGAATATACGGGACGTATTGCGGTACGCTGCGTGCACACGGGGAAACTTTTGTGGATGGACAAAGTTATGAGCGGCGTAGGGAACTGGTGTTGCCACTTTAATATTAAAGTTTCGAGTAAAGTAATCGGACAGACTGTCTTCATTAACATTAATTTTTTAAAATTGAAAATTGCATACGTGAATGGTGCCCCCCCTGATAGTAGACGCCTTCGTCCGCCCATGGATATCTACAGAGCCGTCTTAGACTATGCTGGGGCCCTTGGACACGCAAGAGTTCGGGGCCCTTTTGGAATGCGAAGAAAGTACATAATCCGGGGATTCCCCCAACCATAGATAAAGTCAACATTCAGTTATGGCTGCATGACTTTGACATCGGAGTGGTTTGCATTAGATAGGACGCGCTCAGAAATAATATTTTTTGTATTTATTTAAATTACCGAATAAAAATTGTAATAAGTAACTTAAAAATAGACGGTAAGCCCTTTTGGTAAAGACGACATTATACATCTGTAATCAATCCTAGATTAGATTAGTCTTACCAAAGACTGACAGCAGATGGGTTGCTACCCTTGACAACCAAGTTGGAATGCCTCCGATATCTGGGAATGTCAAAAAACATACATACAGCGGCGATTAACGCTGCTGTTATTTGAAATAGACATAAAAGAAAACACGTTTTCTATACTCATAGCCCCACACTAGGATTTTCTCCTGTGTCGTTTTTTTATATATAATTTAACCTAACGATAAGGCGGACTACCTGATGGAAAGTATTCACCGTCGCCTATAGACATTCGCAACACCAGAGGATGTTCGCCAATGCATCGCCGGCTGTGAAGGAAAGCTCTTTTCGCACCTTTCTTGAAGAACCTCATGTCATAGCGCTCCTGTGTCGTGGGTACACACAAACACCCAGACCCAGAACATGAATCTAAACTCATCATTCCGAAACCTGTTTGGCCGGGAATCGAACCCGGACCCATTGCGCGTTAGACCGTATGGTAACCGATGGAGTTAGACGTATGGTATGAATATGGTCGTCAAGTGTGAATTAGTTTAACCCTTTTTGTTATCAAAATAATTTCCTAAATGACACAACTGTTTAATAAAACTACTTCAGCGGAATTTTAGATAAATATCGTTCTGGAGCATGTTTTAAGAGAAAATAATGCAAAAATATTTTTTCGAACCACATAAAACAAGTAAGAGACAAATATGGAGGACAATTTTTGATCATCATATTTATTCAAACAAAAGGCGTTATTGTAAATAATAACATGTATACCAAATCGATAAATAAATATTAGAAAATATTCAAACTTATCATTAAATTTGTTAAACATAACTTATAATGTGGTTTTATCTACAGTTTCACACGTTTCGCATACAGGCCACCTAAACCCTAATTGTATGAAGACGTCACATTAAGGCGGGATTGGCCAACAGACGATCCTACCTGACCTACTCCCGCCATAAAATCCTATCATTAATCTCCCTGAGAGATAAGTATATTAATTTTATACTTAACAAAAAATACTATCAATAGATTACTGATAGTACTGGATCGCTTCTAACATCAACACATTCTCTTGCGACGAAAAAACAACTCATTATCTATACATTAAGGATAGGGGTCGCCATATATTCCGGGGACATTTTCCGGACCGCGTAACGCTCGCAAATACCCGAATATTCCCAATATCGCGCCACCCCGACCTATCTCGACGGCCAGACGTCTTTTCTAACTTACGCAACAGAATTTACGCTCAAGCGAGCCGTGGTCCACTAGCGCTAACGTTACCCGCACACTTGCACCGTATAAGCACTCCCCAAGCTAAACAGAAACACCCCGCCCCCCTCGTCCGGTCATATCTAAGGCGCCGGAGGGGGGCTACGGGCTCGCGGTCAGAGTTCCCGATGTGACAAACTATGGTATAGTGCGGTATCGGAAACACCCCAGCGTAACTTGGTCCCCTCCGTCCCCCGTTTAGCTTTTGTTTCTCGCGTAATAGACGGCGCTGGAGGGGTGATAGGAGGTCGGTGGAGAGTGGCCGGTTGTTGGCTGTAGGTATGGATGTGGTAGTAGATGTGTAGCGAGGCGAATGGCAGCGGGCGCTCGCAGCGTGTGGGTGAGACGTTTACGGTCGGATCGCTGGTCGACAGCGGTGAAGTGACCATGCTCTCTATATTTATTGAGCAGGACATAATTATTTTAAATTATGTTATTAAAATGAAGTAATACATACATAACATATAAACTAATTCGTTTGAGAAATGTATTCTCTAAAAGAGTAAATATTGTACTAATTAATTATTGCAAGCAGATTATACTCATATGCATTTAACTAAATACGCCCTATATGTACATAGCTTCCGGTGATCAGTTGGCAAGTATGCAATAATTTAGTACAAGTAAGAGTTTATATATATTGTCATATCTAAATGTTACATATTCGTTTGTACACATACGTAAGTATTAGCAATACTAACATAAACTTACAAAACAAAGTTTATCTTACAGAAATAAGGTTTAAATTTATGTGATGCTACAAATCAAATAACAATATTGTTAGATAAAATCGTCATAAAGAATCAAACATTATCATCACGAAATCTCATCAAGTGGAAGCCAGGCAATTTAAAATAAGCAGCACTGATCCCCAATGTCCCCATTGGTATTTAAAGAATAGAAGCAATCATAAATAACTACCTATTCTGCCAAATTAAAACAAAAATCTACTAAGCGGTGGTCTCGAACATAAAACTCAAAGCGTGGACACCGACGCGCGGGCGCAATACCGCGCTGCGAGACGCGCCGCGGTCGGCCCCTCGCGTCGCGCCAATTAATTACGGTGGCCATCTTACCCCCACCCACCCACAGCCCCGGCCTTGCTGACGGACAATAATTGCCGAATACACGTCGCTAGCTCGAGCCTCTTGCCCGCATGTACCCTATATACCGGCTTAGGCAAGTCTAGGTAGACATATAACTTATATGTAGGTTGCAGGTCCCTAGTGCATAGGAATAAATCGGACTTAACGATGAAACACCGTGTAAAGAAAGCATCCCTACTTAAAAGTTCCTACGTTTCGAAATTTTGTTAGAAGTTTGAAAGTGTAACCTACATCCGTATCTTGTCATTGTTACTAGGCACACGTCGGAATGGTCGAAATTCGACCGTAATTCAACTCAAAAACTAAACTTGACATTGTCCAAAGTAGCACGAATATTCACAAATTCAATTTATTGTATTAATTTTAAATATGTACGTCCGAAAGGTAAAAAGAGGTTTGTTTAATTGACTAAACTGCATTTAAAAGCAATAACGATATATATAATATTGACAAAGATATCTGTCATTTTTGGCGTTAATGTTTTCTTAGACATTAATGTTTATTTGTGTTTGTGCCACATGTACGGTAGTGTGTGTAATGAGTTTTTGTACATTTTATCTATGTTTTATGCATTATTAAAAAAATAGCATTGCATGCTCCTTCTCTTCATAAACTATAACCGTGCAAAATTTCATACTCCACCGTTCGTGGCAAGTTTCTTAAAAACAGAACCCAAGTTTTCGCTTCACGTATTAATGATATACTTAATTTGAAGATCATTGTTGTAACTATAATTTTGCACTTTACCCAGTTAACCTCTTAATTATAACCTTTTAAGTACGTATTATTTGTAATTCAATAGAAATTTTCACTTCCAGCACAATAGATTCTAAGACAACCCCACCGTACACATTACTTTTAGCACAGACAATTCGTTTTTGCTATTCATTTGCTACATTGAACGCCTCTCACGTTCGGGATGTTGCATTCTTCTTACTACCTGATGCAGTCTAACTTTCGAACTACTGCTAAATAGTCGCCGTTACAAAAAGTAATGACTACCGAGACCCTTAAATGGTCTTTAAGATGATGTTATTATAAATGATAAAAGATAAAGCAGTTTTTTATTTTTATTTTACTGAAGTAGCAAACGAGCATGCAGTCCACCTGATGGTAAGTGGTCACAGCCGCCCATGGACATCTGTAATCAACTTCATACAGAACATGGGTTCCATCTGAAGTCAATCACAGATGCGTTGCTACTCCTGAGGACTATGATGGTCGCCTCATGTGAAAGTGTGCCGCAGTTAATTTAAGATTATGATCAAACAATTTTTTTTCCATTTATTACAATAGGAATTTCTATATTTTTAATGTTGTTTATTATGAAATCGCATCGACCCCAAAACCTCTGAAGTTTACTTATAATTTTGAATTGCGTATATTTATAGTCCTGCATTTAATAAGATAATAATTAGTCCTTAGTTCATCAAAATCTATTTACACAATCAAAGATACTATCAGTATAAATTATTGTCACCATTTTTAAACGCGAATGAAATCGCTGCGCGTAGCTAGTCCTGAATATGTACCAAATACAAAAGTATTATATTGTGCTGTATATAGAGCAGAGACTCTATGTAGAGTCGGTACTCTCCATGTGGGGAAAATCACCTTTGTCTCAGTAATATGGGAGCTTTCGGGGGTAGGTACCCGATAATTGCCACGTGGGAACTTCGTTATGACGTCTGCGGTCACGAGATAAGTCCGACCTTAATTTTAAGAAACATGTTGGAAAAATATTCATAACTTACTAACTTAAGTTTACGTGTTATGTACGTCGCGATTAAGCGCCGCGTGATAGATTTTCTGTTAATATATAACTTTACAGAGTTTATTATATGCATTTTTCCTATTTTTTTTTAAAGCAAATACGCATTTTTATTTAGGACAAAATTCAACATGTATAAATCGCATTGTAAAGGATGAAATATATTCACTGCCCGATAATGACCACCGACGCTTAAGAGTAAGTCACCGTTTGGGGCGCCCATTTTACTCTTCAAAAAAAAAATAATTGGCTTCAAATAAACACTTCAAAACACCTGTTGTATATAAAGTTGCTTATCATCAAGCATGATCATTTTCTACTTCATTTTATAAAACAATTAAAGTCAATGCGATGGAAATCGCCGGCCGCAGTCGCTCGATTTTACAAACAAATCTTACATAAGACAAATGCCGTAGGCAGTAACTAGTACCTCAGTAGCCACCCTCAATAGATGATTAAGAACACCCGCACCCTAGTTACAAATTCAATGCCAATCTGTTCGATCCCATTTCCAGAAATCCCGACAAAAACATCGGCGGGCCGATGTTGCAACGCGATGTAAAAACGGCACGAGACAAAAACGTTATGGAAACGGTCGGACGCATCCCGCGGGCTGTACGGCACTCAACAATTGTCCAATGATGTGTTAATATGCTATAAACAGATGTGGCAATACATACAAAATCATTTATATTTAAATTTTCCCATTTATTATTTGTTGACTGTAGCGCGTTCCGAGGAAACGGATATGAATACATACAAACATATGCTAGAAAAATATTACCTTCCTTGTGACGCAGTTTTATAAATGTAGTCGTTCCTTCTTTCCTATTTACAGGCGCCATTTTCTATATAGCCAAAAACTATATAGGCAATGTCAACAACAACTCTATAAGCAATATTATGACGTAAGTTACATACAAAGTATATATGTACCGTCCCTGTAGCCTCGGGGTCAGAATAGGGCTACGGTATCCCCTGCCTGTCGTAAGAGGCGACTAAAAGGGGCTTCCGGGGTTGCAGACGGCTAGAGTGGGAGCTCGAACCGTTCGGTCAGGCAATCCCGGGAAGGACGGCGGTATGTGTGGTCGCATACCGTCGTAAAGACTAGACGGAGCGGTGGGCCCAGCCGCCCATCTGGGAGGAGCCCGATGGGGCAGCGCGCTCGGAGGATTCCGGTTGAAGTCGTTTCGAGATCCCGGAGTCCTCCTTTTCAGCGCCGAGGACGGCCACCGGGGGGGTTTTAGTGCGGTAAAAATCCCACATAACCCTGCGTCGCTCCCACGGCGTCGGGTACCTTTGGAAGGTTTCCCCCTCGAAAACAAAAATAAAAAAAGGTACATATGTACATTGTCCCTGTAGTTCCGGGACCAGAATAGGGCTACGGTACCCTCTGCCTGTCGTAAGAGGCGACTAAAAGGGGCTTCTGGGGTTGCGGGCGGGAAGAGTGGGAGCTCGACCGTCCGGCCAAGCGACCCCGGGAAGGACGGCGGCATATGTCGTGCATGCTGCCGTAAAGACCAGAAGGTGCGGTGAGCAGTGCACGCCCACCAGGGAAGAGCTGAGATGCGGGCAATGCTTGTTGAGCGTACCGACGCGGTACGCTCAACAAGCATTGCCCGCATCTTCTAATGCAAACGGGTAGAAATAAGTCAATTTTTTCTACACAAAAAAAAACTTACGTACAATACCAAAATTTCTTTCACGCAATAATGTAACTACTAATGGATGTCTTTTTTGGATATTTGTTTGCTACCTACCGATCTACTGCACTATATGCATCATCTAATCTATGACAGCGTGCATTCCGAGCCAGATGCGGCACGTAGGTACCCGCGCCCGCGCAGCTGCGCCACTCACACCACCCAAACAGCTTCAAGCAGCTTCAAACAACTTCTCGATCCACATGTGTGGCCCGTGCTACAATCCTTGAATACTTGTAATCGAATAGCTATCTTTCTTTCTTCTTATTTCTGTTCTTTCTTATTCTTGTTCTCCTTAGCTCTTCCATGCAAAGGTTGTCGGGAAGAGATCGCTGCCTAGTGATAAGACCGCCTATTGCATACGACTTATCTGTATTGCATGTTTTTCTTGTTTGTATGTTTCTAGTGTGCAATAAAGTCCTGTGGATTTGAATTCTACCTAAAATTTGCCATGCTATCTATGACTAATCTTAGGTAAAACTCACATCTTATCAGGAGTTGATTACAATTTACATGAATGGCAGGATATCTCACCATCCGGTGAACTGTATGTTCATGTGTTATTTCTATAATATTAAAAATATATTTGTCAAAATCCATCATCCTATAAAATTTGATGTTACGCGGAAGAACTAATGATATTTAAGCGGGCAGTCTTTAGATTACGAAGAAAGATCTTTAGAAACCTTCATCATAATTTACTTGTTCATACATAGAGTAGTAATCTCTGGAACTTAAGTATCACTAATAAACTAACTAATAAACTAAAGTTATAGTTACCTACTCAGTCTTGTTGACTCCTGAAAAAGTCATAAGAAATTTAAGTAGTAAATACCATCTAAACATGCACTTAATAAACAGATTACAGATGTCAGATGTGTAAAAAGTTCTTACAACTGTTTTATAACAAGTATGACAAACGCCCCGTCGACGAATGAAAGAAAAAATCACAATAGGATCGTGCTCCTTTTGTAAAAGACATCAACGGAACCCTTAAGGCACGTATCCGACCGCATGCGTTGAGCAAGTACACTCTTAGTGATGATTTATTTTTGAAGTGAAACTTCTTTATCGGGGTTGGAAAAAAAATTAGTGTAACATTTTTTCGTTACGCGCCATCTTTTTTTTCCGTTACGCGCCATCTTTTTCATATCCCTACCACGCGTGATATTAGATAGATTATTATAGATTAGTTTATTAGATAAAGTTTAATAAAAGCCTTTTATTAAACTTTATCTAATTTAACTTTATTTGACCAATTTCTGTAAAGTTGCATATAGTAAATTATTTTTTGAAAAATAACGTCATAAAGAAGTTTCACTTCTTACGAGTGTACGCTAGTACACGCACACATTTTTTTTATATAAATAAACGCAATTACAAGTAAATGTATTTACACTTCGTTTTTTTCTTAATGCGGAAAAAATTCGCCTCTTTACAAGAACAACGTGTTATCTTGAAAGCTACAATTTTTTTGGAGGCTAATAGTTGAGTTGCACAAAATTAAATTCCTTAAAATGAATGGACTTACACAGACCTAATACGATCACTATAAATATTGCCTAATAACTCACTGGCAAATTTAAGAAAAATACATGATAATTATGAAATATTGTTTTAAAGAGGCGAATTATTCTTTACATCGTGGTTGTGCGAGGATCTTAAGACTACGATTTAATACAGGACTACGAGTCAAATCTTTCTATCTTTCGTGGTTCGAATTGATTATCACATTGTTACAGTTTCCTGTGTCTTTTGATAAAAGTGCGGTTATATTGTCAAATTTCCTGCCACTTTCGTAGAATTTTATATACCTACCAGCTTATAATCGACTAATATTAAGCTATTGGGTTAATAAATATAATATAAGGAATAAACAAACGAACAATCTGCACTTGCGATGACCCGTATCTCCATGCCTGACACACAGTAGCCAGATTCAATCCACAGCAAGATAGATATCTAATTGAATTTAATTTCCATTTCTGGATCTAATTGTTTGTATAACAGGTGGTAGTGGTGGTGGAACCAGTGTAATCGACAGGGGAACTACCACCGCCACACCTATTTCTAGCGTGAAGCATTTCTTGCGTTTCGATGGAAGGGTGTGGTTGCCGGCACACTTTGTTCTGAGGCGACTTAGCCCTCCGGAGTAGCAACGCATCTGTGATTGACTTCAGATAGAACCAGTCACCGCATACATAGGTGGACTGCATCCTCGTTTGCTACTTTAGTCAGATAAAAAAAAATCGTTTTCGTGATATTCTGATGTGAGTTTAAAAGTGTAGAAAACGTCATTAATATTACTTTTATAATATACTGTTATTTATCTCTTCATCGCTTGTCGTTCCACGTTTACAGGGCGACAAGGCTTTAAGTCCAAGTTTTATCGCTCGCTATTAAATTATTTTTATGATTTTACGAGACCTTTTTCACTTAATAAATATTAACTCCGCGCCGACTGTTTTATTTTTCGAGGCGGTCGAAACGTTTACACAATTAGCTCCTTATGAAGTTGTAACTCGTTAAATGAGACTTTATACTTTACAGGCTTCTTTTTTGCGTGGCGACTTCGTTTGCGTGGTGGTTAGGCAAATGAACCATGTGGTAAGTTTTAAATAGAGTGCTAGTGCCTTCGATCTTCCCGTAGATGTCGTAGGAGGCTATTAACAAATTAAATCCAAGTGATTGTCAATAGCATCTTCACTACATAGTATAAAACAAAGTCACTTCCCGCTGTCTGTCCCTGCTATCTTTAAAACTACGCTACGGATTTTAATGCAGTTTTTTTAAAAGACAGAGTGATTCAAGAGGAAGGTTTTTATGTATAATACATTCATAGTATAGTGATGGAACACTGATAATTTTAGGTTTTTTACTTTAAGGCGTAACGAAGTTCGCCGGGTCAGCTAGTTTTATATAATACCTGTTGCGGTCACCAATATACATGCCAGACGGGGAGCTGGCTATGTCCAGCAGTGGACTAAAAAGGGATGATGGCCTAATGAAAAGGGGAGATCCCTTACACAAGACGAAGCTTCCACGAACGACAATACCTATCGACGGCGACAAGTTGGAAATGGCAATCATCGGCAACCGTAGGCGATTTTCGTCGATTGTTACCGTTTATGGTCGGTCCACAGTCAGATACGACACAATAGGCGGCGACAGTTGCTGGCGACCGTTGCTGTTCGATAAGAACTTTTAATGTTCCATTTGATCCATATTTCAATTATTAGATCATATAACTATTTATAACATGATTTTCACGAGTCCTAAATTCCCTTAGTATTTCCAATTAAGAGTGTACAAAGATACCAATAAATATTAGAGATGCGCCGAATATTCGGTTGTTATTCGGTATTCGGCTTTTTTTCACAATTCGCATTCGGCCGAATTATTCGATTTTGGTACTGAATATATTCGGTTCGAGTTTTTTTATTTTCTTGGCTACACGTCACGGTATAGAACAAAAAGACAAAACATAATACGTAAAATTTATGTTATAAGTCAGAGAAATCCTATGAAGAGTACGTTGAATAAGCCTAATAAAATACAGCAAGCATACTTGAAATCAACATTTTTTAAAACACTTCAATCAAATTCGCATTTTTTCTAAACTCTTATATCAACATGTATTTTTAAACCTCAAATCAACATTTTAATTTTTTTAACACATTTTCGCAGTTGTTTCTTAATAAGAAATGGTAAACCGAATAATTCGGCCGAATATCCAGTTCGGTAAAAGTTATACCGAAAAGTATTCAGTATTCGATTATTCGGTTAACTATTCGGCGCATCTGTATGTCTCTATAAATTATCCAAAGAACAGTGCCCTTTTTTTGCCAATCATTGCAAAGACTGCTGCATTGCTATGACCGAAAACAAAAACGTACTGCAATGTATTGCAGTACCTGAGTCAGAACGTAAACATACATTGTTTTGAAAAAACGTACGAAACTGGTACTAAGAGTTCGGATTCTAGGCCGCCAGCGTCAGTAGTTTCAGCCGACAAGCGTCCGCAGTTAGTTTCCGTGGAAATTGCTCATTCTCGCCCGAAACGGCAGCGCTATTTACTCTCACATAGGGCTATATACCGCTATACACATCTATGTACAGCTATTAGTGATGGCACGAATATTCGCATTTGCATTCGCGAATCGTCGTATGTTTTTAGATTCGTATTTGCAAAAATTGTGTGAATGTTATGCGAACAGTGTATTACATTGCTTTGCAAAAGGTCGCCAACTCCTTACAAAAAGTCGAACTGCAGTTTTTGTCGACCAAAAAAAGAGGTCGACAAATCTACACATCCAAAACTGAAAAAAAAAACAATATTCATATTTGCATTCGCGAATATTTAGATACTAGCTCTTACCCGCGGCTTCGCCCGCACGATCAAAGAGAATTAACATCAGCATTAGATAGCGTCATTCAGAACTTGCAAATGAATTTTACTAACGCCATCTATGAACAACGTCTGGAACTACTAAATATACAATTAACAAAACATCGATATTCTCACGGAAATGAAAGAGCTCGTTAAAAAGTAGCCTACGTCACTCTCCGTCCTCATAACTATCTCCCAGGATATTGGTAAACCATATCTTATAATGCCTATGTGGCGACGTGATAGAGAAACAAACAAACACATTTTCACATTTATAATATTATGGATATGGATGTATTTACAAATATATTCGTTACATCACTACTATGTACAGCTATGTACTATGCTATGTGGAATGCTTTGGTTATATCACCGTTGGATTAAGGAACATAACGACGGTATTCAGTGTACATAAGACGTCGATAAGAGAAAGTCAAGTCATTTTTAAGATCTCGAAATTAATACCCCGCGTAGCAAAACGTCGTACTGGTCTGAAACGTATAGGATACTAGGTTCTCGTCAACCCATTATTGACCCACTGCTGGGCAAGGTCTTCTCTCAGAATGAGAGAGTTTAGACCATAATCCACCGCGCTGGCCAAGTCCGAATTGGTGGACTTCACACACTACCGAGAACTTTTTTTTAAAGAACTCTCTGGTGTGTAGGTTTCCTCACGATGTTTTCCTTCACCGAAAAGCAGTGATAATTAATTAATTTATTAATTTATAATACGAACATAATTTAGAAAAAATCAGTCAGCCTGGATTTGAACCTCGAACAAGGGCAAATTTCGACCATTAAACTATGACTGCTCTATATGATTCTAGTTCAATCCCCGGCAATGCATACGTACTGATAGCAGTATGTATGCATTGCCGGGGATTGAACACAGCACACAGCACACATTTAAATTCGTTTTATAAATAACGAATTTAAATGTGTGCTATGTTTCTGTGTGTGATCTTTATTTTGTTTGTCTATTGCCCCAATATACGGAAATGGTAACATGAGGAAGCAAACTTTCCTGTATTATTGTTTTTGTACTTGCGAAAATACATTATTCATAAGAGTGGGTGAAACAACATTTATGTCAATAGGTAAACTCAATAGCTTAAATGTTAGATTTTGCTTTGATATGAGACCTCAAAAAATGTGCCTAGAATTTAAGTTTTATTTAACTTTTATTTAAAATTGAATTAAATGTTAATTAATTAATTAATTAAATGTTATAGTCCGTACCTATAATGTAAATTCATAATTGGCTAATTAGTGTAACATAGAAAGTATTGTATACATTAGTTTAGTAGCTTTGGATTTTGTTAAATAAATAAATAAAAATAAATAATTAAAAATCTATTATATTTATTTGCATTCACAAATAAACCATACGTAGGTTCAATTTATATAGTTATAATAGTTTTCTGCCTTTTGAATAGTTAGACACTTGTGTTTTTTATAATATTTATTTATGTAAGTAGGTTATTCCCGGACTTTCGCCCTCTTCGGTCACATATGAGTATACTATGTTTGATCTATTCTATCTAGGTCATAAATTACATATCGACGGGCCCCTAGAACAAAATCGTATGTGATAAATTACCAATTTACAGTATGAAGCTTAGAAGTTTTGTGGACATACAAACATTGATTACTTGCGCCAAGAAAGACGATCTATGGAAAATCATTGTAATAGCTATTTAGGAACTTATTAAATAAGTTCCCAAATAGCTATTACAATCAACAAAGCTTCGAACTGGGTAATTTTTCATATATTATTTTGTTCTAGGGGCCCGTCGATATGTGTGTGCCAAATTACAGCAAAAGGCGACCAGTACCTAATTTTCCACCAATTCGCACTTGACCAGCGCGATTGACTATGGCCTATAACTCTATCATTCCGAGGGAAGACCCGTGCCCAGCAGTGGGAGAATAATGGGTTGACGACGACCTAATTTTTGCATGAAAAGTAACAAACATACATCCTCACAAACTGTCACATTCAAAATATTATAATAAGAAACAAGATTATTAAGACAGACGATTACATCAGACGTTCCATTCCAACCATTCTACATTTACGCAGACGTTTCTGTACTTAATAAAATTTTCAGGTGTCGATTCTCGTTACGCTTGGTTACTGGGAGTTATCTGGCAAGACGATGTCCAGCGGGTACATATTAATGAGGGCAGGTGGTTGGGCGGGCGGTGGGCGGTTGCCATGGCGACGCGACGCGGCCTCCAGAGCGATTACAATGAAGGCTGCGAATGCTACGATGCTTGGGCGGTAGGGTTGTGTGTCTTGTTATATTAGGTTGTTCGAATTTCCAATATATTTTTATTGTCTTTCTTCTTGTTGTGTTATTCTATTTTTTATAATACATTATAATAAACACGTGCGTAGCATATTTTTTTTTTATAATCTACATATAACCTCAGCTACCTAACCATCTTGTTAATCCAACTCGTACCTTCATTCTATCAGCTACTCAAAACTGCTGTTTAAAATGTACAAAAAATAAAAAAAAATGTGTATGCTGAGTTTAGATAAATCTTTTCTCTGATACGTCAGTTAAAAATCCATTACTTTATAAACATTCGTAGCGGTTAGTTACTTATGCTATTTAAATTAAAGTCAATACGTTGTCAACCCTGCGTGACACGCGGCGATCCGCCACCCTATCTGGAGTCGCTCGCGGGGCGGAGCGGGCGACAACCCGCGCTGACCCGGCTCCGGCGTAGCGATGCCCGGCTGCCCGCGCCCGCCTCGCTTGCATCTACTGACTTAACTCAAATCATTACTCCTTGCAAAAATTCTTACGGTGTTATTCTATTTTTTTACTTTGTTGTTACTTTATAATACACACGTGCGCAGCTTAATTTTTTTTATAATCTACATATAATTTAAGCTACCTAACTATCTTATTAATCCAACTCGAACTTTCATTGTATCGGCTACGTAAAACTGTTGTTTAAAGGGTACAAAAAAATAAAAAATAATATTTTAAAAGTGTGTACGCTGAGTATAGATACCCCTTTTCTCTGAAACGTCAGTTAAAAATCTATTATTTTATAAACATTCGTAGCGGTTAGGTATTTATACTATTTAAATTAAAGTCAACACATCGTCAACCCTGCGTGACACGCGGCGATCCGCCACCCTATCTGGAGTCGCTCGCGGGGAGGAGCGGGCGACAACCCGCGCTGACCCGGCTCCGGCGTAGCGATGCCCGGCTGCCCGCGCCCGCCTCGCTTGCATCTACTGACTTAAAGCCATCTCATTGCAAATATTTTTATGCTGTTGTTGAGATTGAAATATAGAGGTGCGTAACATACATTTTAAATTGATACAACATTTAGTAACGATAACCTTATAAACAAAACTATCAATATTGCTGCTTTTGAAATGTATATATTTTTTATATGACTGAAGTAGCAAACAACCATGAGCAGTCCACCTGATGGTAAGTGGTCACTGCCGCCCATGGACATCTGTAATCAATTTCATATAGAACATGGGTTCTATCTGAAGTTAATCTCCGATGCGTTGCTACTACCAAGGACAAAGATGGTCTTGCACTTCCCTTCACACCCTAGAAACAGGTGTAGCGGTGGTACTTCCCCGGTAGAATTACACTAGTTCTACCACGTTAAATTTGAATAAAACACTAGAATAAGTCCATTCTTAATTAATTTTAATCAACTGTCATGTTTAGAGTTATCGCAACTCATATCTAACTGCAAAAAATCAATATTGTTCAACCACACATTTTAAAGGATGTAAACACCATCACTAGTTCAACCATATTGCAACGGTGCATTAGTTTGAACGTTCTAATTTATTTGCCGGAGCAGCACGCATCTGAGGTTGACGTTAAATGGGCCTCCAATAATACTGGTATCAATTACAGATCATGAGCGACAATGATTACTAAACCTCAAAGAGAATCCATGTTAATTTACTGCTGCCTGCGCGGATTTTAGAAACCTCTACTGATATACGCGGCCCGTTCCTATAAAATGGACTACATTCTGTGAGATTTATATAAAACATCCGATATAAACTGAATTTTAACAACCCTTCTACTAATACAGAACCACGTTTAAAACTATAGCATTCAGCGGCCAGCCCTATCCACCCCACGGCACCCTCCCTTATCTCGCAGAACGTGCACGACAAAAAACCCGCGCTGACCCGTCCGGCCGCGCTATAAAGCGACGCAATGAGCCCCGAGCTCCCCTTCGCTTTCCGCTACGTCGCGATATTAAATAGTGCTCAAAGGAACGCACGTTCTAATTTCGCCCGAGCGACCCAATTGCGGAGCGAGCCACTACCCGATACCCAAATGTCGATGTTCGATCGCTGCCGTGGATTTAAACCGTTAGATGTGGTCTAGATATGAACAAATGTACATCTATTATATCTTATACAGTGTGAGCCGAGTTCTTTGTTACTTTTGACCTCAAGTGCTGACTATGTTATTATTCGTTTAAATAGTGAAGGTGGTAGAACCAGTGTAGTTCGACCGGGGAAGTACCACCGCCACACCTATTTCTAGCGGGAAGCAGTTCTTGCGTTTCGATGGAAGGGTGTGGTTGCCGGCACACTTTTTATATGAGAGAACCCACGTTCTGTATGAAGTTGATTACAGATGTCCGTGGGCGGAAGTGAGGACTACATGCTTGTTTTCTATTTCAGTTGTATAAAAATAAAATAAAATAAAAGGTAGATAATTAAAACATTCACACGATGATTCAATTCGCATAATTATGAAGAGTAAAGTGGTAGAACGCACATAGTTGACGGGGGAAGTTCCACCACCATATCAATATTATTCCTATAAGATTGAAGCAGAATAGCAAACGAGAATGTAGTCCATTTGATGGTCACTGACGCCCATGGACATGTATAAGCAACTTCATATAGAATAAGGGTTCAATCTGCAATGAATCACAGATGTGTTTCTTTCTATTCCTTCAGTTCCCTTCCACCTATACAAGATGTGGCTACCGGTCGAACCATCGTTCTACTATCTTATAAAGTAAAGTACGGTATTTGTGACTAAATGTCTGTTGTATTCTTGCTGGTTTACTTTGCTGGCCACCATGAAGCTAAACCAATGTTATGTGGTCGTAGACATCATTATGAGAACGGTTATAGGACTACACTCTTGGCAAAATGCTACAAAGACGCTTCTTCCTTTGATAAACAAATAAGTTTTCTATTCTATTCTATTCTAGGCAAAAAATAAATTCATTACGATCACACTATAGTAAGAGATATTCGCGATTTATGTCCGCGATTGTTCCAGAAATCGCTGTTTACGAATATCGCTCATGGCATAATGTGGATAATCCATGTTAAATCTAAAAGAAAATCGATTAGCTTGTGCACAAACAATATGTTTAATTCATTTATACACTCATGACAGACATATTTCATCATTGTTAGTCAAGTTCAAATGTTTAATCGTTTGACATCACGCTAATTCGCTCGACTTCCCAAATTCCACTTAACATCCGGCAATAAATTTAAATTCAGTGCCAACAGTAACAGACAAGAATCCATTCTGCAAATAGGAGCGGCCATTAACAAAGTTGTGAGCCGCGTTCAACAGGTGGCGCTATTCGTTTCAATATCTACAAAACTTTGCGAGTCGGCTCAATAAATCGACCAGCCCGACTGGAGCTCCGACGCGACCACTCATTTCGGTTAACTTTCAACTGTTAAAACGAGACGAGGGGTCATTTTACAGCGGACTTTTCTTTGCCCTGTTGTTATTATCATCGCTTTTCGCACAACAAACGAATTTAAGCCCTCTCCCTCTGTGTCAGAAGTACGTTTCGGGTGTGTTGTACGCCATTCAGTATTCAGCGGTTTAGTGAGATGTTTGTGTTACAAAGGTTGACATGTTTCAAGTGGCTGTAGATATCGGCTTTTATTTTTAGTTCGCAACAATTTCATGGATAAACGGTTAAAGGATCGAGTTTCAAAAACAATTAAGGTCCCACTGGACACTTTTATATTTTTCGAGTATAGACAGTTGGCTGTAGCATGAAAATCATTTTTATAAATTGGAGAACTGGGTCAATCTAAAAGTAGGGGTTTATAAAATGAGAATTTGGTGCTAAAACATTTTTTCAGGTACATATGTAATTGTTACATAAATTATAGGTACCATTCTTATTTGCAAATTTACACCACTAGAAGATTTCACTACAGTGTCCGATACAACTAAAGTCAACTCTATCATCCTGTTCTCATATCCCTTTTTCCTCTCATCTCAGACTATCCTTTTTTCTCCTTTTCCTTCATCATACCTCTCCACCCGATAAAGTGTAACAGTCTTAAAGCAACAGCACTTGTCCGTTCGATGAAAATCGACGTAAGAGTAACAATTTTATCAAGTACAAAATAAGTTTATGGTAATGCAATGTCAAGTATTAAGTATTTTTAATAAAAAAAATATAATTCACGAGAAACGCTTTACTTTCACGTGTAAGTTATTCTCGCGGCTTCAGTCGCCTCGTATTTTATTTGTTAATCCAAATCATAAACATATTTGCAAAATTTTAACGAAATCTGTCCCGTAATTTCTGCGTAAAAGCGAAATAAACAAACACATCCTCGAAAACTTTCGCGTTTATATAATTTTAATACACTAACATTTCCATATGAAATGAAATGTCTTTATTTTGTATAGGCCTACGGAGGCACTTACAAATTGGCAGTTACATTTTTTTCTTACACTACCACAGGATCGGAATACGACCTCAACTGAGGCACATTAAACATATTTACTATACCTATTTACTAAGCCACGTGACTTTTAAAAAACTGGCCGATTTTGCCAATTTTTTAAGCAAACAAAACGAGATTCAACGAATTCCTCAAGCATAATACGACCTACATTCAAGGCTTCATACATAAGATTAAACTTTTTTCACAAAAAAATACTCAATTTACCAGCTCCTGAATCCGAGAAAGGCTGACGCATAGCATATCACGGCACGTTTACGCCCATTGGGTATGAACCTTTATTCCATTCGGCCTAAAGTTGAAAACTGATGTTAAACTACATGTCTAGACCGCTTCCGTCAGTGCGGCCCGCAATGATCCTTGGATATCAGAGCGATAAGTAACACTACGCTAGGATGGCCAGCTATAGAGGTTATCCGGACGTGTCCGCTTTTTAGAGCATTTTTTTGGCATTATTTATGATGCATTCCGAGGCGTGCTCTTACACGAACTGTTGATCCCCACATGGCATTTGCACAACCAACTTGTTCCGTCAGTATGCGGGTCAAACGTTCCATAAAAAATATTACAAACAACTGTCCAGATCCTACCGGTCAGTTAGTTCACAGTCATATGAAATTGGACATTGAATCGATAAAACGCCTGTCATATGTAGGTTTTTAGATAATTATAAACCTGCAAACACTTTTCCATAGCGGTCGATACGTTTTCCAACTTTAAGCGCATCTAATTCATAAATGACTTTATTTGGAAAGACATATATCCAGTGCCAATTAGTGCAGATCTTTAAGAATAGCGAGACGTCCATAACAGCGATACTCTGCGTCACTCATGACTCAGATTTTAAGCCCGGTGGAAAAATCAAATCCATAAGGAATATTCAATAAGTTTAAAAAAAATACAATACTGTTTTTTTGTACTCTGTGGCTCGTCTTATCTTGATTCCATTGTTATAATATTAATTTTAATATTCTTCTTAATTTTATTTTGAATGTGCAATTGGGAATAAACTTTTCTTATTCTTATAAGTGCACCAGATACAACGCCTAAAACTGCGCACAAAACTACGCATTTCGTGTCCCCGATTACACGATAGCACATGGTCGCCTTCCGCGGCCCGCATTATCAATCAAGTGCGCCGCCGTCCTCGCGTCCGACCGGTTTGCCGGACCGCGGGATTACCGTAACCGCATCATTATAACACCGAGGAAACCTTGTTCATGTTCATTTTACATAGATGCTTTACGGGTCTGAATTTACAATGTGCTTGCTGACAACTTGATATAGAAATGCATCAATGAATAACAATGGTTACAAAATCCCAAAACTGCGCACAAAACTACGCATTTCGCATACAGTATCCCGATTTTTACACACCACGTGAGGTGGCCTCCGCGGCCCGCATTATCAATCAAGTGCGTCGCCGTCCTCGCGTCCGACCGGTTTGCCGGACCGCGGGATTACCGTAACCGCATCATTTTAACGTAAGGAAAAACTGTACATGTTCATTTTACATACATATTGTACGGGTTTGATTTTTAAATGTGTCTACTGACAACTTGAAGTATAAATGCGTCAACGAATAAAAATGGTTACACTTAGAAAACCACGTAATGTGCCAAGTGGTGTTTGTTCAATAACACCACGCCCTATGTGACTATAACCCAATTGATTGAAACTCCACAGATTTTTCTAAATGATATGGGTAATACAACATAATTATCACCGGTGATAGAAACAGCGTGAAAAAACCTATACACCTGAGACATGTTTAAAAAAAGATCTCAAAAGTGTGTAGAGTCCACCAATTCACACTTTGACAGTGCGGTGGACTACGCCCTAAAACTCTTGTTCTGTAAAAAACCCGTGCACAGCCGTTAGACAATAATAGGTTGACCACACACTGCTTCTTTTCCCGTGGATGGATGTCGTAAGAGGCGACGAACGAAAGAATCCTAAAGATGATGAGACATGTTCTCTTGAGTATCATCAAAAACTGCAGCGGTCACCGACACACACATACCAGGTACGGGGACTATTGGTAAGAATTCCAATTAGAAGGCCTATGTTCAGCAGCGGACCTCAATTTTTTTAGATGTATGCTCCTCACACATATTAAGAGCTGTGATAGCCGCCTAATGGTAGAGCAGTGATAGCCTAATGGTTGAAACTTGCCCTCTCGATCGGGAGGTCCGAGGTTCAAACCCAGGCACGCACCAATGATTTATGTGCGTATTAGAAATTAATTATCACTGCTTTTCGGTGAAGGAAAACATCGTGAGGAAACCTACACACCCGAGAGTTCTTAAAAAAAAAGTGGGACTGGGAGAAGACCCGTGCCCAGCAGTGGGCCAATAATGGGTTGATGCGACATATTAAGAATAATATTTGTCGATCCCAGTCATGTAATTTGGATCACACCAGAGTAGAGTCACACTACACAGCAATGATTTGACAACCATACCGTTCCACCAAACCGCAGTCACACAACAAACAGCAATGAGTTGACAACCTTGCCCTTCCACCGCAAGTAACAACTACTTCAAGCTTCAAACCATATTTGTTTACATGTTTTTTTTCTCGAGAGGAAACCTTCAAAAGGTACCCGACGCTGTGGGAGCGACGCAGGATTATGTGGGATTTTTACCGCACTAAAACCACACCGCCGTCCTTCCCAGGATCGCCTGGCTGGACGGTTTAAGCTCCCACTCTAGCTGCTCGCAACCCCGGAAGCCCCTTTTAGTCGCCTCTTACGACAGGCAGCAAATAGCCCTATTCTAATCCCGAAACTACAGGTACATTACCAACATGATAACAGGTTCACATCAGCCCGGCAATCTGACCAGAGCTAAAACGGTCAACAGTGGTATTTATATCACGGGTAATACCAACCACCATTGTGGCTACGTACTTGAAGCGACCCGGACGGTTTTAATAAAATATTTCCTCAAAGTGAACAATAGGTCATCGCAATGCTACTGAACTAGCGCCTTTGCACGAGCCGTAGGGTTGGCATTTGGACGAAAAATAGATTATAAAATTAAATGTTAAGAAAATATTAAACACCTGTTCTCGCAACCCTGTTTTTGTAACGTTACATAATGAAATCGATAATAATCGTTAATCAGTTAGAGGGGTCATTCCCGCTCGGTAACACCCCGTCGTCCACACTGTTGACGAGTGGGAATTAAAAGTTGCAATTGTGCACAGTGTTGACGAACGCTACTTTTTTTTCCCGTTCGTCCACGACGTGTATAGTCCGAGAGACAAGATATAAAAAGTAACATTAAATAAAAGATAATGCAGATTTCAAGTAAAACTTTATCATAATGTTTAGCTAAAAATATACTTATGCTTCATAAGTACGTAGATAAGTACTAAATATTTTTTGTAATTCACGCAAAGTTCTAATTTAACAGAACTGTTACTATTTATACGTCACAAATAAAATCATATCATTTACAAATACTTAATAAATAATAGTCTAATATTTAGTAGGTATTACAACATCGTTCCTGTAGTTCCAGGATCAGAATAGGGCTACGGTATCCCCTGCCTGTCGTAAGAGGCATCTGAAAGGGGCTTCCGGGGTTGCGGGCGGCTAAGTAGCTTGAACCATCCAGCCAGGCGATCCCGGGAAGGTTGGCGGTATGTGTGGTCGCATATCGCCGTAAATGGGCCAGCCGCCCATCTGTGTGTGTCAGAATCGCGGGTGTACCTCACGGATTTAAATATGTCTTTTATATTGCAAACGTACTTGCTGTGTAACTTAGTGTACCTAACATAAAATTCTGTGTCCTTATATGCATAGATTTAAAATGAAATAGGTACACCCGCCATCCTGACGTCAGAATCGCGGGTGTACTTCTAGTCAGCATATGTACCTAAGTAAAGAGTATACGTAGATTTGGTACCTCCTGTGTACCTGCAGAAACAAAATATTGAATAAATAAAAAATAGGAAGGTTGCTGAGAAAATAAAAAAAAAAAACAGTTTTCTTTCTTTGACGTCGTTTTTATTTTATAAAAATAACTACTGTATTAATAACTAAAGTTGAAATTAAATATTAATTGCATCTGTTAGAATAACAAAAAAATATATTGCGTTTGTTTTTTTTTATTGTAAAAGATTTAGGATTAGCATGTTTACCGGTTTTTTCGGAATGAAAATTAAACGAGTTTTGAAGTTTTTTTTATTATTTTAATATTAAGTAATTCGAATGGTAACAAAAAAACATTTCATTTTAAATCTATGCATAGAAGGAGGTAAACAGGATTTTATGTTAGGACATACATCCAGACCAATAACGGAAATTTAAACTCATCATTAAAATTTCCGCCTCGCTGGGAACCGAACCCAGGACCCTCGGATTAGCGGACCGGCGTGTTAACCATTGCGCCATCCGGGTCGTCAATAATCCGGGATAATATAACGCTAAAAAAATATGAACTTACTTTGATTCTGACAACTCCGCTGCACTTTAATTTACGCTGACTGCAACTCCAAACCACTAATCCACTATTATGTTTCCTTCTTGTGTAGTATTGGTGACCACCATGAAGTAAAACAGTCCCATGTTTCCTTTTTATGTAGTTAAACACAGATGTTCCACCTGAACTACCTGCTGTACCTGGTTTTGAGGACATAACTACGAAGTGCAAGATGTAGAGCCAAGATAGCAAGAGAGAAAGAGAACTTATAGATAGACTTATACAGAAAAGATCAAGGCGAGCGGCGGGCACAAGAGAAGAAAATTTTCCGACAGACGTCAAACCGAATGTGTTCGCTTTTATTTACTTTTGAATTTATTTTTTCCCGACCGTCGCACGTTTGTACATAAACAAAGTGGTTTCTATCGTTTACATGAAGGTTGATCCTGAACTGCACATTTTTAAATAAAGTTCCAGAAACATGCAACAATGCTAATGTTAATACGAGCGCATTATGTACCGCCATGATTAGGTACCTACTTTATAAGAAAGTATTAGTATTATCCACCAAATAAGATTCTACCAAATTATATATTTTTAACTAGCTGAAACCCGCAGCTTCGCCCGCTGAAAATACGTTGCAGCATGATGTTATATAGCCTAAAGCCTTCCTCCATAAATGGTCTATTCAACATAAAAACAATTTTTCAATTCGAACCAGTTCCTAAGATTAGCGCGTTCAAACAAACAAACAAACTCTTCAGCTTTATAATCTTAGTATAGATTAAAAATTTACGTGAATTAGAAAAAAAATATTGTACGGAAGTTAAGTACTTATCTGCAATATTTTTTCTAATTCACGAAGCATTATGATAAAGATTTACTTAAAATCTACATTATCTTTTATTTGTTAATGTTTATTGTTTATTTGTTATGTTACTTTTTAAATCTTGTCTCTTGTACTATACGCGTGTACGAACGGGAAAAAAAAGTAGCGTTCGTCAACACTGTGCACAATTGCAACTTTTAATTCCCACTCGTCAACAGTGTGGACGACGGGGTGTTACCGAGCGGGAATGACCCAGTTAGAGTCATTTAAAACTCTTATATTATTTTATTATATTTTTGAGACTTACTATTTGACTAATTTTGACACTCATAACTCGCAGATCTGATTAATAAGCTATTCAATTAAACTTATACATATTACTTTTTTAAAACAATGTCCAAACTGGACTGTATTTCCATTGTGTCAATAGAAGAGATAAGGATGGAAGGAGGCACATACTTATTGCATTGATAAATATATATACAAAAATATATTTTTGATAAGCCTTAAAAATTATTTTTATATTTTTATAGTCTTATATAGTTATAAGACGTCTTTTTATTCAAAGACGTCTTATAACTATTTCAGCTAGAAATAGCTATTTCTAGCTGCTCATTTGCTACATCATCTGATAAAAAATTACAGATCTATTTTCAATATATTTGTAATTTAAATATAACTTTCGTCTCAAAGTTAGCACTTGCAAGCCCGGTGGATTTCCGCCTACTTCGAGAGAAGACACATTCTCAGCATTAAGACAATTAGGAAATATAATTTTCCCAGCGACACACAGCCCTAACAAACTGCAATGCACTCGCGGGATCAATTCTCGGCGCGTACGCCGGCCGGCCGTCCCGCGTGACTCACCGCGCCGCGGCATTTGCGCGCGCGCAACACGCGCTAATGTCATTTGAGCGAGGGTCTCGGTGGCGAGAATAGCGATCAGCGGATAACATATAATACAGCGGCATACAATATAATTTATATAATACAATAATCGTTAATTGCATATGAATAAGGTACACAACGGTCGTATACATAAATTACATATCCTCCTATTCTGCCTACAAGGTATGCAAATTTCATAATTTTTATTTCAAATATCATTTTTTAATTTATTTTGATTATGGAGTAAGCTGACATCATACAATTTATAGCAATTATAATAAGCAAAAAAATAAATACCAAATCAAATAAATAAAATGTTCAATATTCAATTCAAGTTTTTATGTCAATATTTTTTAAACTTATATGCCAATTGCTTTAGTGACTCGGGTAACTTATGCATGTTTTTTTAATACCTGCTTCATTTTTAATTGCAATCTGTATCGACTCTCCATGACTTTTTTGTATCTCACGCATTCATAACGTAACCAGAGTTAGCGTATTAGTTAATGCACGAAATCAGATATGAACCTAATAGAAAACCTAGTTACTCGTATTATAAACAGTACATTGTCTTTAAAATCTGCTTATTTCAATCGGTTTTTTAAAGGCCTATAAGTATCTCATGCACTTTATGTCTCATGTGGTCATTATAATACGACATGTATTATGGTACAAATATTGGTGGACAAATCGTCCACCAATTCGCACTTGGCAAGCGCGGTGGACTATGGCCTAAACTCTCTCATTCTGGGAGAAGACCCATGCCCAGCAGTGGGCCAATAATGGGTTGATGCGAATTATAATGATCACTTACATGTAGTCATTTTACATTAATGGAACGGTAACGTCTGTGTTAAGCAAAATTTACACACTTTCTATTGTAACTCCATATTAAGTATACGTTAAAATATAAATAAGTAAAATTCAGTATCCATCAGTAATTAAACGGAATAACACAGCTAAAGTAGTTTACTTAGATCAAAACTTTGCGTAGTTGTATCGATCAAAAACCGTAGTTATTATCTCATTCGAATATTTCTACCTTCTCTCCCAATTTCTTTTAACTGATTCGATCTTTAACACATATTATTCTACTTCTCGTTCTCTTGTCCTTCTGGAGAGTTCCCAATTGGTATTTTGCCCTGTTTCCGCAAGCAGCGGAATTTTAACGCTAATAGTCCTCCGTTACAGACCAATGCGCGATGATTTAATAGAATTTCCTGCGCTTTGGTTGATTTATTTTATTTTTCATATGGTAAAAGCAGCATTCAAACATATTTCTCCTTTCTTCTCTTGTTGTTCTGGAAAATTCCCAACCTTCTATCGCTGTCGCTATCGCCTACAGCCTTGTCCTCGCCCTAACGATTCACGATAAAAACGTCGGGCAGCTGTGTCCGCGATGCGGCGCTGCTTGCGAAAACAGGGGAAAATACCAACGCTGATAGTCCCACGTCACTGGTCAATGTGATGATTAAATGTTATTTCTTACGCTTTGCTTTTTTTTCATACTGTAGAAGTAATAAACAAGCATGACCGGATGATAAGTGATCACTGCTGTCGATCGACATCTGTAGGTAACTAGATATAAAACAGGGGCTCTATCTAAAATCAATTACAGATGGAAGGACGACCATCTAATCTCGAGGACTAAGATGGTCGCCCTCTTCCACCAAAATGTAAGAACTGCCTTAAGCTAGAATGAGTAGTAGTGGCGGCACTTGCCTGATCAAACCGTTCATGTTTTAATTTACGCTATGATAAGGGGAAAAGATCATTAGCAAAATATTTCGAAATACCGAAGTCGTAAGCGATAGCAATGATAATTATGACCTTTTCATAATAACTAAAAAATAAGGAAGTAATGTATGTCTGAGAGGTCAATGATGTCCAGCAAAAGACCTCAAAAGGCTGATGGATGGATGGATATTTAAATCGGAATAATAGTTGTAAAACTTTACTGTGATAGATGTAACAATATCATAAATGTAGAGATCAATTGAATGTTTGTTTAATCTTTACAATTTCGAATTTTCGAAAATGTTATATAAGTAAGGAAGTACTTAACGAATGATTTAGAGTACTTTTGTCCCTGTAGTTCCGGGATCAGAATAAGACTACGGCGTCCCCTGCCTGTCGTAAGAGGCGACTAAAAGGGGCTTCCGGAGCTGCGAGCGGCTAGAGTGGAGGAAGCTCGAACCGTTCGATCAGGCGATCCCAAGTAGGACGGCGGTACACGTGGTCGCATACCGTCGTAAAGACCAGACGGAGTGGTGGCCCAGCCGCCTATCTGCGAGGAGCTAGGGCAAAACGCTCAGAGTATTCCGGTTGCGTTCCTTTGGAGATCCCAGAGTCCTCTTTATAGCGCAGATGGCGGCCACTGGGTTTAGTGCAGTAAAATTCACAAATAACCCTGCGTCGCTCTCACGACATCGGGTACTTTTTGAAGGTTTCCCACTCGAGAACAAAACAAGTAAAAAAATTAAAAAAAAAGTATTTCCACTCTATATTAACCCAAACGAAACATCAACCATCGAGCTGCAACTCAGTTAATAACTCAATTAAGTCACGCTAACATCTAAAACAGAAACAATTCGAACAATTTATACACGTGGGAAATATATCCAATTACCTGACCACCGGGGCGACATGCTGGCCTTTTATTCGGCGTAGTGAACCGTTGCGCGGGCGCATCGCGGCTGACTCACTCGCGGGTAGGGTGGCCAATATCGCAGGGAATATTGAGACAAAACATACTACATGTTCGTTTAATATTTAATCGTAAATAAAATATAAACATCGTTGTGTGTGTGTTTTAAGACTCATTCAATGTTTCACGTATAACACCACTAAGAATTCGAGATCGATCCTTAAAAAAATTAAAATGCTTGCTACCTTAATCTTGAAATACGCACGTATTCGTATATTTACAAAAGAAGAAGATTCCACGTTATAAGTTGTTTATGTTTCTGTAGTTCTCAAGCCTCATATTCTCCCATGATATTCTCGCGAGAGAAATAAAGCTAACTGAAATCTGCTAGTCTATATTTTGTCTTCACATTACATTAAGCGCAAATCTTTCATTATCGTGATGGAGAATCTATTAAGGTTACTTGTTCTAAAAGAAGATACGAATAATAGCCTCCATATCGATGTAAAGAATAAATCACTACATACTATAAAACAAAGTTGCTTTCCACTGTCTGTCTTTATGTATGCTAATTTACATCTTTAAAACTACGCTACCGATTTTAATGCAGTTTTTTTAATAGATAGAGTGATTCAAAAAGAAGGTTTGTATGTATAATAAATGCATACAGTGGAAGACCACTGATAATTTCAGATTTTTACATTTAAAGCGGAACGAAGCTCGCCGGGTCAACTAGTTACTAAAATATTTACTCTGGGTGTAGGCGTTTATTTACTTGTCATAACAATTATATACTGTCGAGCACGTGCAATCTACGCACAAATTAGTATTTTACATGTACCAACTAGGACTACGTATCTGGACTAGCGTGAGTCCATTGTACACGACACACCTGGTGCCCCTACTCGCGACTCCCACGCCGGCTGCAGCGACGGCCGCCTCCCCAATAATCGCTGAACTGAGGGCGATCACCGGCCCTCTTTTAATTGAGACCCACTCAACATTCACCGTGGACTGGGTAAAATAATAGACTCCTAACATCGTCATCGTCAACCCATTATTGTCCCACTACCGAGCACGGGTCTTCTCTCGGAATGACAGAGTTTTAGAACATTGTCCACCGCGCTGGCCAAGTGCGAATCGGTGGACTTGACACACCTCCGAGAACTTTTTCTTTTTTTTAAAGAACTCTCGGGTGTGTAGGTTTCCTCACGATGTTTTCCTTCAAAGAAAAGCAGTGATAATTATTTCTAATACGCACATAAATCAGTGGCGCGTGCGTAGGATTGAACCTCGGACCTCCCGATTGAGAGGGCAAGTTTCAACCATTAGGTAAAAGTCCCCTCAAAAATACATGGTGCTTTCAGATTAAACTCCCTCAAATATGTCGAAGGTCATTGCACTTAGCTACAACCCCTTGAATATTATCTTAGTTACCGTGCAAGATTTTACATGGTCGTAATTCGTGAATTTGGTGGGTGATTACCTAACTTCCCTTAAAGACGCAGCTAGCCTATACCCTGGACCATTTCTTTATCTTCACTCACGCACTTCACTTTTCATTTTTGCTTAATAAAACATTCTTTAAAGCGTGTGCATTTTCTTTTAATACGTATTAGTTTTATTAGCTACATTACAGGTCTATTTGTTTACTACGTCTATGAAATTGACCCACCATTTACGACCAGCCAAGCTATTCTCTCACGCGAAACATCGGTACCTATCGATGATCGACTGTTTTATACAATTTGGTATTAATGTTATATTTTGACGCATTAAACATCTCATGAGGAATAAGGGATTGATTAAAAAAGATGCATTTCTTTATTCGCTACCGTCACACCGACCTCTGGGTTAAACAACTGCAAGATTTTCTGTATTTTGTTTACAATAGCGTAAGGCGAAAAAAGTTAAAGGTATAAATAACTCTTTGTGGTTTGACTTCGAAAGCATCACCGCGAAACCTTTTTCCGCTTTATAACAGCTGTTTATGCGCTTCTGTGTTTAGTTTAACACTTTCACGGACAGAACGTGATTGTACGTCCATAATTTGAAATTTTGATATGGCCCACCGTACGATGACGTTCAAATATAAAATATTACTAATTAAAATTTAAAACAAATATACTTCATATTGTCCAAAGTAAATAAATTGTAATATTCAAGTTATTTTGAACGCACCCGATAAGGGTAAAAAGAGTTTTATTAAGCTTACTTAATAAAACATTTAAAAGCAATAGCGGCTATTTTGACAAAGACATCTGACAACTTTGACATTATGTGTTTGACGTTATGTATAGTTAAACATTGAATATTCTATTTCGTTTATTATGTTTGTGTTTGTGTCAAATGCAAGGTAATGTGTGTAATGTGTTTTTAGTTGATTTTATGTATGTTTTATGCATTATTTGAAAAAAATACTAGCATTGGGAAATCCTTCTCTACATCAACTTTAACCGTGCGTAATTTTATACTCCTTCGCCTGCGGAAAGTATCTTAAACACGAATCACAAGTTTTTGCTTCACGTTTTAATATATAGATAAATCACTAACTATCAGTGCTTGGTGCTATAAACTAGGCATATCCTAGATTCTAAACCGTGACACAACACGTGTTAGAGGAAAATTTTTCATCGTATAATCTGCTACCACAAACTGATCTTGCATCTAGCGTTATTCAACGACCATTTAAATATCCAGCACAGTATGGCAGGGGTACGCAACATTTATCACCTTCACAAAAAAAAATTATTAAAATAATATGTACCTATTTGAGATAAATATAAGAGTATTCAATGTCATTTTTATTTTAACAATTATACAACACAATCATCTTAATGTTAGACATTCTTTCTAATTGATAAATGCGTTACATTTGGTTTATATCCATTAATTAAGTTACCGACATTCTGTTAAATGAAATAAAAACTAGCAATATATTTCTTTTTACATTACATTACATTACATACATTTTAATGTATATTTTAGGCTGATTCGAAACATTTCAATTGTGACTATTATGACGATATAGTGCTACGTAATCAAATGAACCACTTTGATTTTTTCCAGGCTTATGGAAACACTCTTTCTTTTTTTCCCTACACTTCTACCAGATCGATCTACGAAAATATGACGTACGAACAAGAGCCAAAGGTTTCGAAGGCCTGGTGTAGAGGCTTTCGCGGACACTCGTAGATCGGGCCGTGATTAAGCACGTATTTAAACAAAATACCTACATCTACATCGTACAATCAGATAGAGCGGTTATATTAAGTAAATACTTTATAACTCTGGTTCCTAGATCATTATGTTACCGAAAAACAATCATTGTTTATGTTTCCCCCCATACATTCTACATTACATTGCACGTTTACGTGTTTGTTTACCATCCCTCACATACGAATGTAACGCAAACGCTTCGCGATTTTACACTAAAATTTCTCCTACGTCGGGAAAGCCATAAACTAACTCAAAGATGAATACGTAAACACCTAACCAGGATTCTAAATTCAACATTTAAATTTCTTTTTGGCTGGTAGTCGAACCCGGAACCCTCTGCTTGTCAACCGTTGTAGGGACCGCTCCGCCTCGCCGGTACAAGTAAAGAGATTTTAAAATCCTAATTATCATGTAGAAGAATGAAGAAACTTTGTCCATTAAAATGTATGGTCAGTTCAGAACACATACGACGAACCGCGTGGCGGAGCGGTTGCCATACCGGTCTGACGCGCAATGGGTCCCGGGTTCGATTCCCGGGCAGATATCTTAATGATTAGTTTAGATTCATGTTCTGGGTCTGGGTGTTAGTGTATTCACCTTGTGTATGTACATGGTACCCACAACACAGGAGAAAATACTAGTGTGGGGCTATGAGTGTAGAAGGCGCGTGCGTATGTAGGTATAATATAATTAAGGATACGTATTAGACCCTATCTGACGCGTTGCAACGTAGTCTCCAGAGGTAGAAAGTTATTTGTGGCCACCTATTCTCTAATCTTAATCTTATTTGAAGTTTGCTATGGATATCTATGGTTGACACTGGTCACTTAGTATCAAGTGAAATGCGAGTTCATTTACTACTTCGACAGTATGAACAGCAAAAACATGCTCACGATTGCAATTACGATAACCAATTGGTCATAATTTGTACCCAATTTTGCAAAAAAATAAAAAATAAATAAAAGAACCCGACTGCGCAAGAAGAAACAAGAAATGTAGGTATTCTATGGAATTCTTAAGTCAGGAAAATTGATGATTGAGCGTTGGGACCCCAAAAGAATATTTTAATTGATCTGAAAACAATAAATTACTAAGAAATAATTCACATGTATGTAATAAAATCTAATGGGACATAATAAATAGTAATGTATACACAAAATTATATAAAACTGAATATAAATAGTGACATGTTTTAATTAAATACATCCATCGCATTTGTAATCTCTTGATATTATCTCTTTTGAACAATTAATAGATTATAATATTTGTGTCAAAACATGACTAGATATAATGGAACTGTCTATATTATGTTAACCGCCTTGATTGAACCTATATCTAATAACAAATAAACAATTAGAATTTGAATTTTTTAATCTTTTTTTACTTTGAAATACTTTTCATATGGGTCCATACATAGAATGTGGTATGCATAATCTGCTTTTACGTCGCGCATTCGCATAAAAAATAGCTAATATTATGCGGTAACACTTCCAATTATACAGAAATCGGTAGGTACAGTATCTCGCCGTTGACGTGGCAACAAGCCTTAGTTGTAACTCGCAATTTGCACAAAGGATAGTTCCGGGAATCACAGTTAAGGCAGCAATGCCCCGGGGAAGGTTTCGCCAAATTACCACTCGGAGCTTCTCTACAAACGAAGTTGCGAACAGGTAGAGGCGAATTTCAAAATCCCCCGGTCTAATCGTTCAGTGGAAATATTATGTCGAATAGAGCAAATCAGCTTGTAAACATTGAAAATTTATGATAAGATTTTGAAGGTGGTAGAACCAGTGTAGTTCGACCGGGGAAGTACCACCGCCACACCTATTTCTAGCGTGAGGCATTTCTTGCGTTTCGATGGAAGGGTGTGGTTGCCGGCACACTTTTATATACCTAAGGCGACCACCGTAATCCTCGGGACAAGCAACGCATCTGTGGTTGACTTCAGATAGAACCCATGTTCTGTATGTAGTTGATTACAGATGTCCATGGGCGGCAGTAGCCACTTACCATCAGGTGGACTGCATGCTCATTTGCTACTTCGGTCAGATAAAAAAAATAAGATTTTTCATCAACAGAATTGAAAAATTCGATAGCAGATTAGGATTCAGATGTCATCCTCATCTAGGCTAATTTAAATAATCACTTAAGACGTCTGTTCTGCGATGGTCCATTTTTTTCTTTGTTCTTATAGAAATGAAAAACTAACATAAAGTTCACCTAATTATAGGTGGCCACTGCAGCTGCTATCAACCCTAGAATTCTACCTGAGGTTAGTCAGTAAAGTGTAGTTACTCTAAATTACTAAGATGAGACGCTTCCGAAAAGTGTGGCTCCCTTAGATACTTAAATTTATCCTGTCTATGTTGGGTATTTGTAATTATATGTCTACCTACGCTGATAAGACTATTAAAAAGTTATATAAGTCTATGTTTTTATACTTATGTCACGAGTGGTACTGGATTACTTGAGTTACATATATGTCGGCGTGACACACCGCGTATTTATGAAAAACACGCTGCTGAAAATAATTATTTTAGTTTAAAGATCGAAAATTGTTTGTTTATTCATCCATCCATCAGCCCTTTGATGTCCACTGCTGGACATAGGCCTCCCCTAAAAGGGGGTTTTGCCAGTAGTCACCGCGCCTGGCAAGCGTGTTGGTGACCGCAATGAAAGTTGGAATTTCACAGGAGATGCTGCTACCCATCTCCTGGATGTTTTTATCCCTTAGTCGCCTCGTACGACATCCACGGGAAGAGAGGGAGTGGTGCTATTCAAGACCGACACCACACAGCCATAATTGTTTATTAAATTAGCAATATTTAGTGAGTTCTAAAAATGTTAATTTAGTTTACCCTCCATAAATTTGTTATTGTCACCTCACCCAACTTTATTATAAAAAGGCGAGCGCCTGCCGGTAGAAAAAGGATTCTTCTTTAACCGTCGAAGCGATCGGACCTCCTCAATTGTAAATAATCGAAGAAGAACAACTCTTGTGTTTTACTTGAAATCTTCAAGAATGGACAATAATGAAGATCCTGACCATCCTGATATCAAATCTATACATTATCCGTGTACATAGTGGTATAAATAACTTATAATTATCGCCACTTCCTTAGCTTTAATATCCAATAAATGTGGTAGATATAATCCCTCCGGATCGCAAAGTATAAACTAGATTCATAATTGACACGACACTGAAACAAATTATTCTAGAATACGTAATATAGCCGAAGGCCTAGCACATTTGACTCGTGTAGGGTGGCCAGGTCTGAACGCAAAAAATCCGGACTCGACTTTGTATTTAGCCGGACGATAGAATTTAATATTCGGGCACACTTTGTAACTTAATTACGAGATAGTATTATTGTTTTTACGTTATCGCCTTTTACAAAGGTATAGACGCGGTGATGAACTTCCTCGAGATTTAACTCTGAAATCTTGTCCAGTTATATGGACACAGAAAATTAAAATAATAAAAACTCTACTTTTAGCTATAAAAACTATGGAAAACTCCTATTATCAGGCTTATGTAAATCAATAAGTAGTAAAAAGTCGTGGATCATGTCTTAATAATGGAACCGCTTCGAAATCGTTTAATACGGCACGCTTTTATATGAGGCGACCACCATAGTCCTCGGTAGTAGCAACGCATCTGTGATTGACTTCAAATGGAACCCTTGTTCTGTATGTAGTTGATCAAAGAAGTCCATGGGCGGCAGTGACCATTTACCATCAGGTGGACTGCATGCTCGTTTGCTTCTTTAGCCAGATAAGTTTCTTAAATTGATGTGCGTATATATATATATATATATATATATATATATATATATATATATATATATATATATATATATATACCCACTAATTGTAACCAACGAAACACCTTAAAATATGTAAACTGTGTCACATATAACTCTAAGACTTTTGTGATAAATTTTTTTGCAAGCTCTCGGCCTAATTACCTACAACAGTCATCATAAGGACAAATCATTTCTATTTATCAAATTCGTATGAACTTTACAGTACAGGTAACAACAAAGAAATCCATACACATATATACAAAAGTACCAGTAAAAGATAAAAAGAAAAAAAACCGGATAAAAAAGCGAATAAATCCGGCTAAAACCGGATAGATGGCAACCACACACGCAGCCCAAGTAATGTACGGTTACGCAATATACCCGTTTCTAGGTCAAATGGCTTGGAAAAACGAAGTAAGACCTCCTTGCGTAGATATTAAACGAATATTGAACGAAAACAAACAGACCTTAACTTCGCGTAATATCATTGCTAAAGGCCTAGGATCCGTTTTTAGGGTTCCTTATATAAAGGGACGAGCAGTGATAGCCTAATGGTCGAAACTTGCCTCCTTAATCGGTTGAATCGGATCCAAGATTCAAATTTTCCTACAATAGGTCGTGAAGCTATTACTGTCTCACTGCTGGGCACGGGTCTTCTCTCGCGTGTTCCGATCCGGTGGAAGTGTAAAAAAAATGTGTAACTTACAATATGTACGTACCCCGTAGGCCTATGCACAATAAACACATTTCATTTCATTTCACAATTAGAGATTTTGACCTGACGCTGACCAAGTGCTAATTATAAGACTTCACACACCTTTGAGAACTTCACTTCAACATTCACAACTTCTTTTTTAAAAGAAGTCTCAAATGTGTAGGTTTCCTTTCCTCGTCCCTGTAGTTCTGGGATTAGAATAGGGCTACGGTATCCCCTGCCTGTCGTAAGAGGTGACAAAAAGGAGCTACCGGAGTTACGAGCGGCTAGAGTGGGAGCTCGAATCGTTCAATCAGACGACCCCGGTAAGGACGGCGATATGCGTGGTCGCATACCGTTGTAAAGACCAGATGGAGCAGTGGGCCGAGCTGCTCACCTGAGAGAAGCCCGATGGGGCAACGTGTTTAGGGGCCTCCGGTTGCGTTCCTTTGGAGATACCGGAGTCCTCTTTTTCGCGCTGAGGACGGCCACCGGAGAAATTTTAAATCCCACATAACCGTGCGACGCTCTCGCGGCGTCGGGTACCTTTTGAAGGTTGCCCCCTCGAAAGATTTCCTTTCCTCATGATGTTTACCTTTACCGTAAAGCAATGATAATTAATTTTTAATACGCACAAAGTTTCAGAACCATGAGATCGATCTTAAATTAATGTGCGTATTAGGAATTAATTATCACTATACAACGATGAAGGAAAACATCGATAAGAACCTGTACACCTGAGAGTTCTTTAAAAAACTTCATTTGATCAGTGTGATTTAGCCTAAAAATCTCTCATTCTGAGAGAATGCGTGCTCAGCAGTGGGACAATATTGGATTGACAACAACACACAAAGGGACCCTATTAGTAAGCTTACGCCTACGCCGTCCGTCCGCCCATCTGTCCGTTGTTTAAAGGGTTGACTTTATCTTTCTTTATCTATCTTTTGCACCATAATTGGTGACTGTTCGAAATGTTCACACAATACATGTTATGATGACGGCCGTCCAAATAAATAGAAAAAAAAACGTGAGCACTCGGGAACTGCCGCGGTAAAGCTATTGCATAGCATTTTTTGTCAAATTATGCTATTATAATTATTTATTTTGCTGTATTTTTTTCTTCGATATTAATTCAAGTTTTTTTCTTTGATACTATATACTTCTTTGATACTATATACATATACTTCTTTGCTCGTCTCAATCTGTGCGAACTACGTAGTGTCGTACCATATACATACACGTTAAGCGAACGCTCGACCGCGCTGCATGGTAGACGAAGTGGGGCATGTTAGGTTTTTTCGTTACGGAATTTCTTGATTCGGTCGCCGCGCTCAAAGCCAGTGATAAAAGCAATGCAATAGTTTAATAATAAGATGATTATAAATATATATATATTCTCCCAACGGTACTCTTTCTAATTCGAAGTCGATTAAAACAAAAAATGTCCCCTATGAGAGAACCTTATTTTCAAAGTACATATTTGTGCGGTGATACGTGATCTTTCGTGCGACTCGCATTTAGCCAATTTTTTTAAACAACTTAGAGTTCTTTAAAAAGTTGAACTTCAACGGCTTAACAAGTATGTTGTCTCACGGTGTTTTCCTTCACTGAAAAACAATGATAATGAATTTCTAATACGCACATAATTTAGAAAAATCAGTGGTAGGCGTCTGGGTTAGAACCTCGGACCTCCCGATCGAGCGAGCAAGTTTCAACCATTATGGTATCAGTGCTCTACGATACATCACATCAAAAAACCTTACCAACCTACAGAGTACATCGTAATTCACGCCATTTCTATGAACGTTCCCGTTATGTGTACCGACTATCAATTATATTAGTAATCCGAAGCTCCCGTATGGAATGGGGCCGACCGTTCGGCTCAGCGTCCCGCGGAGGATTCCGGGTTCAATCCCCGTCCGCGTATTTGTATTCTACGGGTCTGCGAATACGTTATCAATGCTCGTTTGTTTACGCATGCGGTCCGCTTCTACACCTCTGTTGCATTGTCCCTATATAAACTAAGCTGCTTGTGAGAGGAACGGAATGGGAGATAGGTATCGTTGTGTGCCTTTGTTTCATATTCCTTATGTACATAGGTTTGGACGTGTTCAAAGGTGATCCTTTGTGATTAAACTCCAGTGGCACCACCGTCACACCTATTTCTACTTAATAACATCAGTGTTAAGCGCTGCTGCATGCTGGTTTAATAAGACTAGTCACGCGTCGCAACGGTCGAAATTCGACCGTAATTTAAATTAAAAAACGAAACTTCATATTGTCCAAAGCAACACGAATATTTCTCTAATTTAAATAAATTGTAATAATTTTCAAGTTATTTTGAACGCACCCGTTTAAGTTGAAAAGAGGTTTATTACTAAGCTGCATTACATTACTAAGAAAACAAATAATGTCAAAATGTCAGATGTCCTTGTCAAAATACCCGCAATTGCTTTTAAATGCAGCTTAGTAATAAACATCTTTTTACTTTTAACGGGTGCGTTAAAATAACTTGAAAATTATTACAATTTATTTAAATTACAGAAATATTAGTGCTACTTTGGAAAATATGAAGTTTAGTGTTTTATTTTAAATTGCGGTTGAATTTCGACCGTTGCAACGGATGATTAGTTAAACTCAAATAAGTATCACCGAATTGGCACCCCTTTAACTGCCTTGCCATTTTAACTTACCGATTTTCCGCTATCTTCCTTAGACCAGCTATACTCTAAGTGTGTTCCGCGGAACCCTAGGGTTCCGTGATACCTCTTTCGGGGTTCCGCAAGAATTTAGAAAAAAGTTTCATACCTCCCACTAGTTTGATTTTTTCTTTTTTCATGTTTTCTATTATTGTCCTCGCCAAGTGGTGAAGTAAATAATAATTAGTAACTGTTACATTGTACTTTTATTATGCTGATTAATAAAAATTCACTTATAACAACAATTGTTTTATTTTAGGGTTCCATCAAGTATTTTGGTTCCCAAAAGGGTTCCGTCGTTCAAAAAGTTTGAGAACCACTGCCTTAGACCATCAGTAGGTACCCCTGATCGGAAAGCAACCTGTATACCTTTTACCTAAACGAGATCATTATGTAAATAAACATAAGGAAAATTGTTTTGTAATAGCGAGTGTTTCTACGAGATTATTCCTATAAATTCTAAATTCACTAATGAATTATGCATATTAATTTATACCTTTCCCTTGAGATGCTGTATTAATAACTCAAAATTTAGATTCATTGTTTACTCCACAGAATATATTAATTACTTGTCCTAGATTCTAAGGGTTTACCTAAATGTAAGTATGTATAAGTGGTTCACGAATTCGGACTTGGCCAGCACGGTGGACTATGGCCTATAACTCTCTCATGCTGAGAGAATACTCGTGAACAGCTGAGGGACAATAATGAGTTGACAAGACAAATTGTGTATATATTATTCATCTTATTCGTTATAAGTGGCCTTCCATCCATCTTTTTTTTATATTAGATTGAAGTGCAAACGAGCATGAAGTCCACCTAATGTCAAGTCGTCACTGCCGCTCATGGATATCTGTAATCAACTGTAAACCACGATCTGTATGACAGATCGTGGGTTCCATCTGAAGTCAATCACAGATGCGTTGCTACTCCCAATGACTATGATGGTCGCCTCATGAGAAAGTGTGTAAGCAAACAACACAATTCCATCGAAAGGCAAGAAATGCTCCATTTTAGAAATAGGTGTGGCAGTGGCACTTCCCCGGTCGAACTACACTGGTTCTACCAACTGTAAATCTATTAGCAGAGTAAAGTAGTTAGTAAGGAACACAATATGGATTACTTAAGCTTCAGCTTAGAATTCTGTGAGATCTTGAGAGATTGCGTTATTGTGCACCGTTCATACGGATAATGGCGGTCTGGAAATATTTAGTTTTAGAAAAAACCACCAGCAAGTCGAAGTCGCGTGAAGAATTCCGCACACGATACTAATATTATAAAGGCGAAAGGTTTTGAGTGTGTATGTTTGTTATTTCTTAACGTGTAAACGGCTGGAGCGATTTCCATATAAATTGGTAGGGAGTTAGCTGATGCTCTGGATTAACATACTTTTTACTGTGGGAAAATATCTTATCAACTTTCAATCAACTTTTGTTCAACTAGTTTGCTAATATATGCGATATACTGAACACACCGGTTGTATATATGGATTTACCCTGAATAAACTCGGCAAAGTTCCTGTGTCTAAAAATAAGACCAATACGAAGAAATAGCGCACCGCAACGGTTTTATTATTAGTATCAATTAAGATGGTCATACATGTGCGATTAACGTTATCCAATATTAAAGAACTTATAGCTAGCGATTATTGCCTAGTACCTAATGAAATCGTGGCATTTCATTATTTCTGGGATTTGAATTTTTAACAAATTCATTCATTAGGAATAATACAAATAATAAATTCGTGAGCGTTATTAATGGAGAAAAATATCGTAAAGAATCCACAAAATTATAAGAAGTCTACCACACTTGACACACGTGGTGGACTATGGCCTAAGCTTAACGTACTACTAGCTGAACCGGCGAACTTTCTTCCGCCTAAAAGTCAAAAATCTAAAATTACCAGCGTTCCTCCACTATATTATACATGTATTAAACATAAAAAAACTTTCTCTTGAAACACTCATCTACTAAAAAAAAACTACAAAATCCGCAGCGTAGTTTTAAAGATCTAAGCATACCATAGAGACACAGCGGGAAGCGACTTTGTTTTATACTATGTAGTAAAGAGATGACCGCATCGCAGTCGCAAATCGCAATAAAATCGTGGGATAATAAAAGCGCCTAAGCGCAAAGTAGCCAATAAACGCCGATATAATAACATAAACAGTTTCTTGTTAACTTGTCCGTTTATTAACCACTAGCCGACCCGGCAAACTTCGTTCCGCCTATAAGTCAAAAATCTAAAATTATCGAACACTGATATCCAGTACATGCATGTGTTTTAAACCTTCCTCTTGAATCATTTTTTCTATTAAAAATGACTACATTAAAATCCGTAGCGTCGTTTTAAAGATCTAAGCATACATAGGGACAGACAGCGAGAAGCGACTTTGTTTTATACTATGTAGTGATTTATCCATCCATCTATAAGCCTTTTGAAGTCCTATGCTAATCATAGGCCTCCTCAATAGTTTTTGCCAATAGTAACCGCGTCCGATATGCGTGTTGGTAATCGCAGTAGTTGTTACACAGTTACACAATGGAAGACGCAGCTCTCCTGTTCTCGGCCATCTCCTCTCTGCTCCTGGCCATTTTGTTTCATACTACGATATCCATCTATACTAAGATGGAGAAGAAAGGATCTTGAGTGGCGACCACGTTTAGGCAAAAGAAACCCAGGTCGCCCGTCGACAAGGTTGACAGATGACCTGAAGAAAACGTTGGGAAACCGTTGAATTCAAAAGGCACAGAACTGGTTGGAGCGACGCCATTTAGAACAGGCCTTAGTCCAGCAGTGGACCTCAAAAAGCTAACGGATTGATCGACTACGACTTCCAGGGGAAGAGGGAGTGATAACATTCAATACCGACACGACACACGACCTCTGTGTACAACCGTCGTCAACCCATTCTTGTCCCACAGCTAGGCACGGGTCTTCTTTCTGAATGAGAGATTTATAGGCCATAGTACTCCGCGTTGGCCAAGTGCAAATTGATGGACTTCACACTCCTCGAGAACTATTTTTTTAAGAACTACGGGTGTGTAGGTTTCCTCACGATGTATTCCTTCACCGAAAAGCAGTGATAATTAATTTCTAGTACGCACATAATTTTAGAAAAATCTGTGGTGCGCGCCTGGGTTTGAAACTCGGACCTCCCGATCGAGAGGGCAAGTTTCAACCATTAGGCTATCACTGCTCTTGTACCGTCAGTCGACAACGTGTACAACCCTTATACAATAGCAGATAGTACATTGACAAATCACGTCACAGTTGGCAAGCCGCCGCGTTATCGTCACGTATCCGTTAACACAATCGCAAGCGATAACGATGCGATGTTTCGTTTGCTAAATATGTTTACGTGATTCCGTATCGCGACGATCATAGACCGCAGTGGCTGATAGAATTGTCACGTGCGCAAATTTATGTAACTATATATCGTCAACCCATTATTGTTCCAATGCTAGGCAGGGGACTTTTCTCGGAATGAGAAAGTTTTAAGCCATAGTCCACCGCGCTGGATAAGTGCTAATTGGTGGACACATACCTCACACACACACACACACACCTCTAAGATTTTTTTAAAGAACTTCCTCACGATATCTTCCTTCACCGAAAAACAGTGATAATTAATTCCTAATACGCAAATAAATCAGTGGTACGTGCCTAGGTTTGAACCACAGACCTCTTAATTGAGTGGGCAAATTTCAACTATTAGTCTATCACTGTTCTTTATGTAACTAATCTTACATAATCCCTATAAGTAACACACAATTATGTTGGTATAACATATGACACGAAAATTTATTTAATTTATTTAATTCATAAAAACTTATATCTAACATTACAGAGATCCCAATGCGTTAGATAAGTTGAATAATAATAAAAATAACAATAAATTCATTTTAACCATTGCAATACAAATAACATTCATTTACCCAATAACATTAAATTAATTAAAATAATAATACAAATTCAATGTCTAATTAATAAAATAATACAGTCACGAGCAATAAGATGTGACTATGGAAGATTGGCAAAAGTATTTGACCCAAGGAGTTCAATAATATCTGACTACACGAACGCAGCAAAAATATCTGACATTGAAAGGCAGCATAATGCAGTAGCGTCAAAATTATTTGTTTTGACGTTCATCTACATAATTTTGACGCTACTGCATTATGCTGCCTTTCAGTGTCAGATATTTTTGAACTCCTTCTTGGGTCAGATACTTTTGCTAATCTGTTCGTAGTCACAACTTATTGCTCGTGACTGTAGATGGGTAGAGGTGTCTAAATACAGAGTCATGTTATCTTCTGGTTTTACATGCGTGTAACCAACTATGGTCACTCGTGTACACGAGTCAGTGATAGATTCTAAAGCTTGACACACGCTGAATGCAAATACTAAGTGCTAATCAGTACTACAAAATTTTAAAGGATTTTTTGTTCATTAGTATTTAATACTAAGTTAACAAATACATTTAAGATCACACTGTGGTTTTCAAAGTGACCAAACAATTGCATAATTATGTTACCATTCATTTACTATAAATAAGGAGTTGATGGTTCAATAAGAATACCGGATTAACATACTATTACTTGATACACAATCTCTATCACTTGAACATTTTAATCCAACGTGATGATTTTTAAAGTTTACTCTTTCATAATTTTACTTGAAGGATCATAGATTTAATTAAATCTTACTTTCGAAAATAAAATAATACAATAGGTAAGCGTAGTAACGTCTACTCTTTCTGTGCTCTGTGGTCACGGCTATTGCAAATCAGTTTATCTTTTAACTTCTCGTATCTTGATGTCGAGTATTGTAAAATAACAAAAGAGCCCATATAGCTCCATGATGCAAAGTCGCGAGCGATATATCTAATTAATCAATGGACTTTTTAGTCACCCATACTATCCATACTAATACTATAAAGTGAGTTTGTTTGTTCCTCTTTCACGTCGCCACATAGCTGTTATATGATATGGTTTACATGTTGGGAGATAGTTAGGAGGAGGGAGAGTGACGTAGGCTACTTTTTACCGCGCTCTCTCATTCTCATGAGAATATCGATGTTTTGTTAGTTGATACATATTTAGTAGTTCCAGACGTTGTTAATAGATGGCGTTAGTAAAATTCATATGCAAGTTCTGAATCACGCTATGAAATGAAATGAAATGTCTTTATTTTGCATAGGCCTTCGGGGGCGCTTACAAATTGTCAGTTACATTTATATATATTTTTCACACTACCACCGGATCGGAACACGACCTCAACTGAGAAGATCCGGCAAGAAACTCAGTGGGTTTGTCTTTTTTCTTTGTATATCTTTTTTTATATTTTTTATTTGCCATCTTGTTTTTACATGGATAACAAAAGTTAGCTCCAGTATCCTAGCTATCTAATGCTAATGTTAATTCCCTTTGAACGCGCGGGCGAAGCCGTGGTTAAGAGCTATTTTAATATATAACTTTATGGTACCTTTTTGGTACCCCCTTTCCCTAGTGGAATTTAGAGAGAGAGAGAACAGAGATTTAACATCCTGCACAATACAACAGATATCTTTTATAACATTATTCCGTTATTATAATTTGATATGTGTTATTTGTTTCTTTTTTCTTTTTTGTCATAACAAAGTGTACGACATTCGTAAAAAACAGACATATCCTTTCTTAATTCACATCAATAAATCTTGTATATTTCACTTACATCTGTACACAAAGGTAACAAAACACAAACACGAAACGAGACTAAATACATTCAAATTAAAAACAAATGTGACGCCGGTGCTAATTTAGATTCTAGACTTGGACCGCGGCTGCCGTCTCCCGCAAAACGGGCAAGTGTGACCGCTGACAGCTCGCGAAATTGACGTCATACCTCAATATTTATAGACGTTTCTAAAGTAGAAACGTCTATATATTTCTAAAGTAGAAACGTCTATAGGTATAGAGCGCGTTCCAGAAGACACTCACAAAGCCCCAAACGCTCAAAACGTTGTTCCACAAGACGACCGTGGTCGATGTGGTCGCGGCGAAAACGTCACTCATGACGTAATAACTTACGCTCACTCGAAGCTCACGACGACCCAACTAATAAGTGGCACGGGAAAAACTGCGGTTGTGAGCGTAAACTTTGTGAACGTCTAATGGAACGCACTCATAATGTCATTAATATTGTAAGCGCAAGTTTTGTAATGATGTGTGTGTTTGTCACTCTTTCACATAAAAACTACCATTTAGTTTGGCGAAACTTGACACACACACACTGACACATCTCATATTCATTGCCGTGTACCGATTGACATAACTGATGCGGGCGTAGCTACGGGAATATCCTAGTTGTGCTATTACACACCTCGTATAGTAGTACTGTTATAAATAATAAGTATATATAATATAACGAGAGCTTCTTTATAAGATGGAAGTAGCAATCGAACAGCCAACCTAAGTGGACACTGCCGCCCCTGAAACAAATCAGGGGTTCTAACTAAAGACTATCAGAAATCACAATTAAAAACAAATATGACGCCGGTGCTAATTTAGATTCTAGACTTGGACCGGCCGCCTCGTCTCCCGCTAAACGGGCTACGTGTAACTGCTGACAGCTCGCGAAATTGACGTCATACCTCAATATTTATAGACGTTTCTACTGTCATCATCTTATTAATATTACTAGCTGAATTACCCGTGCTTCACGAGGGGACATTAATGTCACCAAAATAGTCGCCATCCATAAATAGAGCAAGTAGTAGAACAAAGTATCTATACTTTGTTCTGTATAAAGTTGCTTACAGGTGTCCATGGGCGGCAATTGCCATTTACCATCAGGTGAATTGCATGCTCGTGTGCTACTTCAATCTTAGCCCTCTTACGCACTAGCGACTAACTGCGGGCGCAGCAGACCGCGCGACTAGCCGCTTTTCCAGTTTAATACGAAACCGCCTCAAAATTTCAACTTTTTGGGGCGGTTTCTTAATAAACTGGAAAAGCCGCTAGCCGCGCGGATTACCGCGCCCACGGTTAACCGCTAGTGCGTAAGCGCTCTTATAAAAAATAGTGTTATAATGAGTGATATAAGCATTTTTTATTTAGGAAATTTAAGTAGCAAACGAGCATGTAGCCCACATAAAACAAGGGTTCGAAAGTCTATCAGAAATAACAAATGTGTCGTTTCCCGCCAAACGGGTTACGTGTGACTCGCTGACAGCTTGCAGCCAAACATGCGCGAAACTGACGTCATAGTTCAATATTTATAGACGTTTCTACTGTCATAGTTGTACTATAATACACATATAGTGGCTTAAAAATACGAAGTTTTATTATATAATTATGCAAATCTTACTTATGGGATCGAATACGTAGACCATCTGATGATAAGTAAGATATTTGTAAATTTAAACTAGAATTTAAGGTCTTTTTAAATTCATAAATGTTACTATTCTATTAATGAATTCTTAACTGACATAAATATTGAATTCAGGTACTCGTTTAGTGATACATCTAATGTATTTAGTGATTTGCCACCGTGACATAATTATCAATATTTTTACGCCCATAAGGGCCGAATATAGAGCACTTTTCTCGTAAAACATTTAAAACTTATAAAACTGTATTCACAGATAAAGGGATTATTATTATTAAGTCACTACAGCCTACGCAACTTCGTATTGTAGGTAGGTACTAAGACATAACAAGACTAAGGTCTCGCTAACATCTGATTTTTTTTTCTGACTGAAGTAGCAAACGAGCATGCAGTCCACCTGATGGTAAGTGGTCACTGCCGCTCTGCGACATCTGTAATCAACTTCATACAGAACATGGGTTCTATCTGAAGTCAATCACAGATTCGATGCTACTCTCGAGGACTGAGATGGTCGCCTCATATAAAAGTGTGCCGGCAACCACACCCTTTCAACGAAATGCAAGAAATGCTTGAAGCTAGAAATAGGTGTGGCGGTGGTACTTCCCCGGTCGACTACACTGGTTCTACCACCTTCTTGCCATGAGTAGTCTCCACGGTGCTCCAATGCGGATCAATGGAACGTATTTGTAACCCTTGTCGGATGGTATCAAAATATCCACTGACTGGGACAAGTGAAGCACGAAATTGAATAAAATCCACTAGCTGTCACCCATCAAATTCCCGACCGCGACCGACGTTAGGTACCTACTTAACTTTATAGATCTGTTGCTATCCACGCAAGCCGCGGGGCTAGCGCGTGTATCCCACATAAATACTTATAGGTATTACACTCGCCACGTGGAATCTCCACGTGGTGGAACGCAACACGCGAAAAGATGCGCTCATAACAGCCGCTTGCCAGTCCCTCTATACCCACATAAGTAGTGGATATGGCATAGTATGTTTTTATTGGCGAATGTCATATTACTATAGAAAGGAAAGGCCATACCAACCCGTTTTAGACAGTATTTTAACGCTACATAGCCCGACTATCAAGTCTGTAAATGTCATTATCGTCATTAACTCGCTTCAGCCTATCGATCTGAACGGTCTATAGGTCTCCTTTCTAAGAGAGACAGATCTAGGCTTTTTTCTAGAGGGGAAAACTTTAAAATATACCCGATGCCATGGGAGCGACGCAGGGTTATGTGGCATATTTATGGCACAACGCAACCTGAGTCCTCTGAGCGCGTTGCTCCATCGGGCTCCTTCCTTGGGGCGGCTGGGCCCACCACTCTGTCTGGTCTTTACGACGGCATGCACACATACCTATGCCTCTTACGACAGGCAGGAATTACCGTAACCCTATTCTGATCCCGGAACTACAGGGACGAGATCTAGGCTAGCTAGTCTACAATTTACCACGCAGGCAGAAAATACGCGTCTTTGGACATTTTTATAAAACTCTCAGGCACGTAGATTCGCCTTACGACTCACTTCATCGATAAAACACACAAAAAAAATTGTAAATACCAAATTATGTTAAACTTCTACTGCACGGAGATACATAAGAAAAAACTTATTTATTTCAAAGATTGTACATCGCATATATGTACCTATTTACAAAAAAAAAATATTAATCTGAGAAAGTCTTTATTTTTCTATTCGTTTGCGTGTTTGAAATTAAATCAAACCAACTATAGTCCACAATTTGAGATTACGTTTAGTTTTATGTCAATAAATCCATCAACTCCTTGAAACGTCATTGCAATTTAAAGTTACATTCCTTTCTTTAATCCGGGTAATAGCCTAATAGTTGAAACTTGCCCTCTCAATCGGGAGGTCCGAGGTTCAAACCCAGGCAGTAAAGTCCATCAATTCGCACTTGGCCAGCGCGGTGGACTATCGCCTAAAACTCTCTCATTCTGAGAGAAGACCCGTGCCCAACAGTGGCTCAATAATGGGTTAAATCCTAATCCGGGTATAACCGCAGCTACAGCTAGTCTCAAACAAGAAGCGCATTCAGAGACAGCTACGCGCTTGAACTCCGATAACAGACAAAATGTCAATTAGGACTGCGCTGCCCGTGGGTGTACCGCGTTGTGGGCGGAACTACGTCAGAGCCCTACTTAATATAGCACCAGCTTCCATTATAGAACTCTATTTATTGCAATAATATTTGACTACCTTCAAATAAGATGCCACCGACGACCCAAATTTCGCACTTTAAATAATTGCTATATTTATAGGAAGGAACTATGCGGTATACTGTGTCCATAGGTGTAGTTGTACTTGTTAGTATTTAATAAAGAGGGAGTCCAACAGTCACCTATTTACAACCGGCGTAGGTTGCATTTTTTTTCTCGTCTATATTATAATTGGCCGGAACTCTCTTAACCCGTATGTACGCTCAAAAATGTATCCGAACGGTCGTCTTCCTTGTCTATCTATGTAAATAAACATCCTAAGTCACTAAACAAAAGATATGATGTTGACATAGTTGTGGATGAAAATAATCGCGCCTTTAATTTGTGATCACTATCGCCCTAATCATGGGGACACAGAACGAGAAGAAATTCACATAATCAGCTCACTCAAGTCAAAGAGTTTAGACAATTAAGAACACTACCAGGAACATTGATAGCCTAATGGTTGAAACTTGCCCTCTCGATTGGGAGGTCCGAGGTTCAAACCCAGGCACGCACCACTGATTTATGTGCGTATTAGAAATTAATTATCACTGCTTTTCGGTGAAGGAAAACATCGTGAGGAAACCTATACACCCGAGAGTTCTTAAAAAAAAGTTCTCGGAGGTGTGTGAAGTCCACCAATTCGCACTTGGCCAGCGCGGTGGACTATGGCCTAAAACTCTCTCATTCTGAGAGAAGACCCGTGCCCAGCAGTGGGACAATAATGGGTTGACGAGACCAGGAGCATTTTAGCAGTAAGCTTTCCTACACCTTTGAATGCTACTTCGAAGCCTCAGTAATTGAAGCTTTGACTTTTAAAAGTATCACATCTGTCGCTACTTCTTACACACGAACCTTTCTATCGACTGTACCTATATGTGTTTGTAAATTTATACAATATTTTATAAGGCATCTTAGTCCTCGGGAGTAGCAACGCATCCGTGATGGACTTCAGATAGAACCCATGTTCTATGTGACGTTGCTCACCGATGTCCATGGACGGCAGTGACCGCTTACCATCAGGGGGACTGCATGCTCGTTAGCCACTTTAATCGGATAAACAAAAAAAATGCAGTACAGATTCATAACGAAACAGAAAAACTCATAACTGACCCAGACTAAAGCCCAAAAAAGAAATAAATCAAGCATCATGGCACTAACTCGATCATTTTATATATACACGTGTTTGTAAAGGGGCAAAATGTCACTTTAGCGACTTCGCAAATACAAAGACATGTGGGTGTTGTCGTGGGCGAAATGCATCAGGTCACTTCTGACAAAGAATCCCGTAAACCCAACGTTTAGCAGACCGCTTTATTCCTTTCATATAAATGTAGGTATCGGTAAACTTCAACACAAGTGGACCGTCTCCACAAAGCTCGGCATATTTAAGTATTAATTTCATTGAAATTTATATGTATTAAATATATTAAACTAAAAAAAAATAGCTTTCTACTTTCTTAGCCCCACAGTAGGATTTTCTCCTATGTCGTGAGTGCCATGAAGTGCCATGGACATACAAAGACGAATACACAAACAACCAGACCCAGAACAAAAATCTAAACTCATCATTCAGATACCTGTCTGATCGGGAATCGAACCCGGAACCAACTGCATGTCAGATCGGTATAGTAATCCCACCGTCATGCGGTTGGTCAAAATATATTTTGTTTGGCAAAAAGTCACAAGTTCACGCAAATTGAACTTAATAATGAATTATCGCTTGTAAAACAACTAAGCGCCTCTCCTGACACCACAGAATACACAATGGTTACACGTGTCCGCTGTAGTGTAACGAATATAATTATATGTCATTCGCGAATGCGAATGCGAATGTACCTTACTAGTTGAACCCCGCAGCTTCGCCCGCGTTAAAATGAATCGATGTATCAATTGTCCCGTGGGAATAAGATATTTTCCCACGGTAAAAAGTAGCCTATATGTTAATCCAGAGTATCAGCTAACTCCCTACCAAAATTTACGAAAATCGCTCCAACCGTTTAGACCTCAAGAAGTAACAAACATACACACTCACAAACTTTCGCCTTTATAATAATATGAAGTATGATTAACATTCGCGAATGCGAATTTTGTTTTTTTTTTTCAGTTCTTGGTAAAGGTTGCCGGAGGATAAATAGGATAAATTTACCGATATTTTTTTCGATCGACAAACTGCAGTTCGATTTCGATTTGAGTGACCGATTTGGTCATCTTTTTTGCGAAGTAATGCAATTCAATATTTGCCAAGCATTCGCACCAACTCTTACGAATGCGAACGAATATGCCTAAAAACATTCGAATATTCGTGAACGCCAATATTCGTTATATTACTAGTCCGCTGTAATTCAAAATTATAAAAGATAACACGTGTGTGGGCGTGATCACTCTACTTCGTACCTCACATAGGATTACGTAGATTATGACGCTTCCATATTGGCAGTATAGCAAACTACTTGCACTTTACTAAATGAACATGTATCGCTTCGCGCTATAAAGTTAAACTTTGTGGGTCTTTAACGCTCAAGGCACTATCAAAGAATTCGACACCGTACAAATATCTAGGATTATAATGACCACAAAAAGGCTGTCAATTTTCGATTAAACCGCCGAAATAAACGAAATATAACATATAAATATATATCTAGTTATTAACTAGGTATATATTTAAGATTAAGATTAATATCTTAGGCTAACCTTTTTAATAATGAGGGTGTGATAATCGATGCATTGTCCAGTACATTTATAAATCGTAAAGAACTTAAATAATCAATTTTTGAAGCGCATTTTAGTTATAAGGTCAATAACCCTTTTTTTTTTATTTGTCGTATTTACGTTGATGACATACCTAATTGACATATATATACACATTTTTGTATACATCTGTTGATTCATAGCTATTCAAGGTGTAGTTCGACCGGGGAAGTACAGTCAGCAGCATATAGTTAGTGGCGTTCAAAGTGTCCATATTGTTAGATACAATCAAAGTGTTCAATAATATCGGCACAACCTACGTGTTCTAATTGTTGACAACATCTTAAACTCCCAAATGTCAGGACGTTCATAAACTCATAATGTTAATACCACCCAAATTGTCACAAATGTTCCGGCGTCAGTGGTAACCTAGCAACGAGACTGTTTGTAAATATAGGTACATTTTATAATATTAAACTTTATGTTGCGAATATGTTGTAAGGATCACTTACTGTGCGAGCAATGATAATATTGACATATGTTTATCTCATTTAGGGTTTTAAAATTTAATGAAGATACTTTTCATCAGTTTAAAAATGAGAAAACCGTAGAGGTTACAGAAAAACTATTATATTTTAGCTAAAATATATTGTTTGTGAAATATACATCAGTCTTTATTTTTTTTTAATATACATCCTTTGAAACCCTTTGAACATCCTTGCTAGTAACGATCGAATAACTTTAAGCTCGTATGTGAAAACGAATTTCTGAGGAACTTCTTTTTTGCACGTCAAATAATTGTGAACAATGTTGTTGTGGTGAATCAGCATCAGATAGTGTCACTGGCAAACGTTGATTTCCGGAGAGAACAGGAAGAAGACTCAATCGATTGAACTTGTTCTTTTTCAAATGTGTTATGAACCCACTTAGGCCTTCTTTTTCTTGACGAGGGTAGGTTTGTAGAACTTGACGTGGTAAGTATTTAAGTATTTCAGGTGCAATATATGTGTATGTTTCCATATACAGAACATTAACAACACTTGACGCAATTGAGCACGGATGAGATACTAACTCTGTCAATGGAATTATTAGAATGCAATATAATGGTGTATGCCATTATGCCCCGTGACATTTACGCATTTTGCCCCAATTACTATGTTAAAAGAAAATATGAAATAACGGTAAGACTAAAGCAGTGTTAAAATTGCCCATCAACTTCAAGGAAAACGTAAAATAAAGGAGAACATAATCATCAATTCAATACTATTTCTTGCTTGTTTCTGTAGTTATTAAGGATAAAAAAATATTACATCAATTATGCATTTAAACTAAATTTGATTGTAAATCAACTGTCATGGTCCATTGAGTATTGTTTGAAAGCAGGTTCTGATGGGCTGCAGCAACATCTCGCAAAAGCGTTTCGTTTCCGGTATGTGTGCATGACCCGTCTTACTCGTCCGTCCTCTCGTCTTGTCTTATCATGCCTCTTGTTCCCCTAGACCGATTCTATGACTTTGACAGTCAATGACGTCATTGCAAGATATGAAAAGGATAGTTGTTAATATAAAAAAGAGAGAAGAGAAGAGTCATTGTTAGCATGTCCTATACCGTAAGTGATCAGGAACCTTATATCCGCAACATAAGGTATAATATTATAAAATGTACCTATATTTACGAACAGTCTCGTTGCTAGGTTACCGCTGGTGTCGTAACAGATGCTGAAATTGTGACAATTTGAGTGGTTCATTATGAATTTATGAATGTTCTGTCATTTGGAAGTTTAAGATGTTGTCAACAATTAGAACACGTAGGTTGTGCCGATATTATTGAACACTTTGATTGTATCTAACAATATGGACACTTTGAACGCCACTAACTATATGCTGCTGACTGTACCACCGCCACACCTATTTCTAGCGTAAAACATTTCTTACGTTTCGATGGAAGGGTGTGGTTGCCGGCACACATTCATATGAGGCGATCATCAAAGTCCTCGGGAGTAGCAACGCATCTGTGATTGATTTCAGATGGAACTATTCTGTATGTAGTTGATTACAGATGTCTATGGGCGGCAGTGACCACTTACCATCAGGTGGACTGCATGCTCGTTTGCTACTTCAGTCAGATAAAAAACTTATTAAGTCATTATTACTCAACTACATATTCTTGTAACAAGAACCGAACAATACTTGCGAATATAATCACGATGTCACCGTGTCAATAATATATTTTAAGCCAAAAGCCTCTTCCTAGGAAAATGGTTTTATATAGATTGTCACTCAAATAACATCGCTTGTTCTCTTTGAACGTGGGCGTTTTCAACGGCACGTAACCTCTGCGCTGCGTGGGAGACGGTGGGGCTACCATTTGTCCTGAAAGACCTGGGACGTTCCATTTTTAGGTGTTCGAGGATAGGTCCCCGTAAGAAGCGTGCTGTTCGCTAATTATTGTCTATGTTAGGCAGATCAACTAAATTAATTCAACTGTCAACTTAAGGTAGTTCATTGTTAGTCACAAACTCCTCTTAATTTCAGCCACCCTAAAAAGAGCGGCTCTATCTATTTCAAATGTAGTCTACTAAAAATATAATATTTTTGTTAAGTAAACGAAAAATTCATTAATAATTTGCCTAGAACGAAATATATTACGTAGATATGTAGATACTGTTGCGAATAAATAAATTGGTTTTTATTTAATTTTAAATGGGTACTCATTAACGTTACCTTTTGTTTTACAAGTGTAGGAGTTATTAGGAGTCTATCGATTGCTTCTTCAATAACCTCATTTCAGATCTCTAGTCGTCAACACCGTACGGTCCGATTGATCGCTGTACGATAACGCATACTTAGAACGTATTCGATTGCATCGAAAAGCCATCAATCTCGTTATCTCTGTATTTAGAGAGCGCCGCGTCGCGCGACCGCTGGCCGGCGGCGGCGCAGCGTCGGCGCGCCAAAATAAAGGAAACCGCGCTGATCGATCGCGTCTATATCCGTTCGATGCGCAGTGACGCAACGCGTACACACCGTTCGCGTGGGAACAACGCGCGCTTTACATTATACGAACCCCCTATCTATACTAATTGTACGAGTTTATTACGTTTAATTCGTCTTTAAGAAGCTGTCAGTACATTTGCATAGAGAAGAAAGCACTAAGTTACCATAATAACTATCTGTCAACATACAGTCCGCGACAATTCAACATCGTCTCATGCGACCGCTAGTTGACGAGGAATAAAAAAATCGCGCAAAAAAAATTAAATATAGTTTATCGATCCAACTTACATCAGATAAGGAAGTTCTACACTCCATACGCGTAAGATGAATACTCTCTGTATACAAAAAAATTGTCTTCAGATTAATACATCTTATAGGTTTGTCCAATAAGTGACACATTTCTATGATACAATATTCATACTCATGTATTTGTTAATTCCCATTTTCTACAAAGAAATGATGAACTTGGAATACAAATAATTTATCCCAGATTGACTAAGATATTTTATCTCGAACTCGTAGTACAACGAAATAAGCTGGCCAGTTTCCTAATAAGCGTTCAAATAAACGAACAACAAATGCTGCCAAGTTTCTTTGTCCACTCAAAATATTAACCAAGACTTATCACTGCTTAGGATAAAACAAAGTCGCTTCTCGCTGTCTGTCCCTATGTATGCTTATATTTTTAAAACTACGCTACGGATTTCAATGCATTTTTTTAAATACATAAAATGATTTAAGAGGATTTTAATAATCAACGGGTACTCACGATATGCGATTTTCGAATTCTTTAAGAAATCTCTTTGCCGATATTTCTAGTCTAAAAGGAGTTTTTTATGTATAATACATGCATAATATAGTGAAGGAACACTAATAATTATAGATTTTTTACTTGTAGGCGGCACGAAGTTCGCCAGGTCAGCTGGTCTATCATAAAACAATGGATTCTCATATCACGAAGTCCCACAGAATCCAACTACATTGTAGCATTCGAAACTGGCTGTCAGAGTGGGTTTAGGAACAAAAACATAGGAACCGAGAGTTTGATTTACGAGTGACATGACACTTCGTCGACGGACTCGCTGGACACGCGGGCAACAAATTTCGGACCTCATACAAAAGCGTCCGTCCTACGGTCCCATTTGTGGATATAATATTTCAGTTGTACAAAAAAATCTATACTAGGGAAGACCACAATAATTTAATTTGATTACCCAATAATGTAAAAAAATCTATACTAGGGAAGACCACAATAATTTAATTTGATTACCCAATAATGTAATGTGATTTAATTAATTAGGGAACACCACAATGTAATTACAGTATCATCACTACATAGTATAAAACAAAGTCGCTTCTCGCTGTCTGTACCTATGTATGCTTAAATCTCAAAAACCACTCGACGAATTTTAATGCTATTTTTTTAATAGATAGAGTCATTCAATAGGGAGGTTTTTGTATATAATACATGTATAATATAATGGTGAAATACAGATAATTTTAGATTGTTAGTTGAGTATAATTAAAACACGGTACTCATTTGCAATTTAAACCAAATTAGATTAGCTGTAACAGTACAAACAAGTGTAATTCTGGTCTTAAGGACTTATTTTCAATCAATAACATAATAAGACTAGGGAGTAAATCCATCGGTAATGTCTACGACAGCGCGACTGCGTTGGCGGATGGTAAAACAGCCATCAGTCGCCAGTCGCGCGTGTTTCCACTGTGCAAGGTTAACACGCTATCATTGTTTTGAAAAAAAAAACATTACGTAAGACTACTACGTCTGTTGTAAACGACCTTTTAACTCTAATTTTGATTTAGAGTAATAATAATCTTAATTTTAGACCTATAACTCTACAGTTATGAGTTTTACAACTAAGGAACACTCAGACTCTCCGAACTTGAAAGGAAACAAATGTAGAGTCTTCTAGACCTATCAATATCATAATTAGAACATAAAACATAATGACAATAGCGATTAAATCTGTCGGTGTTGGCTGCGACAGCACGAATGTGTTCGCGGCTGCTGACACAGCGATCAGTCGCCGGTCGGGCGTGCTTCCGCTGTGCGGGGTCGTCGACGGAGTTTAAAAAACACCACGTGAGATACTACTTCTGTTTTAAATTGACGTAATTTTGACGAGGAGTTAAAAGGAAACTTTTTTTTTTTAATGGAGTAGCAAACGAGCATGTAGTCCACCTTAGTTGGTTAGTGGAAACTGCCGTCCATGGATATCTTTGAGCAACTTCATATGGAAAAAATGTTCCATCTGAAGTCAATCACAGATACGTTGCTGAAGACTATGGTGGTCGCCTCATATGAAAGTGTGCCGACAACCACACCCTTCTATCGAAACGCAAGAAATGCTTCAAGCTAGACATAGGTGTGGCGGTGATACTTCCCGGAACTACACTACGAACTACACTGGTTCTACCACCTCGAGATAGATTCGACAATAACACATTTCTGAGTAATTTTGTCATGTACAGCATAACACATTGCAGTACAAACCAGCGTATGCATCATACCTGCGCCCGCGCCGCGAGGTCACCGCGCCGCCGCGTCGCGCCATCTAGTGATGTGATGTGCCGATGTTTTGCAATCGACATTTGTAATTGAAATGTCCACACATGGATGCACACGTATATCCTTGTATGGGAGCTTGTTAATTATAAGTGCTACTAGTAATGTGTTAATGAACATGTTCATCATATCGAGAGAGTATAGGAGATAATCTCAAAGACGTAACATTAAAATCGTTAATTTCAAAAACTCTGTGTCCTTTTTATCGATAGCAGTGGTGTCTAACTATGATTTCAAAGAACCTTTTACTAAGCTAAATTATTCTATACCAAAACTAATTAACCATAAATCAAGCGACACAAATCTTACGACGAAAGTAGGCGATATTTGCTTGAACTCTTTAATACTCCAAAAACGATTTTTACATACATCAAATAAAATTACAAAAAAGATCAACATTTGCAGCTGTCGATATATTTATCGGTATTATTCTTAATTATCGATAAATTAATCAATACGCCATTAGAAAGTCCATCCCTAGTCGCGGCGCACGCGTCACCCGCGTGGCGGGTCACTGTCTGCCACCGTCTGCCCGATTAACGCCGCGACCGCTCAACTTTCACGATTGGGCCGCTGCGCCTGCGCATCGTTGTTGCTTGGAATTTAATTACTACGAGACTATGGTTACTGTAGGCAAAATACTGTGTAACGAGTCTTTTGCCTACAGTAACCATAGTTGACGCTGCAATCCTTAACTATAATAAATCTCTCTGAACTCAAATTTTATTTCCATCTGCTAAAAATTTAAGCTGAAATCTATCTATACCCGAAAGAAGTTCTATATGTGAACATTTAAATGTTTTTTTCGCAAAAATGGAATGACATACACCTATACTATAACGCTAAAAACAAAATAACTAATACGACAATCAGACCAAAAATTACTTAGACCCGTATGGTGAAGCGGTGTCCCCACCGGTTGGATAATGTGTCCCGTATTTGATCCCCGGTCAGACAGATATATAACAGATGAATTTAGATGTTCTGGCTCTAGGTATTCCTGTACCTTATATTCATGGCACCTACGACAGGAGGAAATATCCGTCGCTAACCCATTATTGTCACTCTGCTGGGCACGGGTCCTCTCTCGGAATGAGAGAATTATAGGCCATAGTCCATCGCGCTGGCCAAGTGCGAATTGTTGGAAATATTAATGTCGGATTATTAGTACCTACAGAAAGTGTTATTACTCGTATTCATAAAACAGGACCATAACTCAACGCATCGGCCTCAGTCCAAGTGTCTCACGTGAACGATTAACGTTTTGTCGTCCGCCGCACTGAACTTTCTATAAGCTCACGCACACCCACTTTCCCTCGACAACTCGCGAAGCTTTATCCCATCTGATATTATACACAAGGTTTACACTAACACAATTATGATTATTATTTAGTATTCATTATTATAGTTAGGAGTTTGGTAATTATATTCCTTTGGAGATTTATTTAGTGTATTAAATTTTTTATTCCATTTTGTTGAATGTCATAAATTATATATTTTTTCTGTAATTTATTTGGATTCAATTTTATTTTAATGTAATTTTTATGTATTTTTTATGTCTTATGTTCATGCTGTCGTTGCCTATAATTGTTCTAGCACTTACCTTCTACTTTTTGTTATGTTTTCTTTATAATGTAATAGTGTATATAATGTTGGCGACCTTTTAATAAATAAATAAATTATTATGACAATTTGTAAAACTGTTTGAAATAATGTTGACATTTTAAAATTAATTGTACATTTTTTTTATGCGACTGAAGTAGCAAACGAACATGCAGTCCACCTGATGGTAAGTGGCCATTGCCGCCCATGGACATCTGTATGCAAGCATTATTTATCTTTTAAAAAGTCTCATTACAAATCATGTACCTTTACTAAGTTTCCTTATATCAAAGCTACCCTCAAATCAAATCAGAAAGAGTACAGCACAATTCAGATTAAGGAATCTATTTTTTATCAATCCAGGTAATTGTAATTGGAGTTTCAAGGGAAATCTAAGCGGTCCCTTAGGAACTGCCGCAATTAATTTCACTCAGTTTTAGCTAGGGACGAAACCTCTCGTAATAATTAGTGAGGAGCGAAATTGGGATTAACAACATTAATCGGTATTGTGAACTACTGTGTGATGTTTTTTACATGTTATGCGATAAAATTTATAAATAAAAAATAAAACAAATGCAGCCAAGTGCGAGTCGGACTCGCGCACGATGGGTTCCGTACCATTATATGTAAAAACTGTGAACTTGTTTGGGAGCCCTCTTTAAAAATTTACTTTATTCTTATTAATATTATATTTATCTTTATTCTTTTCTTTCTTTTCTTTCTTTATCTTTCTTCATCTTTATTCTTATTTATAGTATTTGGTGTTACAGCTGCGACAGAAATACATCATCTGTGAATTTTTAAGTGACTAGCTATCATGGTTCACGTAGTACAGCCTGGTCACAGACAGACGGACAAACGGATTGTCGGACAGACGGACAGACGAACAGACGGCAAAACGGACAGACGGACAACAGTCTCAGTAATAGCTTTGAGTACGGAACCCTAAAACCGTAGTGTATGTGATAGACAGAATGTAATTCGAATACCAGACATTTTGAGCGGCCGAATATCAAACCACTAGTTTATGACCACATCATACGTATGTGTATGTATATGTGTATACATATACATACATCTTCACAATCCCCTACTCAGCTTTTATCGCACGCGGCGCAAGCTCTGAATTTAAGGCCTTGTTTACATTGGAGTTCCGGGTCACGTGGGCACAAATTACTGAACATGTGCATAGCAATGGAAATGTTCACATGCCACTCGTGGGCACTGTGTATTCCCAGGTCCAAGAAACATTGACGCAGCGCCAAGCATATGTCACGGTTCTCTGGTAAGTCTCTCTCTCGGAACAACTCGCAACTGATCCATGGGGTAGGAAGTCAGGCAATTTTAACAGTACAGAGTTGTATGCAATTCTTGACGTTGAACTATCAGCTATGAAAAATCTAGAGAGCATTGTTAATTTTTTATAACATTAAAGCAGCAATCCCACCTGATGTTAAGTTGCAACTGACGTCGAGAGAATCTATCTAAAGTCAATCACGCGTTGTGATTGTCGTGGACTGAAGTGGTCGCCTCTTATAAAAGTAAGCCGGCAACCACACACAGGAACGCAGGAATTGCTTAACGCTAGAAATAAGTGTGGCGGTGGTACCGTATACCTCCAGCCCCTGATCGACATGAATCGTTGACATAAAAGATAGATATTCATTTATTCGTTCTGCTTACACACATTAGCTATTACAAAAGTACAATATTTACAAAGAGAAACGATGCAAAACATCACGAATTGGACACTGCTCAGCCAGCCTGGACAACCAGCGCTGATCTTCCACAGTATCCGACAGGTGACTACACGGAAAAAAAAGACCAACACAAAAATAATTCAATTTTTGTATAAAAGCTAAAGGAAAAAATAAAAAAAAAAACTAGAAAAATTGCATCGACCAATTGTTATCTGCGTTGTTGACACTGACATTCCTCAATGACAGTGTCATTTTTAATAAACATTAACAACTATGCGCCCGCTTCCGCACCCGCTCCCGCGTGCTCTGTGTGCACAGCTGCACAAGCAAGGCAATTAGTAGATCAAGTCGTAGAACGGGCGGTAGACGCGGATGCGTGGGGACCGCCTAGACGCTGATAGATACCAGATAATCAATATTCGATATTAAGTTCGCGGCGTTCAATGTACCTTTTCATTTTCTTGTTGTCATACTTAAACAGCCAATCTCTGGTCTAATTGCCAAACTACTATAGCAAATAAGTTCTATAACGATCCTATTTAGCACACTTTCAAATAGTAAGGAATCCAAACAAACAGCAGGCATTTGTCGTCAACCCATTATTGTCCCACCGACGAACCCAATATTATTAAGGTCATAAAAGTTTGACGCCTACGAATAAAGCACCCTTGAAAAAAAAACGAAATACGTTCTCTACATCGGGTGTCTAAGGACATCGGGTGTCAATGCGTGGCCGCATACCGTCGTGGAGACGGGACAGAGCGGTGGGTCACCTAGGAAGAGCCCGATGGGGCAAGGCGTTTAGAGGACGCCGGTTGCGTTCCTTTAGAGATCGCGGAGTCCTCTTTGTAGCGCTGAGGACGGCCACCGGAAGGTTAAGTGCAGTAAAAATCCCACATAACCTTGCGTCTCTCCCACAACGTACCTTTTGAAGGTTCCCCCTCGACAACAAATAAAAGGCGCGGTTTACTTTTCATTCTGAACGAAGACCCGTGTCCAGCAGTGAAACAATAAGGCGTTTAGTACAAATCACTAGCAAGTATTTAAAAAAACACCAAAAAAGTAACCCAACAACACACACGAACATCGATATGTGTATAGGTACTTATCGAACGCTTAGCGCCGCGAGGCCGGTCGAAGGCAATTAGTGAAGTAGGCACCGGAAAGAAGGGACCAATCAATATATACCTATATGTATGTGTGTACCTATGTCTCACCCGCGACCGCTTCGGACTTTAAGGATGCGCAGACATAATTAGTTTTCAATAAGCTTGTGTTGTGCTAAGTGTGTGGTTAAGTATTAAAGGTTTCTTATGTTTGTAGCATTTATTGTATGTAATTTTTACTGTCTTATTCATCAGCTTTAGATTAGATTTTTGGTAATTTAGTACCCTAAGGAAAATGGTGTTCTTTGAATAGGTGTGTGTGTACTATTAGGTATTTTAAAAATACGATGTAGCCGCTGGAGACATTAGGTCCAAGATAGGTAGAGCAGTGATAGCCTAATGATTGAAACTCGCCCGCTCGATCGGGAGGTCCGAGAGGTTCACACCCAGGCACGCACCACTGATTTATGTGCGTATTAGAAATTAGTTATCACTGCTTTTCGGTGAAGGAAAACATCGTGAGGAAACCTACACACCCGAAAGTTCTTAAAAAAAGTTCTCGGAGGTGTGTGAAGTCCACCAATTCGCACTTGGACAGCGCGGTGTACGGCCTAAACTCTCTCATTCTGAGAGAAGACCCCTGCCCAACAGTGGGCCAATATGGGTTAATGAGAAAGAGTTATGGGTCAATTAATGGACGTCTCTTATCCATCAATAAACAAGAAAAGGCTGATGGACGAATGAAAAAATAGTAATATCCATATTTACGTTCGTTGTACTTAGGTCTTGTATATCATAGAAGTAGGAAACGAGCATGCAGTCTACCTAATGGTAAGTGGTCACTGCCGCCCATGGCACATCTCTGAGCAACCCCAGGTAAAATTTCAGTCTCTCCTAAAATTGGCCAGAGATGCGTTACTACCTCTGACGGGCCATTACGTCACATATGTACATTACGTCACACGTTGGGGGGGGGGGGGGATTCGATAAAGTGAGACAAAATTTTGTAATGTCATATGTAATTTTGGAACAATTGCTTTTAATTTAAAATTTAATTAATGTGTAGGATAGCAAAATATGTGATATCATACTAGCGAGAGGTCTCACATATGTGACCAGGTGTGAAAAAGGGAAATCCAAAAATTACGTCAAATCATAAAATTTGACGTAATTTTTGGATGGCCCCTGAGGACTTAATTGAAATGAATTTATCTCTATATTACCTCACATATCACTCAACGTCTATTTATCTTACAGCTTGTCTATATAATACAAAATCAATAATAAAGTACACGAAAATTTTATTTCAGAACGTCTAACACAAACATAGATCTTTTATCTCCCTAAAGTTTTGCGATTTAAATATTTAAGCCGTGGCATAATAAAACAATTTATTCACATTGCCACAAAACTTGTTGAGCCGCGGGCATTTTCGTGCCAAAATTCAAGGTGATCGATCAAAAACTATTTACCGTTATCGTGCGTGTAGAGTAAATAAACTATAGACCGCTGCAATAAAAATAACAAACAAACAAACGAATGAACAAACAAACAAACACACACGCTTTCTACACTCATAGCCCCATGGACCATGGACACACACAAAGACGAATACACAAACACCCAGATTCAGAACAAGAATCTAAACTCATCATTCAGATACCTGTCTAGCCGGGAATCGAACCCGGAATGCATTGCGCGTCAACCGGTATGGTAACCGCTCGGCCACGCGGGTCGTCAATAATAAAACCATAGTGAACCTATGGTCACAGGAAACTGAGTAACGCATTCAAAATGGCTTCTAAAATTGTGAAGATATTAACAAAGAATTTTTCTTTGTTAATATCTTTATTAAAATAACTTCATACTATCATCATCATACTAATATTATAAAGGCGAAAGTTTGTTAGTGTATGTGTATGTTTGTTACTTCTTCGCGTCTAAATGGCTGGAGCGATTTTCATAAGATTTAGTAGCTAGTATTAGTAGGAGTTAGCTGACACTCTGGATTAACATATAGGCTACTTTTTACTGTAGGAGAATATCTTATTCCCACTGGACATTCGATACATCGCTTTTTTTAACGCGGGCAAAGCTGCGGGCTTCAGCTACTACACAATAATAGTAATTTAACTACAGCGACATCATTCAGGTAAGATTTTTACTTAATTATGGTAGACTGGTTGTTCCCCGCGGTCTTACCTGCTATTAAAAAGGTAACATAATTTAGAATTGTAATATGTTTTGATACAATAGATGTATTTTAATAAACAATAGACGAAATGGTACTTCAAGTAAATTCAACAGATAATTTTGCTTTAATTTAATTTCAGAAACACAATCAGAAAATAATATCTGTTATTACTCATTCTAATTCGTACAAGCAATACACAAACCTAAAGAACTTTCATATTACATGCTTGGATGGATTTCGCCTAAGCTCCACGTAACATCTAGTGGACCGCTTACCAATCGACATCTACAACATAACCAACACTCAATTCGATAGGAAAAAATCCAAAAACTGCACAGCTGCGTCCACCATTCCGTTTTCAACGATACGATTATGTAAGATCACGTCGTGCCCGAAAGCCCAAACGCTCCGTAGGGCCGGACCAGCCCTCGGCGTCGCCATAAATCTCGCGGGCCGCTGGCGTCGCTTCCTTTGTTTTTTTGCCCGACGCGGTAATAAGATCGCGTCAACGTCAGGTATAGATAGTAGGACCGTGTGTCAAGTTTTAAATGGGACAGTTCCGCTTTCAGATCTATTCAGTTATACTCGAAAAAAAGTAACGTTTGCAAAAACGACACTTGACATTTGGAAATTGTTTTGTTTCGAAGACAATTTCAAAGTTAACTGCCTCCATTATATAAATGCCTAACATTATATAAATACTTTAATAGGTAATTTCACACTTAATTAAATAGATGATAAAAAATAAAGAGGTACATCACCTATATATTCAAATGTATATTTTTGTAAGGGATCATTTCACGTGTCAACGTAAAGCTATAATAAAAATCACCCAATTGACAGATTTTTCGATCCGGAAATTTTCTTACGAACTACAGTTGCGATGTCGTTTTCCTTGCAAACTAAATACTTGGCACTTTATTTTGTATTTTTTTTTTACTTAGCCGATACTAATAGTAGTTAAAACGTTTGTATGTTTTTGTATTGGCACATAGTTCAAAATAAAACTCGTACTAAGAGTACGTGAGCTTTGATAGCCTAATGGTTGAAACTTGCCCTCTCAATTGGGAGGTCCGAGGTTCAAAGGTCCGAGGTTAATTATCACTGCTTTTCGATGCAGGAAAACATCGCGAGGCAACCTACACACCCGAGAGTTCTTTAAAAAAAGTTCTCGGAGGTGTGTGAAGTCCACCAATTCGCACTTGGCTAGCGCGGTGGACTATGGCCTAAAACTCTCATTCCTAGAGAAGACCCGCGCCCAGCAATAATGGGACAATAATGGATTGACGGCACAAGGCATGTGCCCTTGTGTCATCAACCCATTATTATCCCATATATTATCCTTATAGAGTTTTAAACGCCAATAAGTATTTTGTCTTCGAAAGTGTTTTGTTCCGTTCTAAACATCAAAACATGGTCACATTAGCATAGATAGGCGGGCGGCCGCGCGTGAAATGCATCCGTCGCGTCGTGAATGTTGTAAGTAAATCGCTATTATTAATTAGAAGACTTTAGTACCGTAATAGACTAAGCAGAAACATTGTATGAACGTCTTTATTATTCAGGCCAATTGTTACATCTGATAGTGAAGTAACGTTGTAAAGAGGAGCTTGTGATTTTGTTGAAGTTATAAAATAACTTATTGATTTTTTAGTTGAATTTCAATTTTGTAATGTTAGTAATTATAGAATTATAATAAAAAATAAAAATATAGGTAATCAAGTCAAAAATAATCCGTAGCAACAATTTGTATTACTTTTATAACAACTTAATCGTTGTGATTAAAAACTAACTCAAATTGCATTTAACAACAATAGGCTACTTAGTAACCAATTTCTGTATACGATACAGAGTATGACATAAGCAAGAAATTGAAGCTCTACTTTTTTAATGTATAGCCACCGATCATACCGATGCCTATGAGCTATCCGGTGATAAACCTATTGGCCTATTGGCTATCCCAATAGACATCTGTAATCAAGCGACCGCAGATGCGTTGCTACCCTTAAGTACTAAGTTTAAGTACTTTGTACCATACTCGAACACAACAACTTTTTTTTATACTTAAACCTAACGATAAGGCAGACCGGCTACCTGATAGAAAGAAGTCACTGTCGCCTATGGACATTTGCAACACCGGAGGAGTCGCCAATGCAATTAACACTAAAACAAGGATTGTTATAAATATCACTTACCTTTATAACATCAAAACTGGAATCACAATGTGAGACAAAAACGTAAAAATCTGACCTTCAAATTGTAAACATCGCTCACTATCCATTCCTCCACAAACAAACGCCACATCTCCGTAATCCGAGTTATTATGCCACGTCACGATAACTATTCATTGTACAAAACACAAACGGGGCCATTACCTGGTGTCCGCGCGTGATTTATCGTGACACATCGATGGACAGTTTGCATAAATCAGTAGTTGCCTTTGATATTTGGAACGAAATGCTTAATGCATTTTGTTTCACGATTTTGCAGGTCCCACGCCTTGGCAAGGTCACGCATTGTCTTCTTTTTCTACTTCCAGTGGTAGAAGAACTAGACGATAGAAGAAGAAGAAGAACTAGACGATCCTATCTTGAAGGTCCTAGGCTCTAGTAGGCACGTGCACATACCTTTCCTGAAGGTCCTCTAAACAGATCCAACACACAATGATAGATGAGAATGGGTACCAGTTAGGATATGTAACTACTGAAATAGACACATCATTTAAGTTAAAGGTATTAGAACTTTTTGAAGTGAAACTTCTTTATCGGGGTTGGAAAAAAATTTAGTGTAACATTTTTTCTGTTACGCGCCATCTTTTTTTTTCCCGTTACGCGCCATCTTTTTCTTATCCCTACCACGCGTGATATTAGATAGATTATTATAGATTAGATTATTAGATAAAGTTTAATATAAGCCTTTTATTAAACTTTAACTTAAACTTTATTTAACCAATTTTTGTAAAGTTGCATATAGTAAATTATTTTTTGAAAAATAACGTCATAAAGAAGTTTCACTTCTTACGAGTGTACGCTAGTACATGCACACATTTTTTGTGGTTTGACTTTACGCCATCGCCACCTCTGTTTCTGCCATGTAACAGCAGATGTTATACGCTGATATGTTCTGGTCTGAAGGTTATAGTAAGAGATACATATTATTCTAACTTAATTCAACCTACACGGCCAAGCAGTTACCATACCGGTCTGACGTGCAATGGGTTCCGAGTTCGATTCCCGGCTAGACAGGTATCTGTATGATGAGTTTAAATTCCTGTTCTCGGTCTGGGTGCTTGTGTATTCGTCTTTGTGAGTGCCCATAGTACCCACGACACAGGAGAAAATCCTAGTGGAGAAAGCGCGTGAATTCTCTGGGAAAGCAACGCATCTGTGGCTAACACCTCAGGTACGACTCCTTAACTGAGATTAATGACAGATGCCAATAAATGGTCGCGGCCCACCACCATCAAATGAACTGCAAGCTAGTTCATTTTTATCAGACGTAAGTAGCAAACGAGCATGCAATCGATCTGATGATAAATGATCATTGCCGCCCATGGACATCTGTCACTTCATTGGACTTCATGGACTTCATTTTATTTTTATTTTATTTTAGTCACAAAATCCACAACTCTTAGTTTATTAGGTTACAAGTCATACGTTACACGCCAGAAACTTACAGTCAAAAACGGATTTACATTTTATACAAGTTCATACAGAACATGGGTTCCATCTGAAGTCAATCACAGAGGCATTGCTATTCCCGAGGGCTATGATGGACGCCTCATGGAAAGTGTGCCGACAACCACACCCTTCAATCGAAACGCAAGAAATGCTTCACGCTAGAAGTAGGCGTGTGGTAAGCTAGTTTGCCAAATTATAACAAAAGCAACAAGTCCTAAAGCTCAATTCATATTTACAGTCCAGGTAAACGTTTCCACTCCCGACATTTCAAAATTCATAACAACAAACGCGTCTCGACTCGTATAGCAAACAACTAATATAAATACCTCACCACTATAGACTTGGAAGTAATATATCAACAAGATTTTCTTTCCAAACGAGCCGACGACGTCCCCGCGAGTGAACGATCGTCTCTCATCGACCACCGTCTAATTACCTCCGTCACTGTCGCTCGAGAGAGGTGACTCACCGACTTACGATATACACACTCGATAGCGATTATTGTTTACACGTATTTATCTTAACGTATTTTGACTCTATGCCCTTAAAATATTTAACATTTGTCTTTAGTTTCTGCCCATAATAAGTTGTACTAGTCCCCTGTCGGAACAGTCGAAATTCGACCGTAATTCAACTCAAAGACTAAACTTGACATTGTTCAAAATAGCACGAATATTTCCCAAATTCAATTAAATTGTATTAATTTTTGAGCTATTTTGAAGGTAAAAAATGATTTGATTTCCTAAGCCTGCGTTCAAAAAATATAATGGGAAGGTATATTGACAAAGACATCTGACATTTTTAACGTTATGTGTTATCATAGAAGACCTTAATGTTTATTTTGTTTATTACATATGAGTTTGTGTCAAATGCACGGTAGTGTGTGTAATGAGTTTTGAGTTGATTTTAGGTATGTTTTACGCATTATTTGAAAAAACTATTATTGCGTGCTTCTCCTTTTCATAAACTATAACCTTCAAAATTTTATCCTCCTCCGTGAGCGACAAGTATATTAAAAACGGAACCCAAATTTTTCTTTTGCTTCACGTATTAATATATAGATAGAGATCATTTCCCTCTAAAGCAATAGCTGTGCGCCATTCCTACTTATCAATATTTCGACCATAGATTCGTATGACACGAAGACCCTGTTAATAGAAGTTGGACTCTACAGTAGCAGGTAAACGTGCATTTTTCGGTCCTGAACGTCGTCCACCGCCACAGCTATTGTTACTTTGAAGCAATTCTTACATTGGCAGGGTTTGATTACCGGTTCACTTTCTTATCAGGCAACTATCGAAAATCTCGAGACCAGCAAAACATCAGTGACCGACTTCAGATTGAACCCCTATAATTAACCCTTTTTACATAAAATTTCCTACAAGTGTCTTTGTCCCCTTCCCATAAGACGGACTGCATGCTCATTTGCTATTTCAATAGTATTATCTAAATAATTATAGTATATAAACGGTTCACATAAAGACGCTATTATCCGTTCCTTGATAAATCCTAACAACCCTTTCTACAACATTTATGGCGAGAATCGGTATGGTCCAAACCATACAACTAACAACCGACCAGTACAAAAGATCACATCCAAAACGAAACAAAGACACAACGATCATGTTGCATGCGCCTGCGCACCGCTACAGTCGCGGCGTGAGAACAACACCTTTTTTCGCGACACCGCGGTCGCCATCAACCCTTCCCGGAAGCGTTCCCACGGGTATATCCCGCTTTTTATATGTATTAACTAAGAGACGTGGAATTTTATATAATTTAAGTAGCAAACGTAGTCCAGGGCGGACTTTACTCGTATATTGGCATAGACGCATAAATATTTCTGTTATGAAATCGAAATAAAATTGGATTTCTTTTCTCTCCGAGGTAGGTCACAAGCGTGTTGCTGGCTCTAAGGACAATGTTGGAAGGACTCATTTAAATATCTCTGCAACACTATAAATTTTGACGACCCGCGTGGCGCAGCGGATACCACACCGGTCTGACACGCAGTGGGTCCCGGGTTCGATTCCCGGCCAGACAGGTATCTTAATGATGAGTTTAGATTCTTATTTTGGGTCTGGGTGTTTGTGTATTCGTCTTTGTGTGTGTCCATGGCACCTACGACACAGGAGAAAATCCTACTATGGGGCTATGAGTGCAGAAAGCGTGTTTTTTTGTATAACAAACACACATATCGGTTTGCACGCTTATTTTTGCCACGGACGTCCAAGATGTGAAACAAGCTTCCTTCTGAGGTATTCCCGAGGCGTTATGACATGGGGCTCTTCAAAGATAAGTAAGAAGTAAGATTGGTAGCAGTAAATACGAATCAATGGGTATGAATTTATCTTTTGTGTAATATTCATCCATCCATCGGCCTTTAATGTCCACTAATGGTCTCCCCTAAATGGCGCCACTTCAACCGGTCCTGTGCCCTCTGAATCCAATGGTTTCCCGCTGTCTTCTTCAGATCATCGGTCCACCTGGTAGGGGGGGCGACCTGTACTCCTTTTGCCTAAACGTGGTCGCCACTCGAGGACCTTTCTTCCCCATCGGTTATCGGTCCTACGAGCGATGTGGCCGGCCCATTGCCACTTGTGTAATATACAGTAGAATAAAGTTATGGTTGAGTAATGTACTCATTATGTCAGATGGTCGATACCACTCACAAAGCTGCGAGCATACAGGTTTACTGTAAAAGTGCAGAACCTTGCAGTAGCGAGGCCACCTACTTCAGTGAATTAACAAACTATGTTAAGCGCTGTTGTTTGCTGATGCGAAGGACGCCCATAAAAGAAACGGTTTAAAGGACTCTAAGCTATAGAGTCCTTTAAACCGTTTCTTAAAAAAAATGTTAATGGTTTGATTGGAAGAGTACCGAAGCGTCATTTAATTCTTATACGGTTTAAAGGACTCTATGAGTCCTTGAGTCTATGAGGACTCTATGAGTCCTTTAAACCGTATAAGAATTAAATGACGCTTCGGTACTCTTCCAATCAAACCATTAACATTTTTGAAGTGAAACTTCTTTAGGCGCATGAGGGTAAAATTTTTACAGATGAAACGTCACGCCGGTATGCAACGGAAGTGTCGGAAAAGAGAGAGAGAGAGTGATCGAGACCGATTAAGAGAGAGTAAGACAGGGCGAACGTAGCATGAGCAACTAGCCGTGGAGTGAGAGTAGGGAGCAAGCGAGTGAGAAAGATTGAGAGAAAAAGTGAGACAGAGCGAACGTCGTATCACGCCTTTTTCCCTTCCTCTTAATCTTGGAAATTTAAAGTTTTAGATTTGTATAAATATAAACAAGATTTATAAATTAGTTCGCCAAAGAAGTTTCACTTCTGACATGTGTATTTTGTACGCACGCATGTTTTTTTTTTATCTGACTTAAGTAGCAAACGAGCATGCAGTCCATCTGATGGTAAGTGGTCATTGCAGCCCATGGACATCTGTAATGAACTACATACAGAACATGGGTTCCAAGTCAATCACAGATGCGTTGCTACTCCCGAGGACTATCGACTCATGTGAAACTGTGCCGGCAACCGGGTCTGGTTCGTTCTTTCGTCTGCGTTCTATCGAAACGCAAGCAATGCTTCACGCTAGAAATAAATGTAGCGGTGGTACTTCCCCGGTCAAAGTAATTCGACCAGTAGACCAGTGTAGACAGGTTCTACCAACATTTTACCACCGCGAATATCTTGCTGTAAATTGTAAGTAAAATACTCCAACACTAACGCTGGCAGCGCCAGTTTCATGACCCTTTAAGTGTCTTTACACGTATATATACAAAATATAAACAACATTTATTTCGTCTCTCGCCACATCGCCCACCATCCCTTCCCAGCAAGTGTTCCCACGACTGTCCCCGCGCCCGCCGTCTATATTCTAATTGCGATGTCTCTTTGTGTAGCGACGCGGCGAGTCCACAGTACGCGGAGACCTAGTTAATATGAGACAGTAGGGAACATAAAAGGAATAACGAGTATTTACCCCACTGTTTTAGAAAGGCGGTATGATTTTTCGAGCGAATGTATGTCCATTCCTTTGGCACGCGCCGTATCTCAAACGTTTTGACGAATTATAACATATGACATTTCATTGGAATCGACTCGGTTAGTAGAAGAGTGACATAGGCTATATAATTTTCAAATACGGTGGCTGTGATCAGAGAAAAAAGGGGGAAAAAGGACGATTTTTTGTATACAAAATATAAGCAACATTTATTTCGCCTCTCGCCACATCGCCCACCATCCCTTCCCAGCAAGTGTTCCCACGACTGTCCCCGCGCCCGCCGTCTATATTCTAATTGCGATGTCTCTTTGTGTAGCGACGCGGCGTGTCCACAGTACGCGGAGACCTAGTTAATATGAAACAGTAGGGAACATAAAAGTAGTTACAATTTTTTTATTTCCATTTTATTATTCCTCTTTTAAAGCTTATCTATAAAAATCTATAAATTCACCAATCCATTTAATCAATTCCTTATCTGCCTGAAACAGAGTCTTTTGGCTCAATACTTGGTTAAACTTGTTTTGTTAATTGTATTTTCTAGCTGTAAGTTTTCCGAAGATTTAAATAAATAAATAAATAAATAAAAATAAATTTGACTCGCTGAATAACTGATACGTTAACACCTTTTTTTCTCGTACATATATTCCCACAACACCTAAAATTCACAGCATCATGTTCAATGGGAACAAAAACACAAACCCTAAACAATAATTTAAGTCTATTAATTGTACTTAAATAACAAAAGCTATCCAACCTATAATAAATTATTAGGTCAAATCACATCAAACATATATAGATCTGATGCGGTTTGTACCTAGAAAGAAATATCCTGTACTCCTCTACCTGAGAAGTTTTTGACCATGAGTAAAAAATAAGAACAATGCCTGTTGTGAGAAATCATAATAATCATCATAAGTCTTACTACGGGTATAGTAAGCATGCATGCAATAAAGCTCCACTACACATCTTACTACTCTCGCTGCACTGTGGCGTCGTAGCGCGCGGCATGTACAAAAACAGCGGCCCATTGTGGCAGCGCGTCGCGAAGTAGGCCGCGGTATTAAACGCAGAGCGACAACGCGTGCACAGACACGGCACGTGTGTACGAGATTTGTGTATTTGTGCAGAAACCAAATGCATCATTCAATTATAACAAACTTGGTTCGCGGAAATAGAGGAAAAACTTCAACATCCGAAAAAAGGGAAGGAAAATTAATTAAATATGCTCCAGGCCTCCCCTAATTGTGAAGATAAGTCCATAAGTATGGCATAAAAGCAGAGCTTACGCTGATGATTCATTTTTATCTGACTGAAGCAGCAAACGAGCATGCAGTCCACTTGATGGTAAGTGGCTACTGCCACCCATGGACATCTGTAATCATCTTGAAAATGGGTTCCATCTGTAGTTAATCACAGATGCGTTGCTACTCCCGGTGATGATGATGCTTGAATCGAATGTTTTGTAAACTTAGGGCTAGTTGTCACAGTCAAGGCGTGGCGTAACCGAACGGTAAAACAGAATAAAATACACTAGCTTGACCACGACCAACAATACTTAAAAGTTCTTACATTAAAAATTCTTTATTTATAACAACCTTTTCATAGGTGACTCTCGCGACATTTTTATTAGTGACACCCTTTCAAAAGTGACGATTACGCGACATTTCTATCCGTCACTACGCCTGTGGCATTGTTCAACTCGTCCGTTGATACCGGACGCTAAAGATATTTTACGTAACCGTCGCAAACAACGTCCGATTCAAAACCGGCACAGAGCCACAATCGACCGACGAATAGAAACAGCTTTTTACAGAATCACTGCGCATACAAAAGTAGTATTGCGGGTGAAAAAACCTCGTAAATCTGTTGATTCTGGTGAAATATAAAACGTGTCTAACAAACACGTTTTATTTTCAGCAGGCACCTATTTCTAACGTGAAGCATTCCTTGCGTTTCGATGTAAGGGTGTGGTTGCCGGTACACTTTTATATGAGGCGACCATCCTAGTCCTCGGGAGTAGCAACGCGTCTGTGATTATCTTCAGATAGAACCCATGTTTTATTTGAAGTGGCTTACAGGTGTCCATGGGCGGCAGTGACCACTTACCATCAGGTGGAGTGCATGCTCGTTTGCTACTTCATTATTATAAAAAAGGCAATAGAAATGTGAGATTCAGTTACAGAGAACATTACAAGATCTGCGGAATACAACGGTTGCCGGTGTTCATGGATAATTCTCTATTAACAGAAAAGTGTTTATGCCGGGTTATGAGACAAGTAGTTAGGTATTTAGATATAACTCATTTTAATGAATCGTAAATTAATGGCAGATATAATTTTAGAAAAGAGATAGGGAGGGATTTCTAGAAACTTTAAACAAGGTTTCTTTAGGGTTATTTAAACTGTATAATCCATTGTTCAATCTTGATTAAAACATAATAAAACTTTAAATCCTTATTGTCTATATTGTGCTTATACCTTTTCACCGACTGAATATTATCTCGATGTATGGACTATGAATATATTTATGATCCCTTAAATATAGTTCATTAGTTTTAGTTCATGGAAAATAATTCTAAAAATTATAGAAATTTCTATTGAAAGTAATTCTCAATTTTCCAAACTGATTTTTGTAATTATGCACACGCGAAGATTTTATAAAAAAGAATATGAGTGGTTGTCTGGAAGAGATCACTGCCTAGCGATAAGACAGATATTGCATACGATTTATCTGTATTGTATGTTTTTAGTAACTTTATATGTTTCTAGTGTGCAATAAAGAGTATTATATTCTATTCTATGAGTGCCTAAATGAATATAAGTGAATGCAAATAACATTTTTGCACTCTCAATATGTGCATCACAATAAAGTCACCTATTATTCCCCAAATCCGCGCCGTCGTTAGCAACGCGTCCGTAGCCTCTCGACGCAATCCCTCTTGAATACAACGCCTTGCGAGTAACGCAGCTCAAGAGCCGACTGCCGACACTCCCTGCGACGCTCCATGCTGTGCTTTACATTCATACTCGTACTTTATGTACATAGAGCCGTGATCCCTTCCGTCTTTTAGGTCGTTCATCATATATAAATTGTATTTTAGAACATGCTGTATGTGAAAGTTATAACGATACATACTCTCTCCCAATCCCAATTGAATACAACGCCTTGCGAGTAACACTGCTCGAGAGACGTTCCTCGCTGTGCTTTACATGCATACCCACTATGATTTCCTAAATCCGCACTGCGTAAGACGTCTCTCGCCTTATTGGACGCCCATAACATTTAAATTACTTTGCCGAACACCTCTTGTACATGAAACAATTTTTAATAATAAACATATGATTTCCTAATTCCATATCGTATCTGCACTGTCGATGCAATCCCACTTTAATACAACGACCGACATTAGAAGACTAATGTCGGTTTTTAGTAAACTCTAAGTAACATCGCTCGAGAGCATATGTGCATGCGCTACATGCAGTGCTAAGGACCTTGTTTTTGTATATTTAGAAGATTGAAATTAAACAGACAAATAATTTATTACAATTTTAAATAGATAGCGGTCATACAATTGCAACTTGTTAAAAATGGTCTAGTTTAAAGAGTTATTCATTCTTCATTGACGAAATTGTTATCAGCCTCAGGTAGTTTTCGTCTTAAATGGCTCACTACTGCCATATCGGTTGAATGCTCTTTGACCAATTGCACAAAAAACACCTTACAGTTACGTTAAATCAGGTGTAACAGCCTACTCAATCAAATCTCTGGAGCATATATTTTACAAGTTTCGATATAAATGTATTAGTAATTTCGTAGTCTTAATATGTACAAACATAGATATCGCGAGAGGGACAACTTAACGACGCTCAAGGCTCGAAAATAGACACGCGAAGTCACTTCATAGTTTAATACTATATTTTAATGACTAGTACATACCTTAATACATACAAGTGGACATTATACAGTTAGATTACTGCAACCTAATAATAATCAAAAAACTAAAATCATCGCTTTTGTTTTTTTTTATATATTATTGCAATTGATATTGCAATTCAAAGCTGGTTAAAATTGCCTTTAAAGATTCCCTTACACGATACATACATACAACCTAAGCTAACAAAAGCGTGGTAAATTAAATCTCCTCTCATTTAATATTGTGCCGCTAACTTCAAAAGACTATTTGACAAAACGCTATTTCCCTTGCTTAAATTAGCTTACAACGTTCCCCCTCGAGGGGATCTCCACCTTGTCGTGGTGAGAGTACTTAGTAAACGTGGCTTGGAGCACCACGGTGAAGCCAAGAAGGATCCCAGGGAGGGGACGCTCCAATTGGGCTTGGCAGTTGGCCCACTCTGGATGCATCCGAGGAGGCTGCAGCGGCCTCTGCAGCCGGGAGAGGTCGCGGGATGAGAGGTGTCTTGGACTGTCGTTTGCCTTCTCCCGCGACCGTTCGGGAGCGTACCGTCAGGTGCGTCGGCGGAGGAGCAGAGGAAGAGGAGATGCGGTGTGTCGTTGCCGTCCTCCCTGTCCTCTGTGGCAGTTTGGTGGTTTGCGGCGGAACCAATGCGTGCATTTGTGATTTCTGGCGCGCCTTGCTGTAGGAAGGAAACTTCGTGCTCCAATCGGGGGCTGCGGGAGCGGCCAGGCACCGGCGAGTTTGCGGATGAATGCGAAAATGTTCCCCCTTTTCGCGCCGTACGGTACGAGGAGAAAACACAGTGAGGGTTTAGCCGGTAAGAATCCGGCATAACTCAGTTGCTGCCCCGGGCGGCTAGGTATCCATAAGAATCACCCTCTTAAAAAAAGCTTACAACGTCGTATTCTGGTCAAGTAAAGTTCCTTTCTAGTCAAGAACTTCCTTTTAGAGCGAGGTCACAAACGGCATCTTGACAAAACCTTCCCTTCTAGGATTTGTAACCCAGTTCAGAGATCAAGAGATAACATCAAAGTGACAGTACGCGGTTAGGCTTCATAACACGTTCACTGCAGATCATCCACAATAGGCCCGATGCAGTGCTTACGCTATACGCACAAGGTAAAATCTCTCTCGCTTGTAAAATGTTACTCGTAAATGTTTATTCTCGCTTATATGAAATACTTTTCCTTAGGAAGACAAGAGAGACAAATATCTTTTCTACTTCTTATTGAAATATATGCAGTAAAATATATTCCATACTTTGACCACAACCGTGCGGAATGTAAAAACATACCAATTTGGGGCAGGCCTATTTCGGTGGATATCTGTCAAAGACCTGTTGCCGTCAATATGAAAGTTAGTAACATTTTTGTTGCGGTGAACGTGATAACTAACTCCCAAGGCCTCGCCGCATTCTGTGAATCTCAAAGAGCGGTCACTTGCTACCGGCCACTCTTAATCACTTGACACACTGCGTATAATTGCGAACGATTACCATAGTGCGTGACCGGTCTAAGCGTACATATCTTTAGGATGCCAAGATTAAGTAAGTAATGTCGCCTTTAACGCTTTGATTAAAGACGTTTGAATCACGATCTTGTAGGGAAATTTATCTTAGAAGTTCATAAATAGAATTTGAATTCTGATTGCTTTTATTTATCGACTTACATATTTATTGTAATACCTTTAACAATTAGTAAAGGCACAGTAGGGCGAACATTAATGCCTGATGGCATTTTCTGCCAATCTTGGGTGAATACAGAAAATTTGAAGCAAATATTAAAATAAGAAAGTAGCACATAATAATAAGATAATCTAATTATTATAGCAGAACGGATACAAATTTAGGTGCAAAAACTATAAATCCTTTGAAAAGTACATTACATCATACAATTCATAACTCCAAATTGCTCTTGTGTTCTACAAAAATTACTTCCGATCTTATTACCAGTATCTTACTGGCAATTTTATGTTTCATTCATAAAAAATGGCATCGAAGTTATATGACTTAGATCCCTACACCTTTTGGTACAACCCATTATCGTTCCACTGCTGGGCACGTGTCTTCTCTCAGAATGAGAGAGTTTTAGGCCATAGTCCACCGCGCTGCTCAAGTGCGAATTGGCCCTACACCTGCCCATCATCAAAAGCCTAATCGAAACGCCTCATTATAAGCGAGGCAATTTACATTTTTCTTTAAATGATGTAGCAAACTAGCGTACAGTCTACCCGATAGTAGGTTCCGGTGCCACCTATTACAGAACATTGGTTCTACCGGCAACCACACCAGTCTATCGAAACGCAAATTGCTTCACGGTAGAAATAAGTGTGGCGATGGTACCTCTCCGGTCGAAATACACTGGTTCTACCACTTGGTAAGGTACATAACTTTAAATTCCGTTAGAGCTATTGTTGTACATTCTCCTACTTCTATAAATCTATTCTCTCAGTACACTAGGATAAGGAAAAAGCGATAGTCCCTACAAACAAAAGCTACCAACAAGCTAAAACAATAAAATGTCTTATCATCGTCAAATACCAATATGGTTAATCCGAGATACTGCAATCATTACAACTGATTCGCGTACAGCATAAACAGAATAGCCTGACAACCGCCATACCAATAATTTACTATACGCTGGCAATAGTCCTCAGCTATAAGTATTAGCCAAACCAAGAATATAAAAGAATAAGAGATAAGTGATTGAAATAAAAAAATATAGCCTATGTCACTCTGACAACCGAGTCGATTTCAATTATTTTATCTGACTGTAGTAATAACTAATGATGGTAAGTGGTCACTGCCGCCCATGGATATCTGTAAAACACTACATACAGAACATGGGTTCCATCTGAGGTCAATCACATATGTGGTGCTACTCCCGAGGACTAAGATGGTCGCCTCATGTGAAAGTGTGCCGGCAACTAACATCATCCGAGAAGAAAGAAGTGCTTTACGCTAAACATAGATGTGACGGTGGGACCTCACCAGAGAGATAAAAGGTGGCTTGTCCTACAAATTAATAATTGCTGCAAAACTTCATTAATACGATATTTTTTTTTTTGTTATCCTGCACTTGCCTAACAGTGGCTACAATTTCACATGGAGACCGTTTTTTAAAACACGTTTTGTACTACTTAATATGAGAACCTTCTACATATTTTAACATTCTAAGTAAGGATTCATGCTTATAGTAACTCGCTAGCACTGATATGCTGGCGTTCTGACAATCTTCACGAAAATGAGTCAAGACGAGAAGCGATGTAATGGCAGCGTTATCAAGATGGTCGCATTGGCTAAACGATAAAATGCAGAATTTAAGAGATCGCTGATTTCCGTGGCCAAGTCCGCCATCTTTTATAAATGTCTATATCGACGGACCCCTAGAACAAAATCGTATATGAAATATTACCAATTTACAGTATGAAGCTTTGTTGATTGTAATAGCTATTTATAATTATTTAATAAGTTCCTAAGTAGCTATTACAATGACTTTACATAGATCGTCTTTCTTGGCGTAAGTAATCAATGTTTGTATGTCCACAAAACTTCTAAGCTTCATACTATAAATTGGTAATTTGTCATATACGATTTTGTTCTGGGGGCCCGTCGATATATTCTATAATCTATCTTAGTAATAAAAAGTTACGTATATATAAAACATAATACGTTGTTTTTAACGCGGATAAAACCTTGGCCACAACTCGTATATCGATCCATCCATCCATCCATCCATCAGCCCTTTGATGTCCACTGCTGGACATAGGCCTCCCCTAAATGGCGCCACTCCAACCGGTCCTGTGCCCTCTGAATCCAACGGTTTCCCGCCGTCCTCTTCAGGTCATCGGTCCACCTGGTAGGGGGCGACCTGTACTCCTTTTGCCTAAATTAAAATATTATTTAATTATGCGATATTACATACGAGTTGTAACCGATGCAACTCGTATGTAATATCGCATAATTAAATAATATTAAGAAACATGCCTATTCGGCATTATACACAATCGAATAAAGCTTTTTAACTGCCATGAACATTGTTGATGTACGAATCATAGTTTGCCAATCCATCAAATCAGTCGTGGAAACGGCTGAACCAATTTCGATCAGACTTTTACAACAAATGTGTGATTGGACTTTTTTTGACTGTTACAACGATGTCAAGTATAAATGTTGGCTGCACTCACCTATTTCTAGCGTGAAGAATTTCTTGCGTTTCGATAGAAGAGTGTGGTTGCCAGCACACTTTAACATAAGGCGACTATCATACTCCTCGGGAGTAGCAACGAATCTGTGATTTGCTTTCAGGAACCCATGTTCTGTATGAAGTTGATTACAAATGTCCATGGGCGGCAGTGACCACTTAGCATCAAGTGGGTTGCATGCTCGTTTGCTATTTCAGTTAAATTAAAAATTAAATTAAAATGCAATCGATTTTATCTCACACACTCACACTATTATTATCCTATCCCTTATTATACTATCCCATTTGCTAATAGCAAAGTGAGAAGATATTAATATTAACCCTATCATTCGAGTACAAGCGTCCTAATCATTACTACTGGAACTCGAACGTAACTCATAACTTATTCGCGTTCGCAATCGCTTTCTTAGGCCGACGACACTTCAATATTGAAGTGACTTTCATCACGACCGCGGTCTACGTGCCCGATTGGCATCGTTCGTTATTTTCATTACAACTGCGGGATGATGCAATATCTTATCTGCGCGCTCTACGCCGTCGTGTCGGATGGGTATGAAAACGCGGGTCGACGCCGCCACCGAGCCGCCATTAGCGCAAACGCGAGAGACACCACACTTTACAACGGACAAGGCCTTTACGTTTTCATCTTGATACATTTATAGAGACGGCTGAGGCATGAGAGCAACATGACAGAAATAACACAAATTATGTCATATAATCATCATTTATAAGTTATCATGTTGCTGTTGTCTCTAATCTCCGCCTATAAACTTCGGCATTTCAGGTAATAAATATTAAACTCAAAATAACAAGATGAAACAATAAAAATCTTTAAAAAAATTACCAGGTATATGGACAGGTATATTGTTACTTATGTATAAGAACTTAAATTACTAAGTCTAATTCTTTACGAACATAATTAATTTTTTTATAAAAGTACGTACCATCTTCCTAAGCACAAAATCTTAAATAAAAACCTGCTACATATCTCCGCAAAAAAAAGAATAATCCTGATTATTTTATCAAATATGGCGACTGTCGTCACGAATCTGGTACCACTTGATGGGTCTCGTCTCGAGATATCCGCTTTCGGTGCGCGCGCTGTTTTGATCGTAAGACACACGCAAATTTATCAAATCCTCTATGAACAAATTTGGAATCAGAATAACGATACCTAGACGATAGATACCGCATATTATCCTTAATACAAAATCTTAAACAAGTTCCAGTTATATATTTCCGCAAAAAAATGAATAATCCGGGATTTCTTAACAAACATGGCGTCTCTACGCGCGACACGAATCCGGTACCACTTGATGGGTCTCGTCTCGAGATATCCGCTTTCAGTGCGTGCGCTGTTTTGATCGTAAGACACACGCAAATTAACGTAGAGTAAAATGGGACGCGCATTATCATACAAAAGGCCTCAGAGGCTAGTGAGTATTGAGTTTTCAAGTTTTATAGATATGTTGACTGTTGCCGATGATTTGATATGTTACTGATAGGCTTGCTGCACCGGTGGATGGGTAAACTGTGTAATATAAAGTAACTGCAGCCCATAAACTTCTTGTTCTATAACACTGAAGTAGCAAACGAGCATGCAGTCCACCTAATGGTAAGTGGTTACTGCCGCCCATGGACATCTGTAAGCTTTCATAGGACATGGGTTCTATCGGAACGCAATCGCATGTGCGTTTCTACTCCCGAGGACTAAGATCATTCCCTCATATGAAAGTGTACCGGCAAACAACGAAACGAAACGTAAGAACTGCTTCACGCTAGAAATAAGTGTGGCAGTGGTGAAATAGGTGGTAAAATAGGTGGTAGGGGGGTACCCCCGATCAAACTACCACCTATTTCTAGAACCTGGTAAATTCACCAACTTCTTGCACCAATTCAATAATAAAATCAAGAATGCAATAAGATAGGAGTCCTAAAATTTATAAAGTACATTGTTAAGTATATTAATTTAAAAAACAGTCGAGTTGACTGTTTACAGTGAAAAGACAAAAATAAGTACACACTATAAAATAAAATATACTAAAATAGAAATTATACATTAGTATTTTTTTCTGTAATGTTTTTTTTCGACTTTCGCTCTACTGCAAAACCAAAAATTAAAAACAAATCGTAAGCTGTGTCTATGCGAGAAATGCCCTTTTTCAATTATAGGTGAATTACGCCTTCCTCTCAGGTTAGTCACACTTGCGAAATAATCGAAATCAAATTCATATAGCGAAATTACTCAGGCGAACTTTTTGCTACATTTCATGGGCATCCACACCCAATACGAGGAGGTGGATAAAGAAAATTTAAGGAGGAAAACGGAAACTTTTTTGTATTATTCTTAACTCATAAAAGGCACGTTGAACACGATCAAAGCCACGTGAAGAAGCCCGAGAGGAAGTCATTTAATTAAAGACAGAGACGTAATTGTATTGGAGTTAAACATAAATTAGGTAAAAGTGGTATCGGTCTAGAATAGTACCGCTCCTTCCTTCCTGTGCATGGCGTAAGAAGCGACTCTCTCTCGTCAACCCATTATTGTCCCACTGGGAACGGGTCTTGGAACGGCCATAGTCCACCGCGCTGTCCAAGTGCGAATTGGTTACGTTTATTAATCACTTTGTACATATTTATAAAATTATTTACTTATCTCAAGTCCAAGTCCAAGAAGCGACTAAGGGGCAAATACAGGACTTGAACAGAATCATTTTCCTGCGTAACATCAACACCAAATGCGGTCATAAACACATATCACAGGCGCGTTGAGTATCGAAAACGCTCATTAGAGGAGGCTTATGTCCTGCGGTGGACTTCAACGGACTGATAGTTGTAGATGAAAAATATCGATATAGTTGAAGCTATTAGATCTAACGGCTATAGTAGGTCTCCGTGAAGCAATAAACAGAGAAAGCCTCATCGATCGAAGGTAATAGAACAAACACTCAAAAGTTTTAAAACGCATTGCAAAAATAGGTATTATTGGTATAAAAAGAAATTATTTATCATATAGCGCTGTACGGAGTGACGAACAATTAAGGCAAATCCAAACACGTCGGAGTTAAAATTCGTCAAACCATTCTGGTCTACAGAAATAGCAAAGATATGGACATATTCAAGGTGGTAGAATCCGTGTAGTTCGACCGAGGAAGTACCACCGCCACACCTATATAGCGTGAAGCATTTCTTGCGTGTTGTGGTTGCCGGCACACTTTCACATGAGGCGACCATCATAGTCCTCGCGAATAGCAACGCATCTGTGATTGACTTTAGATGGAACCCATGTTCTGTATGTAGTTGCCATCAGGTGGACTGCATGCTCGTTTGCTACTTCAGTCAAATACCTCATACCTCAAACAACATACCCTCCTCTGACCCACTCAGGTAAAATCTATATTTCTTAAAAGCATCTCAGAACTAAAGATTATAGTTCGAAAATAGAATTTTTAAATAACAGACAAACTACAAACATTTATTTGTATAGACACCATTATCGACATTGCAACGGCATTCCTAGAAATATTTCGAACCGGACCAGCTAGTTGAGCATTGCTCTATCCTATTGTCCTCGTAGAATCTCGCGGTCCGAATCGCGACGCCTCCACACCACATACTTGCGAACTCATTATCGCCTGGTACTTCAGTTAGAGGAAATATAAAGAATTCTTGTATTTAACACCTATTTACATGAAACACAGTTTAGGTATCAAAAGTCATCGTAAAAATGGTCTTGGGAGATGCCATTTTTAAATCATACCATATTAATTTAATTTACCATATTACCAGTTAATTAATTTTCATCATAATTGCATCAATTAATTAATTGATTTAATTGTGATGTTTTTTGACCCAACAATCATATAAACGAATGTACGGTGTTCTGTTTAAATTTATTATCGAGCACTCTAAAGTTTATTTATGTACTTTATTATATTTCTTTATTCTCACGTGGCATTGTAACGCATGCTAGGTATATCTAGTTTTGTGGGACTACGGTATACCCTGCCTGTCGTAAGAGGCGACTAAAAGGGCTTCCGGGGTTGCGGGCGGGTAGGGTGAGAACTCGAACCGTGGGGCAAAGGACCCCGGGAAGGACGGTGGTTGCATGCCTCCAGAAGGTGCGGTAAGCGCTTACGCCCACCAGAGAAGAGCCTGAAAGGGGCATCGCGCTCGGAGGACTCCGGTTGTGTTCCGTTGGAGATCCCGGAATCCTCTACGCAGCGCTGAGCATGGCTACCGGGGAGTTTTTAGTGCGGTAAGAATCCCACATAACCCAACGCCGTGGGAGTGACGCGACTCCCACGGCGTTGGGTACCTTTTGAAGGTTCCCACCTCTCGAAAACAAAAAATAAATAAAAGGTACAAGTCCGCTGCGATAATAAAACTATGTATTTATTTTGAAAAAACCGACTAGACTCAATCACCTACTGCTACTACTTGTTTGTGAACCGGTCCGGCTAAACACCTGCAAACCTTTACTGATTCATTTTTCATTGACACATCACCTGCAGTAGGTTTCGACTTTATATTAATATAAATAGATATATCCACTAATTCGCACTTGGCCAGCGCGGTGGACTATGGCCTAAAACTCTCTCATTCTGAGAGAAGACCTGTGGCCAGCAGTGGGACAATAATGGGTTGACGACAAATAAGTTTATGCTTAATTAGTTACACCATGTAGCGGCAGTGCAAGTACCGCACAATATTTATATTCTTACTACCCCCGGCTATGGTAACAATGACTTGCATCAAGTACCAACATTACATTTATTATGCAACTACCCCGGCTATGGTTACAATGATATTTTGATTTCTTCCGAAGAGGAAACCATATAAAGACGTTCTGAATAATTTGTTTTCGAAACAAGAGACAACTTCATCGTCGGCAAAATATCTTCAGCTTCAAGATTATCCATATAATCTTCATCACGCAGCATCATCGCCGGAACTCGCCGCCGCTTTCCTGGAGCACTCGCCGCCGCTGAGAGATGTCCACACGTCGCCGCCGCCGATCCGAGGATGCGCGCGCTATTTTTTTTTTTTTTTTTTTTTTTTTTTTTTTTTTTTTTTTTTTTTTTGGCAAATGTGTAGTTACTGTTGGCCCTAGTGGCCTTTACAGCTTCACCGAGTTTTTTAAGGCGAGCCTAAAGCTCTAGCCGGGACAAGAAGACTTTGGGCTGGAAGGGAGGGATAGCTTTGGTCCCCGTTTCCGGTTTCCTCGACCTTCCTCCTTCACTAGAGGGAGGGACGGTTCCGGACCCGGCTAATGCCGACGTCCTGGCCTTCCACCTCTGGTTAAATAGGGATTGCGGCTGACCTAAGGGCACCTCCTGTGAGGTACGGACCTCGGCTTAGGTCAGTTGCGCTAATGTGGGGCACTGGCGATGCACGACCGATCACGCGGGGATACCTTGTGACGGTTGTGCTGTAATGGGGTCCTCGTCTCCGCCGGCGGGGACGGTGTGTGTAGAATCTGTTGTTGTTGAGTATGTGTAACGGGCGGGGAGGGGGTTCTCCTTGCCGATGGGCGATATTTGCAGTGATCTTATCATCAGGATAGTCTAGGACATGTTTTGGGCGTCTATGTAGAGCGGGTGCATCCTTATCAGGGATGTACCTAGCTGCATTGACCACAAGCTGATTGGGATGGTTTTCAGCTGTTTCAAAATAGCTTTTAGAAAGCTGCTTCATGTATTGAGCGATGGTGGGCAGCTCAAGATCTTTATGGAGGTCTACATTGCGCACGTACCACGGGCAGCCCGTGGCCATTCGTAAGAATCGATTCTGAAGCTTTTGGTATCTGTCAATGAGCCTTACATGTGCGAAGACTACACTGGCGTAAGTCATAATGGGCCTAACGCAAGCTTTGTAAAGGGTCACTTTATGACGAAGTGCCATTTTACTCTTCTTGCCTAACATATGATACAGTCGTCCTAGTACGAAAGCGGCTCTGTCTCTCGTTATTTTGATGTGCTGAGCGAAGGTTAACCTATTGTCTAGTGTGACACCTAGGTATTTAGCTGACTTAGCCCAAGGGATGGGCTTACCGAAGAGCGATACTTGTTTTAGTATCTGTCGGGTTCTGTGGGAGCAGTCCTTTTTACCCGAGAGGTAGTAAGCCCTTCTGGCGAAGTGGACCGCTTGACTTTTATCGGGATTTACCTCTATTCTCCATTTCCTAAACCATTCGCCTAAAGCGGTAGCCGCGGATTGGAGCTTTGAGGTGACAATTGAGGGTTTTGGGTGAGTGTAGTAGAGAGCGGTGTCATCCGCAAATAGAGCTAGTTCCACGTTTGGGTGGCGAGGGACATCGCTTGTATAAAGCGTATACAGAAGTGGGGATAAGGCGGAGCCCTGGGGAACTCCAGCTCTTAATGAGCGAGGGGATGAGCGTGTGCCATCGACTCTGTAGCGGAATCGGCGATTTGATAAAAAGTCTCGTATGATGTTCACGAGCCTATCCGGCACTCCAAATTGGTAAAGCTTATAAAGCAAGCCTTTGTGCCAGACTTTATCAAACGCCTTAGCTACATCGAAGAAGAGAGCACCCGTGCCCCTAGATCTTTTTCTATTTAACCCTACGAGGATGTGCTCCGTGAGGCGGTGCACCTGCTGTACGCAGGAGTGCTGGGCTCTAAAGCCAAACTGCTCATCTAGAAGTAAATTTTTAGACTGGACGACCGCTCTGAGTCGGTTCAGAAGTAACTTTTCATAGATTTTCCCTAACGTGTTCAGGAGGCTAATGGGACGGTAGCTCGAAGGCATTGTCCTCGGTTTGCCGGGCTTTGGGATTCCTATAACATCCGCTTCCTTCCAGGCGTCTGGAAATGAGCAGTTGGATAGGAGGGCGTTGAATATTGCCACTAGAAGTCCTAATAAAAATGGAGGAAGACGTTTTACCACCTTATTGGTAATTCCGTCTGGGCCTGGAGCCTTTCTGACATGCATGTCTTTAATAACTGCTTGCACTTCATCTAACGTAATTGGCGATAGTGGAGGGTCGGTTGGCGGGCGGCCAGACCGATCCTCGACTTCACCTTCGACTAGGGCGATGTGTGATTGGTCTGTAGGTTGTGTACTTGGGGTACATTGGCTCTCTAGACTGTCAGCCAGGTATTCGGCTTTATCCGAGTCATCGAACGCTGGTGGTAAGTTCGGTCTAGTCAATGGAGGCATTGACACTACAGTCTCTGATCGGAGCGATCTCGCCAGATTCCAGTAAGCCTGGTGGGATGGCGAGATTGCTTCAACCAGCGAACCCCAATTGTTATTCCGCATCTCGTTTATGCTTTCCTTTACTTTCCTTTGGTAGAAGTTTAACTTCCTACGGTTTACGGGAGAGGGAAAGTGATCATATTTTCGGGTGGCAGCATTTTTAGCTGTAATGAGGGATTTTATTTCGTCAGGGAGTTCGAAGCGTCGATCGCTCGCCGCCTTTACGTCCCGTGTCGATTTGTCTGTAGCAGTCCGTATGTGATTTGTCAGGGAGCTAATGGCAAGGTTGGCATCCTGTGTTGTGGCAATGATTTGAGGCATCGTCAGTAGGTCTGTTGAGTCCTGGGAGCCTAAATTTTTGTCCAGTTTGCGCCAGTCGATGATGCGACTGGTCCTTTGGAGAGGGTTATGAGTAGTGCCTAGGCTGAGTAGAACTGGACGATGGTCCGAGTCCAACTCGTGTAGGACCTCAATGTTGCGAAGTTGGAGGGTAACGTTCTTAAGAAGCGTTATATCTAGGACGTCTGGGCTATGGTGTGGTTGTTCCCCTGGCGGGAATCTAGTTGGAGTGAGGGGAGCTATAATTTCAAACTGTAGTTTGTCAGTAAGTTTGTCTAGGCGGGTGCCATTCGTATTAACGCGAAGTGAGTTCCACCTAGGGTGTTTGCAATTGAAGTCCCCGGCCAGAATGACCGAGTCTCCCATGCTAAATAATGCCCTGAGGTCGGTTTCAAGGAGTGATTTCCCCGGGGGGAGATATACTGAAGCTACGATGATGGGCTGGTGTCCTGTCATTGCCACGTGACACACTGATGCTTCTATATTAGTAAGAGCCGGAGGATCTAATGGGGTGCAGTGCAGGGACCTCCTATGATAGATCAGAGTGCCGCCGAGTCTCGACGTCACTCTGTCGTTGCGTATGATATTGTAGTTCGCGATTTTTGGATCGCTTACGCTTGGTTTTAGAAAGGTCTCCTGGACTAGCATTATATCTACTTGGTGAACGGTTAGGAAAGCGCGCACGAGATCGGTTTGGGGTTTGAGGCCATTTGCGTTGTAATACGCTATGGCCAGAGAGCGGGGTTTTACCCTGCTGGTGAGGTGTTCCCTAATTGTGTTATCCATGTTATGGGGAGGCGAATGTGGATTTGGATTGCCACATGGCGTCCAAAAGGGGGAAGTGCTCGCAAGCTGCGATCATCATTGCTTGGGGTGAGGTTGCTGCTCTAAGCTTAGTCGCTAGGAGCTTAAGTTCTCCGAAATCTATGGCCTGCAAAAAGGCCCCGATAGTTTGGAAGTCCTCCGCGACCAGTGAATGCTGATTTTGGGGGACCAGGATTGCCTTAGGGGCGACGTGTATGAGTGGCCTTGGGGCTGCCGTGACTTTGGGGGCCTGAGGGACCAGAGGGGCCTGTTTTTGTGCCACCATCGAGGGAGGCTTAACCCACGCATTAGAAACTGGTGGGGCTGGTACCGGGAGGGTTTTGGTTGTAGGGGCAGAGGGAGTTTTCCCTGAAGTAGTGTTTTTTGGGGGAGGCGGGGGGGCCTTTTTGGCGGATTTCCTACGGGGGGCTCTGGGGCACCCTCTATAACTGGCTGGGTGGCCTTGGTTTTCACACAAGACGCAGCTAGGCGGATCGGCACAGTCCTTTGGACGTGGGCAATCGGATGTGGCGTGATCGCCTAGGCATTTCACGCATCGAGCACGTGCGAAACAGTTTATGGCGGAGTGGCCGTATAGTTGGCAGCGATGGCACTGCGAGGGACCTATACGGGTTCGAGGCGCCTCAATGGCTATGCCTGAGAGTAGGCAGATGGTTTTAATGGCGAAGATTTTCTTCGCCTCGACGGAGTGGGGCAGAATTACAAGGACCATGTCATATGGTTTCCTCTGTCGATTATACATACGGTATACCTCCTTAACGGGAAGGCCCTGAGATTTGAGGTCATTAATGATAACCTCGAGTTCGAGTTCTTTGGGTAGTCCCTTAATTACTACCCTTAGTACTTTTTCACTCTCCAGTGCGTAGGTGTGATACCCTATCGCCTGCGAGAAAAGGAATTTAGTGAGCCTCCTGTGGTCAGACTCAGAGGGAACCGTGACGCGGATGGCGTGGACAGAGGAGTGGGCTGAAATGAAGCCTATGTTTTGCGTGTGCATGACACGCGAAATGTAGTTCCACTTAGACTTATCCCTGATAAAAATCGGGGGTGGGATCTGTTTTTTGGGGCCATCTTGGCCAGAAGACTGAGATTCGGCAGTCTCTGCCTCTGGGATCGAGGGCTTTTTGTTAGGTGGTGGGGTAGCGGTGGCTTTCGCTTTCCGCTTTTTCCGTGTCTTTACGGGCTCGAAACCATCCGATTCCGAGTCCGCGGCATCCGAGCATGCCTGGAGGCTAGTTTCCGATTCGGAAAACTTAGCGTATTCCTCCTCCATCGGTGCTACCGGTGAAGAAGGAGCGGGGCTCGGAGATCTTTGGGGAGATTTTGGGCTCAACATGTTGATATTTTGTTGGGCAAGTTGCCGGTAATAGTCGTTAAGAGCGGTGGGGAAGCTAACCTTGAGGAAAGCTTCCAGGTCCGTAATTGGAGGACGTGCCATGATGGCACAGTGGGTTGGTTTGTTCCTCCCTGCCTAGGCAGGGAGGTGTGTGCCTAAGATGTGGCCCTAGCGACTCGATCTGGTGGATCGGGGTGTGTGCCTAATACTAGGACTTACGTGTGGGCGGCGTGAAGGTTGAAAAACCCGCACTGACGAGCTGCTTGCTCTGGGCTGAGCCTCAGACGAGCAGACTACACTATTATAACAACGAAGACACAAACACTGCACTGCACACACTATACACTGCACCCCGGGGTACGGCGTAATTTGCACAACACAGCACTCGCGTTATACTTTACCGTGCCAGGTAGCACGGAAGGGTCGACCCACGCGGCGCGCAGGTAGACGATGACGCATCAAGCGCGTGCGGGCGCACAGGAATGCGGATGACGCACGGGCGTTATCTAGCGATGACTCACGGCGAGGACGGACGCGCAGGGACACGACCGTACGCGACGAGAGCCGGAGCGAGATTGATGCGCGCGCTAGCAACCCGCGCTATATTTATAGCAAGCCGGCAGCACAAGCGAGACGGCCTAGATTTCTATTTCTTTCTAACATTTCTTGTAACTACCTTATCTATTATTTACATTTTTATTTATTCATTATTTATAATATTATTTACTTAGTTACTTAAGAATTATTGGTAAAAATTCCTTTTATTTTATTGGTTTGTATAATTATTTAAGTCATTATTGGTCGATCAAAATTGTAGCCGGGAATATAAATATAGGGTGCCTTCCTTAATAAAGCATTCCATTCAAGCCTCAGCCTTCTGAAGAACCAGTAGTTTTATTTAACCACCACTAGACCATATCGGAGTCAGTAGGACCTACCATACACCCTACAGTGGTGACCCCGTTCTGGAACACCGAGGAAGCTCTGCAACAATCCAGCGAGGAAGCTCTGCAACAATCCAGCGAGGAAGCTCTGCAGCAATCCAGCGAGGAAGCTCTGAAGAATTTTGAAGATCAATCCCTGCAAGTAATCAGTGTAACCTATTGCCGACACTATGGATGAAGCCTTAAAGAAAAAAGAAGCGTTGCCGACAACGTTACCTAAAGAACACGAAGTCGCCGGTATTTCTCTGTCGTTGAGAATCCCGCCGTTTTGGAGAGATAAACCTAGACTATGGTTTGTCAGTTTTGAAGCAGCCACGGACGGTTTGAAGAAAAGCCAAGCACAACTAGCTCAGATGGTCATCGCGCAACTTGAGAAGCAAGATATCGAACAGATCGCCGACTTGTTGTACAATCCGCCGAAAACCGATCAATACAACGTGTTGAAGAATCGTCTTATTACTGCCTTTGAAGAATCAGATAGTCGCCAGCTTCAGAAACTGCTGTCAGAAATAGAACTAGGAGACCAGAAACCATCACAACTACTACGCAGAATGCGTACATTGGCAAGAGATAAAGTCCCAGATTCGACTCTTCGATTGATGTGGACAAGCCACTTACCCCCGCACGTCCGTTCAGTCCTGGTAGTGAGCGAAACATTTAGCACGCAGACGAAACTCGATGAGCTCGCACTTCTAGCAGACCAGATGATGGAGAACAGCAACTGCTCACAAGTATCGATGGTTCAAGGCACTTCACCCAAGACCAACGATACCCAGTTTCTTGTCGAAGAAATTAGGCGGTTATCGTTAGAAGTTGCCGCGCTGAAAGCATCGCAGGAAACCACGTTTAATCAGTACAACACGCAAAATCACCATCACAGAAGACCACCCTATCGTCGCAGCCGTTCTACAAGTCGAAGTCGTTCAAGCTCAAGAAATTCTCTTTACTGCTACTACCATCGTCGTTTCGGTCATGAAGCAAGAAAATGCACATCTCCATGCTCATTCAAAACTGAAAACATGAAGACGAAGTCGGAAAACTAACTTCCACGCTCGATGCGACGGGATCTGGCGTCACGGAAAAATCCTACCGTCTATTTGTGACTGACAAGCGAAGCAACCTCAATTTTTTAATCGACACTGGAGCGAATATCTCAGTTATTCCGCCGCAACAGAAGATGAAGCCACTGGAATTCAAACTCTATGCCGCAAACAATACAGAAATTCCAACATACGGAGAGAAGACAATGGAACTCGATTTAAATCTACGTCGACCATTCAAATGGAAGTTTATCATCGCGAAAGTCAGTAAACCTATAATCGGTGCTGATTTTCTAACGCATCACCAACTAGTTGTCGACATTAAGAATCGCAAGATCATCGATGGGAAGACCAATCTTTCGTGTAACTCATTCGTGCAAGCAACAAACCTTCCTACTATAAGAAGTATAGACGTCGAACAGCCATATCATAAGCTACTAGCTGAATTTCCCGGAATAACAAGATTAACTTCAATGAAGCTCACACCGAAGCACAACGTGGAACACTTCATTGAAACAACCGGCCCACCACTTCATTGTCGCGCACGTCCAATCGCACCACACCGCTACGAGCAAGTCCGAAGGGAATTCGAGAACATGATAGAACAAGGATTATGCCGCCCAAGCAAAAGCCCTTGGTCATCACCACTTCACGTCGTACCTAAGAAGAATGGCGAACTACGAGTTTGTGGAGACTACAGAAGACTCAACTCTGTTACAACTCCTGACCGCTACCCAATACCGCGAGTCAAGGACTTCACTCATCATCTGTCGGACAAGAAGATATTCTCCACAATCGATCTCAACAGGGCCTACCAACAAATTAAAGTACGCGATGAAGACATAGACAAGACTGCAATAATCACACCTATGGGATTATTTGAATTTCCACGAATGACACCTGGATTGAAGAACGCCGGTCAAACCTTCCAAAGATTCATACACGAAGTACTTCAAGGACTCGATTTTGTATTCGCATTCATCGACGATCTTCTAGTTGCAAGCTCAGATGAAGAAACTCATAAGAAGCATCTACGTATTGTTCTACATCGACTAGAAGAAAATGGAATCACTATCAACCCGTCAAAATGCATATTTGGACAACAAGAAGTTCAATTTCTTGGTTTCACCGTTAGTAAGGAGGGAATCAAACCGCCTGCAGAAAAAGTCCGAGCAATTGTCGATTACGCCAAACCACAAACAATTGAAGAACTCAGAAGATTTCTTGGAATGTTAAATTTCTATAGAGAACACATTCCGAATGCATCCGAAATACAAGCACCGCTTCACGCCTACCTTCATAATACAAAGAAAAAAGATAGAACTATAATCGAATGGAACGATGACGCCACGAAGGCATTCGAAGCTTGTAAAGTCGCGATTCAAAATGCAGCTTTACTCGCTCACCCATCACATGAAGCAACACTTGCTATCTTCAGCGACGCGTCTGATAACTCAGCGGGAGCCGTACTTCAACAACACATTAATGGAAAATGGCAACCACTTGGCTATTTTTCGAAGAAATTCTCCGATGCACAACGCAACTACAGTACATTCGACCGAGAGCTACTTGCTATCTACATGGCTATTAAGCACTTCAGAAAAACTTTCGAGGGAAGAAACCTGATAGTTTTCACCGACCACAAGCCATTGACTTATGTACTTCAGAAGAAACCTTCAACATCGGAAACACCACGTCGTGCAAGACAACTAATTTTTATCAGTGAATTCACAACTGATATTCGTCACGTCAGTGGGAAAGACAACTTAGTCGCCGACGCACTCAGTCGCACACGGATCGACAGTGTATCATGTCCAACGACAATCGACTATTGCAAGATAGCAGAAGCGCAAGACAGAGATAGAGATACGATCAAGCAACTATCGAACCAAAATAACTTATCTATCAAGCAAGTTATTTTACCGATGTCACATCTACCTATCTACTGTGAAGCTTCAACATCTACTATGCGTCCATACCTACCTGAAGAATGTCGTCGTGAAGCATTCAACGCTCTTCACAACATTAGTCACCCAGGCATCAGAACAACAAAGAAGCTCATTACAGAAAGATTCTTTTGGCCTTCAATGCAAGTTGATGTCGGAAACTGGACGAAGCAATGTCTACAATGTCAAACATGCAAAGTACAAAGACATACATCAAGCAGCCCATCTTCATTTCCACCATCGGATCGATTTGAACATCTACACATCGATATCGTCGGACCACTACCTACTTCACCTCAAGGATATCGATACCTCGTTACGATGATCGATAGAACAACGAGATGGCCTGAAGCAATACCTACAGATGACACTTCAGCAGAATCTGTTTCGAGAATTGTCTACGAAAATTGGATTACTCGATTCGGTTCACCAAAGATAATTACAACCGATCAAGGAAGAAACTTCGAAAGCAATCTCTTCAAAAAATTACTTCAAACAATGGGTATTGAGAAGACTAGGACAACGCCGTTTCATCCATCTTGCAATGGAATCTTAGAGAGGATGCACAGATCGCTCAAAAATTCTATCAAAACTCGTCTATCTGAACATACAACGTGGATTGATGAGTTACCTACAGTATTAATGGGTCTACGAGCAGCACCTCGCACAGATACTGGTATTAGCGCCGCACAACTCACATACGGATGCAGCCTACGTCTACCATGCGATTTCTTCACTTCAACATCAATAAACAACCAAGAGATGGACACCGATTACGTCAATCGACTTCAAGAATCGATTCGCAATGTATCGCATCAAATAACTTCGCACAGAAATAAGAAGCCGATATTCATCCATCAAGACCTACGTAACTGCAAAGAAGTTTTTATTCGCAACGACGGTGTAAGGAAACCATTCCAACCTACATACGACGGACCGTATAAAGTCCTAGAGCGAGATAGCAAGACTTTCAAGTTGGAATTACCCGGTCACAGATCATCCGTTATCTCAATCGACCGACTCAAGCCTGCTTATACTATCAATGAGGATACTTCGGAAGACCTACAGGTACCATCACGTCACCCACCAGAGAGGAAGCAAGACAACCCATCAACACCTACATCAAGTCAAAGAAAATCTATCTTGAAGACTACAAGATATGGGCGAGCCGTCAAGCCTCCGGTACGCTTTCGCTAGGGGGAGAGTACTGTAGCGGCAGTGCAAGTACCGCACAATATTTATATTCTTACTACCCCCGGCTATGGTAACAATGACTTGCATCAAGTACCAACATTACATTTATTATGCAACTACCCCGGCTATGGTTACAATGATATTTTGATTTCTTCCGAAGAGGAAACCATATAAAGACGTTCTGAATAATTTGTTTTCGAAACAAGAAACAACTTCATCGTCGGCAAAATATCTTCAGCTTCAAGATTATCCATATAATCTTCATCACGCAGCATCATCGCCGGAACTCGCCGCCGCTTTCCTGGAGCACTCGCCGCCGCTGAGAGATGTCCACACGTCGCCGCCGCCGATCCGAGGATGCGCGCGCTAGCAACCCGCGCTATATTTATAGCAAGCCGGCAGCACAAGCGAGACGGCCTAGATTTCTATTTCTTTCTAACATTTCTTGTAACTACCTTATCTATTATTTACATTTTTATTTATTCATTATTTATAATATTATTTACTTAGTTACTTAAGAATTATTGGTAAAAATTCCTTTTATTTTATTGGTTTGTATAATTATTTAAGTCATTATTGGTCGATCAAAATTGTAGCCGGGAATATAAATATAGGGTGCCTTCCTTAATAAAGCATTCCATTCAAGCCTCAGCCTTCTGAAGAACCAGTAGTTTTATTTAACCACCACTAGACCATATCGGAGTCAGTAGGACCTACCATACACCCTACAACCAAGCTAATTTTTTTTCAAAATTCTAGAATGTGTATACTTTAACCGGGGAGGTACCACCGCCTCACCTATTTCTAAGGTGAAGCATTTCTTACGTTTCGGTGAAGGGTGATTGCTGACTGACTTTTATACAAGACGACCTTAGTCCTCGGGAGTAGCAATACATCTGTAATTAACTTCAAAACAAACCTTTTTTCTTTATTAAATTGCTTATAGATGTCCCTGGAAGCTAATGACCACTTACCATCATGGGAACTGTACACATGTTTGCTACTTCAATCTTATTATAAACACTGCGCGCGTTGCTACGCCATCACAAAAAATATACACCAGAAACATTCGCAAGCTCATGAATAACAACTTTGCTAAAGATCATCACATGATCAAATGAATAGTTTTAAAGTCTATAGAGGACATAGAGACAAACATTTTTTTTATAAAGAAGAAGATGTACATTTGCTCTACATAATCTTTTACAACCCTAACGTATGCCTTAATTTTATAGAGCCTCTGTATGGCAACATACCTTTTTTTTTTTTGTTTTCGAGGGGGAAACCTTCCAAAGGTACCCGACGCCGTGGGAGCAACGCAGGGTTATGTGGGATTTTTACCGCACTAAAACCCCCCCGGTGGCCGTCCTCGGCGCTAAAAAGGAGGACTCCGGGATCTCGAAACGACTTCAACCGGAACCCACCGAGCGCGCTGCCCCATCGGGCTCCTCCCAGATGGGCGGCTGGGCCCACCGCTCCGTCTAGTCTTTACGACGATATGCAACCACACATGCCGCCGTCCTTCCCGGGGTCACTTGACCGGACGGTTCGAGCTCCCACTCTTCCCGCCCGAACCCCGGAAGCCTCTTTTAGTCGCCTTTTACGACAGGCAGAGGGTACCGTAGTCCTATTCTGGTCCCGGAACTACAGGGACAATGGCATCACACCTAGCTGAACAATTTGTATGTTTACCTTAGTTTGAAATCGAGCATACGGCATCTAGCTGTGTTGCAGGCTACGAGTATTTCAATTAATCACTTCATTAGTTCCACCGACCGTGCCTACTATTGTGGCCATTGTCTCTGAGAAACGCGATCCGCGGCTCGCAGACTCATTATCTCCTATCCCTGCTACCTGACGCTGTGTTTACGCCATTGCTATTATTCTACCCTTTATTTACGTGGCCTTAAATTTTAATCATTGTACCTTTATCATCATACATTACCATGTCAAATCAAATTGATTATTCTGCCACAAAATTAAGGAATATTGTTCGATTGCAGAGGTAGTACCACAACACCTTTTCAAGGTAGAACCAGTGTAGTTCGACCGGGGTAGTACCACCGCCACACCTATTTCTAGCTTGAAGCATTTCTTGCGTTTCGATATAAGGATGTGGTTGCCGGAATGCAGGCACACTTTTACATGAGGCGACCATCATAGTCCTCGGGAGTAGCAACGCATCTGTGTGATTCTCTTCAGATGGAACCCATGTTCTGTATGACATTGATTACAGATGTCCATGGTCCATTTGCTACTTCAGTTAGACAAAAAAAAACCTATTTCGTGAGTAAAACAAGCAAGTAAAGCAGTTTTTGCGTTTCAATGAAAGAGCGTGGTTGTCGGCTTACTTTAGTACACAGCGACCCTATTATTCCCCGGTAGTATAGCGACGATTGACTTCAGGATCCCTTGTTTATGCGGCAGTGGCCAATTGTCTTCAGATAGCGTGATCATTTGCTACTTGAATCTAATAAAATCTTAATTTACGACGTTGACGCAAGTATAAACATCTCTATTTTAAAAATAAACTTTTTTTATCCGACTGAAGTATTACGAATGCAAATATTCGAGCATGTAGTCCATCAGATGGCAAGCGGTCACTGACGCCCATGGACACCTTTTTTTACCAAGGGGGAAACCTTCAAAAGGTACCCGACGCCGTGGGAGCAACGCGGGTTATTCTTACCGCACTAAAACACCTCGTCGGCCGTCGGCCGTTCTCAGCGCTGCGTGGGGGTGTTCTCCAACGGAACACAACCGGTGGAACCGAGCGCGAACTACACATGCCACCGTCCTTCCCGGAGTGGCTTGGCTGGACGGCTCGTGCTCCCACTCTAGCCGCCCGCAACCCCGAAAGCCCCTTTTAGTCGTCTCGTACTACAGGCGGGGGATACCGTAGCCCTAATCTGGTCCCGGGACTACAGGGACACGCCCACGGACACCTACAAGCAAATTCATATAGAACAGGGATTCTATCAGTCAATCACAGATGCGTAAACCCGAGGACTAAGATGGCCTCGTATAGAAGTGAAACGGCAAACAAAACGTAAACGTCGCCTATTGTCTCGGAACTGCGCGGACCGCGGCGCCTCCTTGCCGTAAGTTACTTATGTTTTGGTGTACATTAAAGACATTTGATATTTGTTAAGGTATCTTCATCTAATACTCGGCAGTTCCTACAGTTTCGCTATTTCGATTAATCCCCTCATTAGCTCGCCGGCCACCTACTATGTCTCGGAGCCGTGCCGAATAGGTAGCGGCGGAGTCATTGTGTTACTTAAGATTTGGTGTACATTAAAGACATTTTGTTTTGTTAAGGTATCTTCAGCTAATATCCGGCAGTTTCTACAGTTTCGCTATTTCAATTAATCGCCTCGTTAGCTCGCCAGCTACCTACTATCGTCTATTGTCTCGGAGCCGCGCGGACCGCGGCGCCTCCGTGCCGTATAGGTACCTGCGGACTCATTATTTTCAAACTAGGGTTGGCTATCAATGCCACTATATACTTCTAGTTTTTATTTGTTTTTAGTTGCAAATATTTTGGGATTTTAGTTAGCAGGCTGACGAGCAAAGAGAAGGCCACATTATTCGAAGAACCGATAACCGGGAAAAAACGGTCCTCGAGGGCGACCATGTTTGGGCAAAATAAGCATAGACCACAGCCAGGTGGACCGATAGCCTGAGGAAGATAGCCACTAAACGGTGGATTCAGTGGACTTGGAAAGACGAATAGATGGAAAGATAGATAAAAAGTAAAGTCGTTTATTTCATAATTAACTCACATTCAATTACTTACTCCTTACCAATCAGCTTGCAAAGGCGTACGTATTAAAACCTACTTCTTAGAATCATAGTAATCTTAGAATTCAGTAATGGTTATTTTGTTCCAAACCGATTATAACTATACAATTTTAACTCGCGAATAATAAGCGAAAATCTGCGGGGTTTTTCATAATTCCTGATATTTAATTTACCGAAATTAATAAAACATACGCTAAATAATATAACACAATTTCATACACTAAATAATATAAAAGAAATTATACAAAATAAAAAGAGATAAATTGTAGGCCTGCGGGGTACTTAAAAATTGACAATTACAATATCCCTTTTTTGGAATCATGAATACTGGAATGCATTTCTTCACGTGGGTACCAACCCTAGCGACTACCTGCGCGGCTCGCGCCAGTCGCGCCCACAATTACCAACGCGGCAGTTTTTTTCCGCGACCCCACCGATTTTGTTCCATATAGACGCCAACACGATAATGTACAGAGCTGAGACATTATAACTAAGAGTACTACTAGTTACAATGTCATGTTAAATTGTTTCCTGCCTTATGCGTTACTAACGATAGAAAGTATGTATCTTACTTTAACTTTTACTGTGTCTTACTTTAATTCATACGTAATAATTTACGTGAGTGTCATAAAGTTTAACTCGCTATTTGGTAAGGCATAAAATCCATCCATCCATCCATCCATCAGCCTTTTGATGTCCACTGCTGAACATAGGCCTCCCCTAAATGGCGCCACTCCAACCGGTCCTGTGCCCTCTGAATCCAACGGTTTCCCGCTGTCTTCTTCAGGTCATCGGTCCATCTGGTAGGGGGGCGACCTGTACTCCTTTTGCCTAAACGTGGTCGCCACTCGAGGACCTTCCTTCCCCATCGGTTATCGGTCCTGCGAGCGATGTGGCCGGCCCATTGCCACTTCAGCCTACAAATTTTGAGAGCTATGTCGGTAAGCTTCGTTCGTCTACGGATTTCATCGTTGCGAATCATGTCTCGTAGCGAAATTCCGAGCATAACCCTCTCCATAGCACGCTGAGCGACCCTGAGTCTCCGAAGGCTTAAAAAATGCCTCAAAATTACCAAATTTTGATATTTGTCATCTACACTATATATCTGAAAGAGAAATAGATAAATCTCAGTTAAATAAAAAGTGATACTCTAGTATTTTTGCCGCGATCTCACCGATTTCGTTCCGTATAGACGCTAACACGGTTAATGTAATGCTGAGAGGAACTCTTAGTCATAATGCCATGTTAATTTGTTTCCTACTTTACGCGTTTCTAACATAGGAAGTATATAATATTACTTCAATTCGTACCTTTTAATTTACGTGAGTTGCGTAAAGTTCCAAATCACCTTGCTATTCTTTCAGGCATTAAAAAAAGCGTCCAAATGTCAATTACTTTACATTTGTCATCTACAATATTTATCTCACAGAAAAATATATTAATTAAACTAAGAGTGATACTCTAGTATTTTTTTTCGCGACCCCACCGATTTGGTTCCGTATAGACGCCAACACGATAATGTACGGAGCCGAGAGAGACTCTTAGTTATAATATCATGTTAATTTGTTTCCTGCTTTATGCGTTACTAACGATAGAAAGTATGTACCTTATTTTAACTTTTACTGTAAGTGTCTTACTTTAATTCATACGTAATAATTTACGTGAGTGTCATAAAGTTCAAAATTAGCTTGTTGTTTGGTAAGGCATAAAAATGCCTCAAAATTACCAAATTTTGATATTTGTCATCTACACTATATATCTCAAAGAGAAATAAATATATCTCAGTTAAATAAAAAGTGATACTCTAGTATTTTTGCCGCGACTCCAGCGATTCCGTTCCGTATAGACGCCAACACGGAAAATGTAATGCTGAGAGGGACTCTTACTTATAATGCCATGTTAATTTGTTTTCTACTTTACGCGTTTCTAACATAGGAAGTATATAATATTACTTCAATTCGTACCTTTTAATTTACGTGAGTTGCGTAAAGTACACATTAGCTTGCTATTCCGTCAGGCATTAAAAAAAGCGTCATAATGAGCATTTTTTTTACATTTGTCATCTACAATATTTATCACACAGAAAAATATATTAATTAAACTAAGAGTGATACTCTAGTATTTTTTTTCGCGACCCCACCGATTTGGTTCCGTATAGACGCCAACACGGATAATGTAATGCTAAGAGGGACCTAGTTATAATGTCATGTTAATTTGTTTCCTACTTTACGCGTTTCTAACATAGATAGTATATAATATTACTTCAATTCGTACCTTTTAATTTACGTGAGTTGCGTAAAGTTCAACATTAGCTTGCTATTCCGTCAGGCATTAAAAATAAGCGTCAAAATGTAAATTACTTTACATTTGTCATCTACAATATTTATCTCACAGAAAAATATATTAATTAAATAAAAAGTGATACTCTAGTATTTTTTTCCGCGACCCCACCGATTTTGTTCCGTATAGACACGTATAATGTACAGAGCTTAGAGGGACTATTAGTTATAATGTCATGTTAATTTGTTTCCTGCTTTATGCGTTCCTAACAATAGAAAGTATGGAATATTGCTTTAATTCATACTTAATAATTTACGTGATTTCCGTAATGTTTATGATTAGCTACTATTCGACAGGGCATTAAAAATGCGTCAGTGCTAACAAATTTTTATATTATCAAATAAATCAATAAGTTATCAAATAAATCATATTATTAAGAAGGCACAGCACCGGTTGGAGTGGCGTCATTTAGGGGAGGCCTATGTCCAGCAGTGGACCTCAAAGGGCTGATGGATGGATGATTAAAAAGTTACACTCTAGTAACTATAAATTTTTCTAAGGTACGATTCACACTTTTTATGTATTTTGCAAATTTTGACGAACTTTCTAATCAAATAATTGTAAACCACATGAAATAATTTTATCCCACATGTATTTATTGATTTATCATAACAATAAGTATAGGCCATAAGTAAGACCCTTTACAAAAATAGTTCTAACAAACCGAAAATATTTAAAAATCTTTATGCAGGTGCTATACGTGTAACCTTTCGCGACAGTGGGTCATAGAATTACTAATTAAAATACTAATCAACGAACTACACTCTGAGTATTAGTTACATACTTAGCACAGTAAGGATGCTAACCCATCGAGGTTCTAGAAAGCAGCTAAGTGTGAGAGAATAAAACTAAGCTAGGCAAATATAAACATATGTTTAAAATGTTATACCTACACCGGTTCCGACACTTATATCAAATCCACGCTTCGACCCTTAACTCAAAACCTTTCATTTGAAAAAACAGCTTTGTTAATCCCATATTCACGTGAACTAAAAAAATGTTTAAAAAAGATAAGTAATCGTATGAAATTTACACATATTTTTACAATATGGAAATGGCATGCAGTCCAACTTATTGTAAGCCACTACCACCCAATGACATCTGTAATCGACCCCAAATAAGATTAGTTTTACTTGAAAATAGCCACACATGCATTGCTACGTGTGAAGGCTGAGATGAACGCCTCGAATAAGTATTAAGTATGTCTAGCTAACCACACTGTTTAGGCCAAAAGAGCATAACTGGTATTACGAAAAACTCGTCATCTATAGAGGGATATCTAACCTAGCATCTAGCGGAAAAGGTACTTTAAGATCGGTCGCACATCGCAACGGTGTCTCAGACCAGCGCACAGTAGCGTATTACATTGCGGATATTAGGAAGAAGAAATCATCCTCCATATCTTCGCACTAGGTAACTTCGCACCAAGTGAAAAGACACTCTAAGATCAGTCAAAGGTGCCCTAATTGGTCGCACATCGGGGCCAGTGTCTCAAACCCGAACACAGTGCATAACGTTGTTTTTATTGGGATTAAATTGTCATCCATAGCAGGGTACCTAACATCGCATCTAATGGAAAGGTACCCTAATCTCGGTCGCACATCGCGGCTAATGTCGCAGATCAAAAGACAGCAGCGCATAATATTTAATAATAGAATTTTAAAGATCGTTCTGATACAAAATACTTTATGAATGTAAATCTGAAATCAATATATTCTACTCTTTACTATTCTATAATACTGCTATTATTAGAAAGAAGAAATCATCATCCATAGCGGCGTACCTAACCTCGAATCCAGTGGAAAGGTACCCTAACCAGTCGCACATCGCGGCCGGTGTCGCGCGTGATCACAGTACATAATGATGATCACGAAGCGACTGCGCCACTGCGTTTAGCATAGCGAGGACGCCTGACTTTATTGCTTCCTGGTAACAGCGCTTTCAAGTGTGCCGATCTGACAAATTTATTTGAAAGGGCGAAACGACTTCAACTTGAACCTGAGATGGAATGTAAATGGCGCTTGTATGTAAGAAAACTTCCATGCGATTTAAATATTAGCTCACTTTTATAAAACTTGGAAGAGAATTAAATACCTAACAATTTGTTTCGATGAGTATTTTTAACAATATTTCACGAAACTTTAAAACACGTTTAGTTATGCTATAGAAAAAAATGTGTTTGTGCCAGCAGTATCAAACGGTCATATTATCTACTTTGAATGATACTGTAAGACAGAGGCAAGCACGTGAAACTAGCCCACTTAATATTTTAGCAACGCATTCGAGAAATCCTCAGGTAGGTTTGTGATCCCATTTGATATTGCAGATGTTGAACAGCGGCTGTAAACACTTACAGTACCACCATTGGACTCTGTACCCTTTGCCTAAAAAAATAATAAAACATATGCCTAAAATGCATAACTTTCATTACTACAAGCTATGGATGAATTTAAAATGTACTCAACATAATCGTAGAGTTTGTTTATGAAGTCATTGCTAAAACTGTTCTTTGACGTTTGATTCGATGGTTTCTTTTGTATCCAAATTATTATAAAGCACTAGCTTAGTCTCGCTGCTCCCGTTTTGGCCACGTTTACCATAGTAATGAGTATCTTATATCGTCTGTATGCCACATCCCAGAGATATCCGATTAGCAGTTTTCGTGTAAAAGAGTAAGACACCGACACAAACTTTCGCCATCATAACACCAGCAAGATTAAACAAAGTACGCAGAAACGTATCAATTTCAAGAAAGGAACGCGTAACACGGGTAACACCGCGCAATCGTTCCAACCATCCGTAACGTTATTATTATCGTTACCAACGCAGTACCGCTGCAAGTCGCAAGTCGCGAACAAAGGGAAGGGCGAAGCGCGGACGCGTTTCGTGCCATTGTCGCTTTCCGGGAAAGATGGCCGCCCGCGATTACGCGCCGCGCCGCTCGACCGTTGTAAATCATTATCGTCGCCGCGTAAAAACTAATTGAAAAGGATGCGAGCTGCCACAGTCGTAGAATCGGATAGATATGCAACCATTAAATACGCGGAACATAATACACTAACAAATAAAGATGATATATCTATCTTGACTTGTAGCGTACCTATTGTATTAGGTTCAATGTAGCAATTCATAATTTTAAAAACAATCTAATAAAATATTTGTTATTAGACTAGCCTGTATAATGAGCTAGTCTTGTAGACTATTTAACCAGTGTCAAATAATATTTTAATTCAACGATTGATGACTTTACAGATCATAACTTATGGTATGGATACTGCTTATTAAATCTAACTCATCTTACATATTATTTTTGGCCTGTACAAACTACACGGCAATTTACAGTGAACAAATAAAAGACTAAAATAATCGTATAACGATTAAGTGCCATTTGTGTCCATCATCAGTTCTATGGCCGCGACCGTTGCCGACGCGCATTATTAGTCATAGCCGATGCGATCCACCGAGACGCGTCACGCGACCTTTGCGACTGAGTACATAAGATAGAAAGTTGAGTGAACCGCGCGCCCTCGCGGCAGGACGCGGCTTTGTACACAGATAAACACATTAGTTAAGCGTTCCAAATAACGACGGCACTTCACTTTATGTTCCCTAATGAAAATAAGACTTAAAATCGATCGATCGGCGAGTCTTCGTGAGATGCATGAAGTCTTTACGAGTCGGGGTCTCAAAGTTTTTTCCGCACACCCCCGAGCCGCCCTTAATTTGAACGTGACTTCGCTCGCGTAAATTTCGAGGCGATCTCTCTTCCGGGGAAATATAATGAGGCAGGCCACCCTAGAAAATAATGAGATAACCGAATCATAATATGCGCGACATAAGTGCCCCTTTAGTTCAATCACTTTGGTGAGCATTACGTCTAAATTAGTGTTTACCTGTGTAATATTATTCAATACATAATAATTTTTATAGTTTGTACTTTTTTACTTAAACTAACTTGATATTGTCCAAAGTATTTCCTAAATTCAATTTTTATTAATTTTCAAGTTATTTTAATACACACGAAAGGTAAAAAGAGGTTTAAGTGACAAAGCTGCATTTAAAATCAATAACGAGTATTTTGACAAAGACATCTGACATTTTTGACGTTCTGTGTTTTCATTATGTTGAATGATAAATTTCGTTTAATTTATGTGTTTGTGACAAATGCTGGGTAGTGTGTGTAATGTGGTTTTAGTTGATTTTACGTATGTTATATGCATTATTTAAAAAAAAATAACGTTCTGCACTCCTTCTCTACGTCCACTATAACCGTGCAAAATTTCATACTAATCAGTCCGCGGCATATTACTTAAAAAAATTTTTAAACAAAAAATACAACCGACTTCCATGCCACATAAAAGTAAAAAATAATTTAAATACATGTTGGTTTAGAGCAAACACCGTTCTTAGTACATAGTCCCGAAGTCGGCGCTTACCATATTTTGCTGGATCATGACGAAACTACATGTATCTTATATGAGCGCCGACTTCGGGACTATGTACTAAGAACGGTGTTTGCTCTAAACCAACATGTATTTAAATTATTTTTTACTTTTATGTGGCATGGAAGTCGGTTGTATTTTTTGTTTAAAAATTTTTTTTTCACGCTTTTCAGTCACGATAAAATCAGTTATGGCTGTTGCTAGTCGTCCGCTAACCGGATGAATAAAATTAATTATTCGTCCGATTTTCGGATGAATAAAATTATGTGCTGACGTCATCATCTAAAAATAGACTTCTTTGACACAACCGGTCGGGGGCGCTACCGCGCCCCCTCCCTTAGATTCTGAATTGGAAAAATCTGTTCGAACCTAACCTAACCGAATAAAACAACTTTTTCTGAGTAAACATTTATTTAAAGAATAGACCTATATAATTATCAATATTTAAAGTAGAAAAAGTAATATAAACCTTATAACTAAGAGTATAATTCAACTGATACTGATAAAAATAACCCATCCAATTTAAAAAGGTTGGTAGTACTCTTGCATCTTTCAGGTAATTGTATTCAAAGTGGAATTTTTGATCATAATTATATCCTCTCCGAAACTCATTGTTGGTATTGTGAACAACAACATTATGTATACGTAAGCACAATATGGCCGATGCCTACGGTTTAAACTTGAAGGACCCCAGCATTATCAGGGTTGAGGAGTTGAAGGTCAAAATTATCATGTCATATCTTTGCTTAGTAATCTCATTACATATACGTAAGCACCATATGGCCGATGCTTATGGTTTAAACTTGCAGTACCCTGCATCATCAGGGTTGAGGAGTTGAAGGTCAATTTTCTTATCATACGTCTTTGCTTTGTAAATATATTACATATCCATAAGTATCAAATGGCCAACTCCTATGGTTTAAGCCTGAAGTACCCCTGCATCATCAGGGCCGAAGAGTTGAAGGTCAAAATTATCATGTCATATCTTTTCTATGTAATCTCATCGCATGCACGTAAGCAACAGATCCCCAACTTCTATGGCTTGGGCTTACAGTACCCTGCATCATCAGGGTTGAGGAGTTGAAGGTCAACTTTTTTATCATACGTCTTCGCTTTGTAAATATATTACATATCCATAAGCATCAAATGGCCAACGCCTATAGTTTAAGCCTGAAGTACCCCTGCATCATCAGAGTTGAGGAGTTGAAGGTCAAATTTTTCATCTTTTATCTTTGCTTAGTAATCTTATCAGATATACGTAGCGATCATGTAGCTAACGCCTATAGTTTAAGCTTGAAGCACCCCAGCATCATCAGGATTGGGGAGTTGAAGGTCCAATTTTCCACCGTATACAACCATTTTTCTAATGTTTTACCTTACATTTTTTTAAATATCATTTTGAATGCGTAAGATTGAAATAGCTAAGTTTTATGGCTTAGGCATTCAATACCCCTGCATCATCAGGATTGAGGAGTTGAAGGTCCAATTTTTCGTCGTATACCTTTGCTTAGCAATGTTATTACAAATTCGTGAGCAACAAATGTCTAACGTTTATGGTTTAAGCCTGCAGTACCCCTGCATCATCAGGGTTGAGGAGTTGAAGGTCAAATTTGTCATCGTACATCTTTGCCTTGCTATCTTATTATATATCCGTAAGCACTAAATGGCCATCACCTACGGCTTGGGCTTACAGCACCCTGCATCATCAGGATTGAGGAGTTGAAGGTCATTTTTTTTATAATATGTCTTTGCTTAGTATTGTTATAACATACCCATAAGCACCAAATGGTCAACCCCAATGGTTTAGGCTTGAGGCACCCCTGCATCATCAGGATTGAGGAGTTGAAGGTCAAATTTTCATCACATGTCTCTGCTTAGTAGTCTTGTTACATACATGTAAGCACCAAATAGCTAATGTTATAGTTTAGGATAGCTGTAACCCTGCATCATCAGGATCGAAGAGTTGAAGGTCAAATTTTTCGTCAACCTATATAAGCATAGATATATAATACATATTCCAAGTTTCATAAGAATCGATTCGGCAGAAGCCGAGTTATCTCAAATTATCTAAAAAACTTGAGGAGTGGTGGTGGTTTCCACCCCATAACTCAAAGAGTTAAGCATCACAGCATACCCATGTCTAAGAGAAAAAGTTGCGTGACGAAATTTCCTATCAAATGAAAGAAAGAAAATGGAAATCGGTTTATAAACACCCAAGTTATTCAAGATTTTAAGAAACCGACATTTTCCAATTTTCCGGGAAAACCGCCAGAAGGTTTTCATTTTCCTCAATATGGGACTGCCTGTGAAACTAGTCGCATACAATGTCGTATGAATCGTGTCGGTAGGTCGACGATTTCTAGCCATTTCGCCCGAACATACATAAAAAAAAAAAAAAAAAAAAAAAAAAAAAAAAAAATACGTGACGAATAGATAACCTCTTTCCTTTGGGAAGTCGGTTAAAAATACACCACAAGTTTTTGCTTCACGTATTTATATATAGATTTCGATTAAATGCAGTGAACATAATAAAAAACTTTGAACCCGTGGTAAGGGAGACATAGTTACTTATCCGAGGTGTTAAAACTGTAGCCGAGATAATGATACGTAAGGCTCAAATTCGTAGTTACACCAAATCGCACAAACATATCAAGATAGCACAATTCTTTGTGGCTAGACTCTGAAAGTATCACTGCCACACCCTTTTCTGACATAAAGTAGTGTTAAGCAGCCTGTTTTCTGGTCTCCTCATCTCAGTCAGCCTCGCACTTAAAGAGGCCTCACAAGGCCTTATTAGAGGAGGAGATGGGAGCATTTTCGAGGGCACCATCCAATTAAATCATTCTTTCTGAAAAGAACAGAATATCTACAAATCGTCGTCAGGGTGACGACGATTTGTAGGTATTCTTTTTTCTTTTTTTTTTGTAAAAAATATTCAAACTTTTTCACTATCATGAGTGGATATGGTGCGTCAAAGCACGTTTGTTAAAATAGATTTACTGTATAGATCTTGGGAACTATAGAAAAGAGTTAAGTTATTAAGTTAAGATAGGAGTTCGCCCACGTCTACATTGGTCCGAGCAACGGCACTTGGCGAGGCAAGAAAAACATAAATACCTGTCCGAGCGTTCCAACGTAGTCTTCGGGGGTAGTGATGCATCTTTAACTAATCTCAGCGACGACTCTGATCTAATCTGGAGCGTCAGTGGCTTACCATCAGGTGGACTGCATGTTCGTTTAGTATAAAAGAGTTTCTTTTCTTTTCAGGCGCTCGTCACAAAAACGCCAGGTTCAAAGTCCCGACATCTCCGCAAGCTTACGAGGCATGCGCTGGAGCGGAAAGCCCATGATCAAAATAAGTTGACGATCCGCGTCGCTGAGCTCGACATACCGGTCCGATAGGAGGATTCCGGGTTCGATTTCCGGTCGGACAAATATTTGAACTGGTAATAGATTGCCTAATATTATAAAAGTAGTAAACGAACATACAGTTCAAATGATGTTAAGTGGTCACTGCCGCCCATGGACATCTGTAATCAACTACATACAGAACATGGGTTCCATCTGAAGTCAATCACAGATGTGTTGCTACTTCCGAGGACTGTGATGGCCTCATGTGAAAGTGTACCGGCAACCACACCCACCTAATATTATAGAAATAGCAAACGAACATGCAGTTCAAATGATGGTAAGTGTTCACTGCGCTCATGGAGTCATCATCCCCAAAAAAGATTTGAATCTTACCTAAAATTGACACTATGGTATTTAGGTAACATTTATGCATCTAACCCCTTATGCCTCCCCCCCCCCCTTTTGACGTCAGGCCCAAATTCCAAAAATAGTAGATCAATAGTATTAATAAAGAAATAGATTACAGTGAGCCGACATTTTAGGAATACTCCCTAATGCCGTGGGAACGACAAACATTTGTGTATTGTGGTAATATAGATATCCATATTACAGCAATACGCAGAAATAGGGGCTGCATATCCGATAAATTTATACGTGTAATGGGTTACTGCCTATATGCATAACAACATGGCATAATTATAATTACATAGTATAAAACAAAGCGTCTTCGCGCTATCTGGCCCTATGTATTCTTAGATCTTTAAAACTACGGTACGAATTTTAAGGTAGTTTTTGTTTATAGAAAGAGTGATTCATTAGGAATTTTTTTATGTATAATACATGTATAATATAGTAGAGAAACACTGATAATTTTAGATTTTTGACTTTTAGGCGGAATAAAGTTCGCCGAGTCAACTAGTGAGTGGAATAAATGTGCTACATTTACATGATCTTGTGCCTTTAATAAAACGCCCGGTCAAATTTTTATTTAAACTATTAAAAAAAATGATTTTGACATGTTTTTATTTTCGTGCATACTACTTCAATGATATTAATGTCTATTCATATTTAATATAGGTTTACTTAATTGTCTATCAATTCGCATTTGTCGCGAAGGACTATGGTGCTCAGCAATAGGACAATAATTGGATGATAGCTTAATGTAGGTACTTAAAAAGTATCCTGTTTATATAAAATCCTTTGCTTTAAAAAAATGTAAATTGAATACAATGGACCTTAAGGGATAAAACACAAACAGAGACATTTTATTTTCTCCTTTATAGGAAAAAATAATCTAAGATATTATACACATATATCACAATAAAAAAAAATAAACAATAATTATATAAAAATCCCTAACACACCAAATATCCGCCAAAACATTTGTAGGCAGTCGTGAAAACGCTGGGCTAACGAAGTGCCAATTGGCTAACTTTGAAAATTAAACTCCCGTGAAGCCAAACCGACTGCGTTAACAAGTATTGCGATGTAAATGTACAGTCACGAGCAATAAGATGTGACTATGGAAGATTGGCAAAAGTATCTGACCCAAGAAGGAGTTCAATAATATCTGAGTACACAAACGCAGCAAAAATATCTGACATTGAAAGGCAGCATAAAGCAGAAGAATAAAAATTATGTGATTTGACGTTCATCTATATAATTTTGACGCATAATGCAGTAGCATTATGCTGCCTTTCAATGTCAGATATTTTTGCTGCGTTCGTGTAGTCAGATATTATTGAACTCCTTCTTGAGTCAGATACTTTTGCTAATCTGTTCGTAGTGACATCTTATTGCTCGTGACTGCACATCTCCCTTCCCTTTACCCCTTACCTTTTGGCGAAGAAATGTATATAGAGCAGTGATAGCCTAATGGTTGAAACTTGCCCTCTCGATCGGGAGGTCCGAGGTACAAACCCAGGCACGCATCACTGATTTATATGCGTATTCATAATTAATTATCACAGCTTTTCGGAGAAGGAAAACGTCGTGAGGAAACCTACACACCGAAGAGTTCTTAAAATAAAGTTCTCGAAGGTGCGACTTGGTGGACTTCACAGACCACCAATTCGCACTTGGCCAGCGCGGTGGACTATGGCCTAAAACTCTTTCATTCCGAGAGAAGACCCGTGCCCAGCAGTGTGACAATAATGGGTTGATGATATGTATATAACCGGGAGATCAAGATGATGAAGATGAGGGCGATCAAGAAGATGAAAGTGATGAAAACGAGAGAGGGAGAAATAATAACATGGTTGGCGGTGGTGCCACTGTGGTCAACACACAGAGTTCTTTTTTGTTTTCGAGAGGTAACCCCTCAAAAGCGACATCTGGTTATGTGGGATTTTTACCGCACCGGATTTATATCCCGGTGGCAGTCCCTGGCGCTGCAAAGAGGACACCGGGTTCTTCAAAGATACCTAACCGGCGTCCACAGAGCGCGTTGCTCCATCGGGCTCCCACCAGGTGAGCGGCTGAGTCCAACCCCGTCTGGTCTTAGCGACATGCAACCACACATATCGTCACCCTTCCCGGGGTCGCCTATTTTTCATCTTACTGAAGTAGCAAACGAGCACGCAGTCCACCTGATGGAAAGTGGTCACTGCCGCCCATAGACATTTGTAATCAACTTCATACAGAACATGGGTTCCATCTAAAGTCAATCACAAATGCGTTGCTACTCACGAGGACTGTGATGGTCGCCTCATATGAAAGGGTGCCGGCAACCACACCCTTTCATCAAAACGCAATTCTTCACGCTAGAAATAGATGTGTCGGTGGTACTTCCCCGGACGAACTACAGTGGTTCTACCACCTTCAAAATATCACATATGAATAGGTCACCAATTAAAGAGTAATAAATTATAGTATTCTAGAAACTCCCTCACCAACATTGTCGAAAACAGAAAACTCAGTACAGTCACGAGCAAAAACAACGTTCGACCATGTTTAGTCAAAGTACAGTTGGAAAGTAATTTCAATCCAAACGCTTCCTAATAGCTGCCGTCGTAATGCTCATAATACAGCTAACGGCGCAATAAACTCCACAAGTGATATGCAAAACCTATACAGATTTAATACTATGTGTACGTTTAACAGCGGACCTGTTGCGCGGCCCTGCGTACTCACGTTTCGTTTATGCTAATCATTAATTAAGTTATTTTATGGGGTTTCCTATTGTTTACTTTGTAACATTTTCGTGCAAATTAATAGCAATCTTCAATGATTGTGAAAGAGTGCTGTATGCAGTGTATGCAATATAGTAATAATAGTATGAGAGCTAAGTGATGTTTTTGGCCTCTTAGACGGGGTTTATGGTTTAAACGTTACATGCTGTAACGATAGAGGACATTAAAACCTAAACTAAAACATTATTGGAACTTCCCTAAAAAGTTATATAAGTTGTATGAAGTCCATATTGGCCAGCATGTTGAACCATTCCAGAGGAGACATAGCATTACAGTGTGACAGTATGAGTTGCTGAATATTTCATTATGTTGACGAAGAAAATAGTTAAGTACTATACTACCTACACACATCAAATCATACATTCTTAAACGATGATTTAAAAAAATAAAATTCAAAAAATATTAATCTGCTAAAGTTATCAGCATTGTAATATAGTGTCTAATTGTAAGTCTTTTAATGAAAAATACGAGTATGTGAGTGCCATACATTTAGAACGCCTTAACCGGCATATTCAATTTTTGGCGCCCTTTTTTTAAAACATCTTATGAAATCAATATTATTGTAACCCAAAAATTTACTAAATAAAGATCTTTCTTTCTTTATTGTCTTTCTTTTCTTCTTTCTTTCTTTCATTCATATGATCAAAAAACATTATCCTCCTGTCGTAATCGAGTAATCACCACGTGTAGATAGATATCTTACATATTTTCACACATAGAAAGGTCACAGAATAGACACAGAAGTTAACCAAACATGCAGTCACTTCCTGCCCATTTGTGAATAACAAACCGAGAAATGAGTCAATCACGAAACCGGTTGCGTAAAATAAAGGTCCCTAATTTCAATTGTTCGCTCTACATTCGTACAAAAAAACTTCCGTTATTGTTTTCAAGGGACAAAAGCTCGGTCGTGTAATGGTCGTGTGATCCGAGTCATTAAAGAATGAAGTTTTAATACCGTCATTAGATACCATGTATTTATTACAGCGTACTTGTAATAGTACATACTGTAATAGAAATAAATTGATTTCTAAATGCGTGTCTACTACAAAGTTACAGATGTAAACAAAAATTTGACTGGGTTTTCTAAATGCGTTGTTATAAATTCTTGCTGTCAGAAAAAATCTTTGTAAATTTGCTGAAACAAATTAAAAAAAGAAACGTTTAATTGTAGATTTGTTGTATACATACGTAGTGTGTTTCTTCTTTCATATTCAGAAGTTTCATTCGAATTCTAAACCAATAAACGTTTTACATAGAAAGCTATGTTTATTTAAGACACGATAAGCCGCTAAGCTCACTTCAGGAGTATCGTTATATCATACGCCTGGCCGTGCCTTCAACCGAGCGAGAGAGACAGATCTCAGCCGCCATCTGTGTCTCCATTCTTTAACGACTCCACTAACATTCGTAATAATAATGTCTCAACAGAAGACAACCGCTACGAATGTTGTTTTTAACCGACTTCCAAAAAGCAAGAGGTTGTCAATTCGACCTTTTTTTTTGTTCTAACCAACGCGAGTACATTTGAACATTCCGTCTCCGTCTATGACCCTTCTTTTGTTTATGTAGAAAAAGCACCCAATCATAAAACTGCCCTTCTGGTAACGTCTAAATTAGCTGCAGTTCTTCGGAGATGCGCTTTTGTATACTTACAAAAAAAAACCGGGTAACTTGCGACTCTTTAAGGATTTGATTATTATTTCAACCCTTTAAATCCCATAATAGAAACGAATAAATGAATAAATTATAGAAATATGTCAGCGTTCATTATTCGTTACTTGTTTCTTGTATCATATGTTCTCGTTCTGTTTAGGAGATTGTCAAGTTTCAAGATATTGAGTGAAGTGTTTTTTTTTTTCACCGATATTTCTTTAAGGATCGTCATTTAAGGCCTTTGGGCCTTAAAGGACGCTTCAGTCAGTAAAAGCTTTGGCTTTTTGCTACATTTTTGCACAGGTTTCGTGAGAATTTTCTACCCTATTTCTATTTTCTATTAGTTTTAATATCATTCCTGAAATGTAAAAAACAATAAAACGTCTTAAATTTCTCAAGAAAATTTGATTTATTTAATTTATTAATAGTATTATTTCTTTACTACACATTTTATTTAAATTAATATCATGTGACATTAAATAAATAATGCATGACACTTCATATGTTTCCTATTTAGAAGTATTATGATAGATTACGTAAGTATTTTGACTAATTTAATCTTTGAAATTTTCCTTGAAATAAAAAATATTGTTACGAATTTTAAGTGTTTGTTATCCTTCATCTAAAATATAACTTTATCATACTTTTTTATATAAGTTTTATTATTTTATATTTTTTTAAGTTATATATTTTTATCATCATTATTTTTTAATATCTGATTTCAAATATGTCTGTCGGCAAATGTAGATGCTACCTACATAGAAATAATACACCATAGACTCAGTTAATATTAAACGGACCTATTTTCTTCATAAGCGCGAAACTACATACATACCTACTTTAAAACTCTACCTACTTAAAAAGTTTTCGAAGACTTAATCTGTAAGGTTATTCACTGGCGGAGCAGTACACATTGTTATCAGTAAATAATGAGTTCTGGGAAGGACCGCGACAACTCGCTGCCATTTAGTAATGACCGGACTTCTACCTGGGAGATAAACTTATAATCGTAGAAACATGATTAGGACCACGAGATTTGGCACAGCAATCATCGTCGTCTAATGCTTAAAGGGTTCCGGATTCTAACCAAGACGATTCAGTAATATATCTTAATAATAAATTCAAATTTAAATAAATTTTATTAATTAAAAAAAAAGTTATACACTTATAACCCAGACCCAGAACAATGTACTCATTGTTCTGGGTCTGAGAGTTGTGAGAGAGTGAAATGGATAAAATCTTTTGGCTTTAAAAAAATAAAAAGATTTGGGCTATTTTAGTTAAACGTTAGATAAAGAAAAGCAATGAAAAATATTCTGGTAACCTCTTACGTACTTGTATAAAATAAACATCATACAGTTTATAAAAATCCTTTTACACGATGTAAAAAACCCGAACAAACGGAGAAACGAAATGTTTTGAAACAATTTTAACCGTAACAAACACACATACAACTTTAACCATTTTTAAAGTCGGTTAATCGTGTGCCTAGCAGTTTTAACGTTGTATATTAGTTGTTAAAATCTTATAACTATAGTAACATTTAAAATACCGACAGACAATTCACATTCAATTGTATAAACAACAAACGGTTAGCATGCCTACGAAAGTAGATAAGGCAGGTAGAGGAAACGCGGTCGTTGCAGTGACCGCGGAAAGTCCGCGCCCGCCGTCCTTCTGAGAGTCGTTCGCAGTCATCGCTCGCAGATAACGCGGTGTCCTACTGTTTATAGATGTCCGTTTATTATACTCGCAACAAAAAAAAGCTTTTGTTTCATTGCAATAGACTATAGCTACCCAACTAACAATATAAACCGATAGAAGAAAAAAATTAATAAATAAAAAAATAAAAAAAAAAATACCGCCCGCCTGACAAGTCACTACTCCCCCCCAGGACCTGCTCGTGTCTACAGGGCAGCGGTAGCAACCACATGCAAAGGGCTGGGCCCTCATCATGTTTCCCCACCGAGCTTCGGTGAGAAGAATATCCCGGGAAACCGATAGGACAACTGATAGTAAGTGTATGTTACTTGCTCATAGACGTTAACCATGCGTTGCAACTGATGATTTGGAACGCCTCGTATGTTGCTGCCCTTTAACACCCTTAAAAGAATAACACTGCTCTTATAGGGTAAAAGAAATAAGTATAGACGTAATGCCTCTACAGTAGAAGTGCGAAGAAATCTACTGTTAAAAAATGATACGAAAGTTCTTTTGATCATATTATATTAGCATTATCTAAGTTACACACATAATTCTTCCAATTCAAAAACGACCATACAATAGACATCAATTCTCAAATACTAGAGTAATGTGCTTAAGGATTAGAGCGTTTCCAACTATCAAGCGAGTGCTGCTAAATCTGTTTTTCCATTCTAGCCGCCTAAATATTGCAATTGCTCTTGGATTACTAACTTCGCTACCTTTCCTACCAGTGACCCAAATATCCACCTCAAACCGCGAAACCTTTCCAACCATTGACCCATATCCCAAACCGTTCAATATAAAATTAATCCCTGAATAGTCGTGTAATATGTCATATGGCTTAGCGATCTAGGCCCAACATATGAGTTCGCAACAATTACATTATCGAAAGAGATTAGCTTTCGACCGAATTGTTACCCTCGGGATGATTGACGAGCGCCGTCACCGACTTGTAATTGGCAGCCCTATGGTCGTTCGGAGGATAATGGTTCGTAAGGTGTAGGTTATAGGGGGTAATTTCGTGTGCATTAGCCGAAGGTTGCAGGGTTGGGCCGTTATCTATGCGTCAGTCGAATGGCCTCGCCGTGTCGTCGCTCGCCGCCGCTGCACTTGCGAGTAGGGTTGACCAAATTTTTTTGAGTCAATACATTTCAAAAGTATACAAAAAGTCATTAAATACAACAACACGTTATTTTAAATTCCTTTTTTTCAAAGATTTTTCTATATTATATCAATTTAAAAAAAAATCTTCTATTCACTACAGTGTTGATAGTGAAAATAACAACAATGTAACACACAAGACCCAAAAAACATGTCCTATACAGTATATTATAGTAGGTACTATGTTTAGACGATGGGCGGCCCCAAAAATGTTCTGCGTGGATTTGTATGTATTAACTTAATGTATTTACTTGAAGTCAGCCACAGATTCATTTCTACCTTTAAGGTGGGCTAAGTTGTAACGCTTCAAATAAGTATGTTGCCCTTACCGCTTTCTGCGGAGTGCACTCTACATACTCGCACTCTACATTATACTTTACTGTCAAATACTTGATAGTGCAATACCGCAAATGTGTTAAATGGTACACTCCAAAAAGGTTATGAACCCATGCTACACATGGTTCTATTGGCAGCCCTACTCGCGAGTGTCACGATAACAATTACAGAGAAAACTTATTCCGCTGCTCGCGAACGCAGACGATTGTGCACCTTATTACAGTAGAATGCGTACAGTATACAATCAGCCAGCACGCGCAGGCAGGTATGGTCGTCGGCGAGTCGAATACCAACGGCATGAACTAGGGATGTTGTGGTCATTGTGGATATATCGGATCTGGATAAAGATATATTGATATATCCGAATATATCACTACATAGTATAAAACAAAGTCGCTTCGCGATGTCTGTGCCTATGTATACTTAGATCTTTAAAAGTACGCTACGGATTTTAATGCAGTTTTTTTTTATGGATAGAGTGATTCAAGAGGGAGGTTTTATGTATAATACTTGTGTAATGTAGTAAATTTATAAAACACACGCTTATTCCCGCCGTTCCACTCGCTTTTGTTACGTCTGCCGGTAATGAGTTTCCTATGTGTTAATTCAGGTAATAAACTAATTACAAAACCAAATTTTAGCGACATCCTACAGGTAGTTTTTGCGAGAAAGAGTAACCAACACAAATAAATGGTCAATAACTTTCGCATTTATCACTACATAGTACCTATATAACAAAACCGCTTCTCGCTGTCGGTCCCTATGTGTGCTTAGATCTTTAAAACTACGCTACAGATTTTAAAGCAGTTTTTTTAATAGATAGAGTGATGCAAGATGAAAGTGCGGAACGAAGTGCGCCGCGTCAACTAGTTAGGTAGATACGGTTGACGATATGGATTTTTTCGAATTATCCTATAGTTTCAGATAGTTTAAGTTGCAGATATTGGATTTTAAAACTAAAGCGATAAGTTAAGTTGGTAGTATATATGTAATTGATTAATCAAATCGACTGGTTTGCATTATAAGTAAACAAAATTACGACCAGAAGAAAACATTTCATAACTGTGTGAAACTGTGTGTAATTTGCTTCTTACCAATCCGGAATTCGTAACTTTTTATCAGATTCGGATACGATCCGATATTTTCGGTTATATTACGGAGCTGTGCAACATCCCTGATATAAACATAATTGGAGATACATCGCGTTTGTTATTCACAGCTAAGGAGGTCCCAAGATAATGCGTTGAAGTTCCGGCTAAACTCAACAGGACTTGACAAATCAATCCTGATAAAAGAGAAAACCGATTATCCGATTGTCTGAAGGAGGGTAAAGTTTTTCGAGTATATGTTGATGTATGTAACTATGTATGTCCATTTCTTTGACACACTCTACAGCCCAAACGGTTTAACGGATATTGTCGTCAACCCATTATTGTCCCACTGCTGGGCGCTGGTCTTCTCTCAGAATGAGAGAGTTTTAGGCCATAGTCCACCGCGCTGGCCAAGTGCGAATTGGTGGACTTCACACACCTCCGAGAACTTTTTTTTTCTTTTAAAGAACTCTCGGATATGTAGGTTTTCTCATGATGTTTTCCTTCACTAAAAGGCAGTGATAATTACACGCTTTCTACATTCATAGCCCCCACAGTAGGATTTTTTCCTGTGTCGTGGATACTATGGACACACACAACACGAATACACAAACACCCAGACCCAGAACATGAATCTAAACTCATCATTCAGATACCTGTCTGGCCGGGAATCGAACCCGGGACCCATTGCGCGTCAGACTGGTATGGTAACCGTTCCACCACGCGGGTCGTCAATTAATTTCTAATACGCACATAGTTTTAGAAAAATCAGTGGTACGTGCCAGTTTCAACCATTAGGCTATCACTGCACTTAGACTGATGGATTTTAATATATTGATTGGATTAAATAAGAGAATTTAAAAAATATTTTGTAATTGGTGCCTATATTAAAAAGTGAACTTATGTACATATTTCATCGTTCAACCTTTAGGACGACTTTATTGATAAGGACAGTTTGCTTACTGCAACGATTAGTCGGAACGACAGAAGTGATTAACACACAGGTAGATCTACAAATCCACCTAAGCTTTCCTAAACCTAAGAGAACAATCTTTACTGAAAAATAGTGATAACATTATTAGAAGCAGTATGTAATTAGTACGTCCCTTATTAGATAAGCGTAGATGCTTACAAATCAAAGCCTTCCCATAATAATAACTAATAAGGCAACTTAACTACTATCATTAAGGTTCCGTAACGAAATAGTAAAAACGGAACCCTATTACTAAGACTCTGATGCCCGTCTGTCCGTCTGTTTGTCTGTCACCAGGCTGTATTTTATATCACATGAACCGTAATTTGAAATTTTCACAGATAATGTATTGCTGTTCCCACTATAACAGCAAATACTATAAACAGAATAAATTAAATATTTCAGGAGCTCCTATTCGAGAAACATGACTTTTTGCCGTCTTTTATAGAATGGTACGGAACCATTGGGCGTGAGTTCGACTCACACTTAGCCGGTTATAACTCAACATTTTTATGAACACTACGGAACATTGTTGCAATTTATCAGTACAACAAAGTGTTACCTTGCAAATGCTATTTGCATCATGTGAACCTAAACAGTTTATGTAGAAACTGATGTCATAATCATTATGGGAAGGAAGATCCTTGAGTGGCGACCATGTTTAGGCCAAAGGAGCACAGGTCGCCCCCGCCAGGTGGATCGATGCCCTGAAGAAGACAGCGGGAAACCGTTGGATTCAGAAGACACAAGACCGGTTGGAATAGCGTCATTTAGGGGAGGCCTATGTTCGGCAGTGAACCTCAAAGTGCTGATGGAAGGATGTATGGTTGGAGTTACAAAGGGGTAGGTAAGGTAGACATACTTACCCGGGGCTTTTTAATTTAGTCCTCACGGGTATCTTCGCATCTGCAGCCAATCCCAAGTAAGACTGATCTTATCTGGAGTTGACAGATATAAGATATAAGAGATATCATGAGCGGCAGTGGCCATTTACCATCAGATGAACTCCGTTCTCGTGTGCTACTTTTTTTTATCTGACTGAAGTAACAAACGGGCATGCATTCCACCTGATGGTAAGTGGTCACTGCTGCCCAGGGACATCTGTAATCAACTTCATACAGAACATGGTTTCCACCTGAAGTCAATCACAGATGCGTTGCTACTCCCGAGGACTATGATGGTCGTCTCATGTGAAAGTGTGCCGGCAACTACACCCTTCTGTCGAAACGAAAGAACTGCTTCACGCTAGAAGTAGGTGTGGCGGTGGTACTTCCCCTGTCGAATGACACTGGTTCTACCACCTTGAAAATACTACTTCTATAATATAAAAAAATCCTTTATATTTTAAAAACTCTCAAACTATTAGATCATTTTCTAATTTTATATATTCTCACAAGCTTTCATTTTTTGTATTTCAAAGATACAAAAACTCTCTCCCTCTGAATAAGCAACTTAAGGATCCCTTGCAGTCATCGCGTGACCTCGCTGTATGCACCAATTTACTCTGGTGGAAGTAGTCAAGTCTGTTCTAAAACATTAGAATTGGTAAAAGGTGAGCTATGGTAAAGGTAAAGGATGAGCTATAGTATTTTCTTTTACCACCATTGACTGTAATGCTGGGCAATATTCTTACCTCATAGATTGAACACGATATAAAATCAACAAAAGGATGTCAATCAAGTTTTAAATGAGATGTTCTTTTAAACAGCTAACATCATTTGAACCGGAACTGCAAGCCGGTTCACTTCTCAGCTAAACTTTTCAAAACTTCTAACCTTCATCATAATTTATCCAGATGTAGATTTGTCCGTCCTTCATTCTCCGATACTCCTTTGCAATGAATAAAATCAGTTGTCACTTAAAACGTGGTAAATTGCTCTGTCGTTTGCCACTTCCAGTACTTAATATCACATAACAAACTTATGGAGACAAAGTCGCAAACCAAAACAAGTTCAGTTAATAGTTGTGAGAACGAGAAACTTGTCTGACCTAGTGTCGCCTTAACCTCTCGTCGCGAAGTTGCTATTTTATCACGATTGTGTTGCTAGTTCGCTAGTCTCTACCCACTAGATAAGTACATCATCCGTTAACAAGAGCGTTGGCATATCGAATATCTGCTGCCTAATGCGATTCCTCACGCTACACGCGCGCCAGGGAATCCTTTGAACGCGTTCAAAAATCCGCTAGAGCATAAGCGCAGTACGTCCCCAGCCATCATACCTGATTGCACATCCAACGGATGGCGCAACGATTACCGACCCGCGGCAGTTTCCATATATCGCGATAAAACTTGTGAAAGTGCGTCAGACGTCGTGAACTTTGCGAAGTGACTGTTGCGTTGCGACGTTGCATTGTCCGATAGATACGGAGACGGCGTTCGATTACGTGGGACGGGCGAGCGGCGAGTCATCAGTTCTAGCGAGCGTAGGTAGGTAGGTGGCTCCGTCTAAAAATTCAAGTCGCGGCGTCAGCGGGTGCAGCCGGTCTCGCGCCATCGGGCTAATGAGTGTGAGCGAGCGGGGGTGGCGCGGGTGGGCAGGGGGGCGCGGTAATGGCGCGCGGCGTCGGATGTCGCCGGGGGGTGCCGCGCCGCGCCGCCGATAACAAAATCACTAGAGAACGTACGCCGAGATCGCCGAAACCACTTGCACCGGATACGGCATACAATGCCGGCCGGCGCCCGCTCGCCGCCCGCGTAACTTAATGCCGCACGGTCGTGACTCATCTGTAGAAAAAATCTTTTCCTCATACCTACTGTTGAAAACGTTAACAATTTATCGCATGGACGAATATTAAAACTGTCATGTCATCTTCATTTAGCATATACTACAAAGGTACGAAATATAATATCCATTAATTGATAATACCCATTAAGTCGTCTATGATTAAAATAACAATTTTTTGCAATATTAAAATAGTAAATTAATAAGCATGTAACACAGGTATTCGCACTATTAAATCGAACAGGAAAGCTATCGCTTTGCGACAAAAAGAATACAAGGTCACAATATTCGAAAAAAACATGTAATGAAAAAAAAACTAATTTCGCATAGGTTTCATATTCTAAGTCTAGCGGATACAATAGCGCACGACCGGGCGTCGCCTGCGCTCTACACGTGTCGGGTTGTTTACTTGCCGTTTTATAGCATTATTGTTTCGAATAGTTTCGACGTACTATATCCGCAGAGCAGGAATATCCTCGGTCAGAAAAATGTCTTAATTTTAAAAAGTAGAATATAGATTAGAGATGAAACGGATATCCGGTAACTATCCGGTATCCGGCGTATCCGGCCCTGTTTTCACTATCCGGCCGGATACCGGATAGAAGTGCACTATCCGGCCGGATACCGAATAGTAAAATATAAAAAAACAATCACTATTTTACATATAGAAAATCACACAGCAATATCGTTATCAAAAAATCACAGTAAATGCTTGTTTCATAAATTAATTTAGTATTGATAATTAACGAATGGCAAATTGTGGTGAATTAGTACCAAATTTTCAGTCATTTATTCTTCTATTATGTCTTCGTGTACCAGTCAGCTTCTGTAAATAGCCTTTCGCTGTAAACTCTACTGCTAAATGGTGAAAGATAAATTCTAGCAAACTTAGACAATTGAGGGAACTGAATGGAATTAACTGACCACCAAATGTATATTTAGTGTATGGCTCGTGATTGCAGTCGATTTGAGACATTCTTAAGAGAAAGTCAATCTCGTTCGCAATTGGATTTTGTTTTTCTTCATCATGACAACTACTAGTATTATTTTCCTTTGCCACTTCATTGAAAGAGTCCCAAAAAACGTCATGAGCTTCAAGTTGGACCCAGTTTTATCTTCTTTCATTAGTTTCAAATCAAATTGGTTGCGCCGAAAGGGCCGAATATCCGGTAGCCGGATATTCGGCGATCCGGCCTCGTAGCTAGCCGGATAACCGGTATCCGGTATCCGGCCAAACCACTATCCGTTTCATCTCTAATATAGATAGTCAATTGTCAGTGTAATTCATACACCGGAGATAATTACTTACGTTTATGGTAATTATCTACGCTGTATAGATTATGCTGAAATTAGCAAACAAGTAAATTGATTTTAATTTATTCTAGAGATAGATGTTGTTTTTTAAATAAGATAAATAAACATGACGAAACGGCTATATATACGAGTCCAAGTTAAAAACCACGTAAGCTCACCAATCAGCACACAAGCGAGCTCTAATTAGCGTTAATTGCGCACAACATTGCCGTATCCACGGTCCTTCTTCATCGGGGAGCATCGCCAATGCCCGAAATACAGTGCGGGCGACGCGTCGTAAATCGCGGCGCGGCTCGGCGAGGGCCTTTGTGTGGCCTCGACTTGGCAAAAACATACCTACGGTGCGGACTCGCTACTTGCGCTTCTACCTACACGCAAACACGCTACGTATACTACGACAAACACTGTTCAAAAAGCTTGTACCGACACGCTATACTGAACTGTAATGTTGCGACGTGCTGGAGACCAACACATTACAGTCCTGTGGTCAAGTTATCAAGTGCGTCGCCATTGTTTATACGTTCTTTAATGGTCATAAGCCTTCTGTAGAAGAATTTTGAGACTATCACCACGTTTATTGGAAACACAGTAAAAGAGAATTTCACAGTAACGCATTAACCATCTTTTAGATTTAATCTGTAAGTTTGCCTACGACACTCACATTAGGAAACCCATGGTGCGCTTATAAGATATCACACTACTAGCTACTTAAACTAATATCATTTACCATATTATAACTGCATTATTCCGAACATTAACAGATACTACACAAACAACCAACGCAATTAAATCAGTATAGCCAAGACAGATTCCATGTTATTATACAATCAATCCAAGATTTGATATGGTATTATTTCCTAGAAAATACGTTTTCTCTTTTCAAATGTATTAGATTATGATTGTCCATCACGGTTGGTACAGACTTCTCACACGTTTGAATTTTAATATACCATCCATAACAATGACGCTCGCCAACTCGCCGTGCTCCCATAGATAAGAGAGTACGTAACATTGGTACATCGTCCAATCCTCTCAAATCCGCACAAAAACTTCAAAGAAAGCAAGTGTGGTGAAATTTCCTCGACACGTGCATAAAATCATACGAGTTCGTCCAGAAATACGTGAAATTTTATCCCAAAGAAAGAAATTTCGCAATCTTCCTTGCTATAAATTAGCCCATTTAAGATAAAAACTTCGTCTAAAAACAACATTTAAAACTTTAAACAAAAAGATATACAACAAAAAAAAACAATCGATTTTTAATATGTCTTTGCATTACGACAAGATACGCCAATTAGTTTAAATAAGTACATCTAATTCAAAGCCTATACAGATCAATAATTTTGGAAACCATAGAGTTTATAGACCAAGTTGACTAACTTGGTTTGACTGATCAAAGTGAGGAATTTAGAGGAGGCGAACAAAGAAATGCATATAAGGTAACTGACAGTGTTGTAAGCGTATTCAGACTCCATCCTAATACAAAAAACTATCGATCTGCCTAAGGCCACCAACAATCTCTGTGTAGAACGTTTCTTAGCGCAGACATCCATCACTTCAGTGAAATACCCCAGCGACCTAGCTCAGGCTCAACCTCAATTTAGCATTAGGCTTCAAATATTAAAGCGGTTAGACCGGTAGCTACATTTTGCAGGCATTTTCCCGTTCTTTCTGGAAAAACCGCGGGAGAGCAATGAATGGCCATAAAGTAGATTTGCCTCTTGCCTGGCGCAATGCTGCGGCCAAAATTCAAAAGCGGTCCGTGATTCCCAAAGCGTGTATACGGACAATTTTGCAGCATTTCAAAGAATCCGCAGTGTTTGTCGTGCGCCTTACACGAACTTAATAGGTACACGGTTACTGAAGTTACATTGAATTCATTAAAGGGCACTTCAAACTAGAGCTACCAATTAAACAACACGTTTATTTAGAAAACTTAGTTCTGGCATTCGTCGCGTGCTTAAAAAGAATTCCTTTACTTTTGAACCGTGAGCCAATTCGAAAAAAGAAAATGTTACTATAAACGTAATCTTTATATTAATACGTGAAACAAAAACTTGTGATTCGTTTTTAAGATACTTGCCGCGGACGGAGGAGAATAAAACTATGCACAATTACAGGTGAAGTAGAGAAAGATTATCAAATGCTAATATTTTTTTCAAATAATGCATAAAACATACCTAAAATCAACTAAAAACGCATCACACACGCTACCTTGCATTGGACACAAACACGTAATTAATAAACGAAATAAAATATTCAATGTCTGGAAAACACAACTTCAAAAATGACAGATATCTCTGTCAAAATACCCGCTTTGCTTTTAAATGCAGCTTAGTTAATTATAACCTCTTTTTACCTTTAACGGGTGATTTTAATCAATAAAATGAATACAATTTATTAATTAAGTAATATTCGTACTACTTTGGACAATATATATAAATATTGGAAGTTTAGTTTTTTAAGTTAAATTACGGTCGAATTTTGACCGTTGCGACGGGTAGTTTAAGTCGACTAGTTTAGTGAATACTTCAAAACTCAAAAAACCTGTTAAATATTTTCAACGAACACACTAGGTGTACTTATACATATCATACTAAATAACAAGAGTTAAACCTAAAAAATATTTCCATAAACGCAAGAAACGTGGACGTATACAGGAAGAATGTCCACTAGCCCATCCCTCGACCAATAAAGCCTAACGAGGTCTCGTGGCAGCACCGAAACCGCCAATAAAACCTCCACAAAGTAAAGCTCGTATATTGAAAATGTTCCATATTATTATCTTCCCAGCGGCCGGTGGGTAGTAATTAATGAGTCTATAAATTTCACTCGAGATTAAATTGCTTCATCTCGACGTTTTGCGTCTGCCTCGCTTCTTAACTGACCGGGCTGTCAGCGTGGAGATGACAGCGCTGACAATTGCATAAACATGTTATCTTATGTGGTGTTCGCTGAAGAAAATATTGTGGATGCGCAATGTATGTATGCGTTTGTGATTTCGTCAAATGAATCGCATAAGATGTTTATATGATTTTCCGAGTAAACAATGGTTTAATGAGAAACGGATGGATGAAAATATAATTCACGAAAGAAATATCCGATAAAAACGCGTAGCATACGCTTAAACTTAAGCTGCATTAAATTGCTCAATTACACGACAGTTGTCTTCATTTAGCAAACTAGCATGCGATCAACTTGGTGGTAAGTGGCCACTACCCGCCATGGAGAACTGTAATGACCCCAACATAAGATCAGAGTCTCATCTGTGATCAGCTACATAGGGGCTACTATTCGCGAAAATTAAGTTAAACGAGTATATATTACCACATTTTTCAAACCAGAACGCTTCACTTAATACCACTGTTAAAAGGCAGAAGGTCAAGGATTGGTGCCACCAGACTCAAACCACGAACGATTCATTTTAACAGTTACATATAAGAAAAAGAAAATTTGTTATGTTACACTTAATTTGGAGTATTATAATAATTGAGCCCAAACTATAGATAGTCAATAAAAATACTGTCACCAAAAACATAAAATTTTGACATAAGATATGAAATTATTAACATTTAGTGCGTTTCCATGATAAAATATGACTCGGGGTTTACCTTTGTACCTTACTTTTCATTTTGTAATAAATAAGTAAAAGTTCGAGTATTTTTTTAACATTTTCCCTTAACACTTTAGTTTGGTCATTTATTAAACAAATTCGCAGTCAAAAACTTTTAAGGTCTATGGCTGTGGGTGTAGTCAGCCCATGAGAAGGGCTATACCATTACATCCCTTCGGGTTCGTTTAGCATCCATATGATTTGCCTGTCGTTAAATTCAACTAATGATCGTATTCTGAAAAGCCTTCTTTTATTAGAGTTGCTAAAGAAATAAAAAATACTGCTCAATGGCAATTAGTATTCAAGACGAAACCTAATCAGCATCTCCTCTACTATCTTATTATCTTTAAATTCCCATATTATCCGATTAATCGACTACGATAAATTTAAAAGTATCTAGTCTAAATGTTGTTGCTTTAAATCTAGCATATTTAAGTATTTAATTGAAAACGAAACCTTACAAGTGCGAGGGTTGAAATAATGCCATTTGACTTCCAATGTGTATTAAAGTATAGAGACCACATAAGCATGAATTGCTAGGTTCGGTAAATTGAGTGCAGGCGTAAAGTATGTGAGGATTGATCACATGTGTCTATTTGATTTAATTAAAAAATATTTACTAAATTACAAAGGATAATATTATCTATAATACTTAATACTAATATTATAAAGGCATACGTTTGTGAGTGTGTATGTTTGTTACTTCACGTGTAAACGGCTGGAGCAATTTTCATAAAATTTGGTAGGGAGTTAGCTGACACTCTGGATTAACTTATAGGCTACTTTCTATTTTGGTAAAATATCTTATTCCCACATCGATTTTTGTTAACTCGGGCGAAGCTGCGGGGTTCAGCTAGTTATCTATAATATATTTTTTTTACTTTAACATCGTATCGTAGGGGGGGGGGGGGGGGTCGTAAAAATATTTGAGCACAAATGAGATATACTTGCAATACTTTACATGATTTATTATAATTTGTCAGCTTAAAATAGTACTAGGTGGTAGCCACACTAGTGATGCGATCGTGACGCAACAGTTAAGAAATCGCCGTTGCGTCTTCTTTTTCTTAATTGTGTGAACGCAGCCTTAAATTCGTAAGGCAAAAGCGAGAATGATAGCTCATTTGTTTGTTTACTTGTTCATTTATACTTTCACCGAAACTTCCATGCGTTCATTTGTTTAAAGTCGTTCACCTGAATGTATAATATTTAAGCGTTTCTTTCCTTAGCTCAATCGGTCATTTATTTCTTTATCTGTTTTATGATTTAATTCTTCCGAAGCTCAATCATCCTTTCGTTCATTCTTTCATTGAATTGCTTGTATGTTTCCTAATTCGTCCTTTCTGTGACACAACTACGAACCCGCGAGCAAATAGATTGTTCATTATTGGCTTAAATTTCCATGAACATTGGACACCGGTTCGTATACACCAGTATCGAAATGCAATACATTTGTTGTTCGCACCCGGAATCCGTAGCGTAAGCTGCTTCCGCCCCATGGATAAATCGCCGGATAATTGACTACTGAAATTTCACTCGTGTGAAACAATTACGTCTATTAACCGGGAAAATAATAGCTGGACGATATTGCCGAAATTTTCAATCAAAGGTTGTAGAACCCGGTTCAACTACGACCTTCGCTTAACCTTTTCTATATACAAGTCCATGTAAGTCCCCCGTGTCTGTCCAATGCATATTTAATTATGTATCAAAAATCTAGGACTACGAAGAAGTTATAATAGAATATTTAAGATTTTAGTCAAACTGCTAATTTTACATTAGGGATGTTAAAAAACTACTAGGTTTTATTCGACCGTCCCTATAGTTCCGTGATCAGAATAGGGCTACGGTATCCCCTGCCTGTCGTAAGAGGCGACTAAAAGGGGCTTCTGGGGTTGCGGGCGGCTAGAGTGGGAGCTTGAACCGTCCAGCCAGGCGATGCCAGGCAAGACGGCGGTACGTGTGGTCGCATACCATCGTAAAGACTAGACGGAGCGGTGGGCCCAGCCGACCATCTTGGAGAAGCCCGATGGGACAACACGTTCAGAAGATTCCGCTTGCGTTCCCTTGGAGATCCTGCAGCCCTCTTTGTAGCGCCGAGGACGCCCATCGGGGGATTTAAGTGCGGTAAAAATCCCACATAACCCTGCATCGCTCCCACGGCGTCGGGTACCGTTTGAAGGTTTCACCCTCGGAAACAAAAAAAAAATTGGACATCTAACCGTAGCACGAAGGACGTCCGTCAAGGGCGGTGTTAGTTGATGAAAATCGCACATAACCCATGTATGCCCAGCATAACACTTAGGTTTCTCCATTCAAAAAAACCGAAAGCCTAAGTAAGATTCCACTTACATGACTTGTGAAAAAGACTTTAAAACACTTTGTTTATGTTGGTAAATAATAAATTAGTCTTGGTTATGTAACACTGACACGAGAGGATTCATACGTGCCCACGCCGTGTTTTAATTCACGCCACGGTGCGTGCAAATGATTGTGCGTGACTGCCTACTTTGTTTTATATTCGCGTGGGTAGTGGGTTCGCTAGTCGCCTCGGGCACCGTTTTGCTCCGTCTACTACAGCCACGAAATACTTCGCTAAAAAACCCTCTTCTGTATAATTTCGTATCTTTGTTTAGATCTAGTACAAGAATTTTAGTAGTGGATTATAAAAGAAACAGGTTGATACAAACGGCCTGCGAATGTTCCTACCTAAACTGAAATACTCTGTAACTTAATTATCAATTGAAAGTAACCTATTGATTTTAGGCGAAAACATTGTTTTCTAGTTATGAAACGCAGTCAGGTAGACATGAGATGACGCATTCATAAAAAAATTAAAATCAATATACCCTTATTGGTAATATGTAAGGTATTTAAGCAGGTAGCATCATTTGGTCATGAGAACTTAGAGCCATTGTCCGATAAGCAATTGTTCCTTTTCGTTAGTCGTACTCTATAAAGAAGGAAACGTTTACAGTTATCTACTAATCACTGCAACAATGTACGCGATAAAGTTCCGCGAATTCGCTGCGGTGCCGTCGCGGTGGCGCACGCTCCGCTGCCCACAGCAATAAATAGCAAAACACGTCGAAATCGAACTATCATTATAATTCATTCATTAAATTCATTATACACTCGACGGAGCGAAAAAATACGGCTCGGATAATCGCCGCTATTACTCGCTAACTAGTCGTTTGCAGACGGCTGCGAGACGATGTTATGAGACAAAGTTTGGAACTTAGAAAAGTTGCGGCACGCCGCGTCGCCCAGGAAAAGTTCGAGAAGTTTGCGCCACCGCGAGCCGCCGCGACTCGGGGATCGCAGTTCTTTCGGGCTCGAGTAGAAAGTGGATGCGTCGGGAATTAATTGCATTAATAAAGTGCGGAGGCTAGGCCGGTGTTTACGGGCGCGGGGGTGCGGGCGGGGCGCGGGGCGAGCGCCGGACGGACACAAAGGAGAGGCGCGGCCGGCGGCCGCCGGGCCGCGGGTGGCCTTATCACCGACCGGCACACAGTCGCCTCGCGCGCCCCGCGACGCACGCCTCGCGACACCGCCGCGCGCCGCGACCGTCCTCCGTTAGTGACTTGTGATAGTGAGTGACACCCGAACCGCGTCTTGCTCTTGTGTGACCGTCTGAGCACGTGCCGCGCACTGCGCAACACTACTATTACTTTTATTGGTCGGATTCCACCCCTGGAAGAAGTTTACAATATCGCAAAACGGCTGAGCTGTCAAAAATTGTAAACACAACACACGTGCCGCCGACTCGCAAGTAAGTTTTAGTTATGGTCCTTATCGTCCAAATTTAACTATAGTAGAAATTGCCTATAACTGCAAAATTATTCAAATTTAAAAGTAACTTATAAATTAGTAACTTGTGTTTAATGTTTACAAAAATCTTCCATAGACGTATTCTTTTGTAAGAGAAAAAAAGCGTTGAAAAGTTTAATACTATATTTAAAAAAATAGTACTACTTTACCCTATCTTTTACTTCATAATTTTTTTTAATAGACAAGTTTCCGGGAAAAATAGAGAAAAATAGAGATCTATATAAAAAGATTTAATCTTCATTCGTTGTCTGCTTTTTTCTTTCGAGGAATACGAATAATACCCAACAGTAACATGTTGTATTATAAAGGAATAATGTTTCTTTAAAAGATATAAAGTTAGGTAAAGACGCAAGAAATTATTTTCTGTTCAGAAAATGTAAAGTTTTTGAACATTTATTGATTTAATTATATAATAAAAATATCGCTAAAATTTTTCACAAATTTACATTTTCACAAAAAGAACCGACGGCCTCATATTACCTTGTATTATAATTAACTTCTTGACAAACTGTTAGCCTCTTCCGAGTAAACGTTATGTATGAAAAAATACTTTAAAAACTTTTAATTACCCGCAGATTGTACTTTGTGTTATTATCTTGTTATTATTTGTTGTGTTTGCCGTCTTAAACATATTTAAAATCCGAAAACCATTCTAAAGTTCAGTTTTAAGCATTATTTTACTAATAACTTATTTTAAGACAACATCGAGAGTTAAAACCGGCAACCTCGTAACTACCGCGTAATTATCCTTTTTTTCTACAAATCCGTTAAGTGTTAAAACCTGCAATAAAGATTTGTGCATAATTATCTCCACGTTTACTCATAAATACTCTTAAATATCGTTAGTTACCCGTAAAAAATACAGGTAACATGTTATTTTATCTTTTGGTTTTATTACCACTGTTGAATACAGGATTATTCGTAGCTTTTTTAACTTTAACATACCTCAATATCACATCGATAACATAAATGCAACTATTATTAGGTAAAATATTTTGCATTAAATCTAATTTCATTTCAACAGAGCAATATATGACAATACGGAACATACCTATTCACCTAATTTTGTAATAAACAGAATATCCGGCAACAAACAGAATTCGTAATTAACTTCGCAAAAAGCTTTATACATGCAACAAATGCCTACATAATCGTTGAATTGTTCCAATGTAAACACATTCAAAAGTTAAAATGTCAGATTTTATTTAGTGTGCATCCGTTTGAAAGGATTTTTTATTGCATAAAACATAAATGTAAAAACTTCGGTAAGTAATGATTATAGGCATTTCAATACATCTGTCATAAGTACTATAGAAATCACAATAAATAGTTTGCGCGAAAACAAATTCAGTTGTTTTTATGAGTTCGCGTTTCAGCGAACATTTTCGGTTGCGGTCCCGTACCGCCATCTATCGGTGACCGAGTGTGCCGCGCGGCGCTCGCTGGCAAGGTCACCGTGTCAACGACCCGACAACTTTTGCCACTTTACTGTTGTCGTAGGTCATAATTTTATGTCTTCTTTTTGTTTATCTTTTCGTAACTTTATAGCTTCCCGCGTAAACACATTATTGTTTTGTTGTTGCCGAATATCATTTTTATCTTCGCCTGACGAGCGTCCGGAATGTTTGAGTGTTTGCGATCCGTGCAATAGATGCGATGATAATTGAGTTCAATAAACTTCCGTTTCGATTTAACAAAACAAACGGCGCAACCCATTACCTGCCTGTATGTTTATTAAAGTTGCATGACATAGCTATCCTGGTGCAGCCTTAAAATAGAATAACTTTTCTTTTACTTACTTCTATTACTTGCTTTTCTTTTAAATACACTTTATGGCAACATACAATTTTTGGTATTTATCACCTACGATTGTTAAACATTTGAATCAAGCATAGGAAATATGCATTGTTTTCGAAATAATATCCTAAGAGTCCAATATCTGCCAAGCTGCCTACTTGAGACACAAAGTGAATTTGCGTCGGCATTGAAGAAAACGTACATAATTTTGTCTGCGACGTAGAGTAATGTTACATACGGGACCGCTCTAAGCGATAACTTTACACGTCGGCTGTCAACGGTCTGACCGCTAATTATCGCGCCAAATACGAACGTTGAATTTGTTACACGCACACGAAACTGGTCTCGTGAGACCGGTTAAAATTATAGTGGCACATTAACAATGGAAATTTTCCTTTGTTACAGCAAGCGAGAGGCAAAAATGACGACGAAGGGCAAGCGGCCGATGCGCGCCCTGACGCCCGGCGACAAGATCGAGGCCATCCAGCGCGTCAACGACGGCGAGTCCAAGGCGTCGGTGGCGCGCGACATCGGCGTGCCCGAGTCCACGCTGCGCGGCTGGTGCAAGAACGAGGACAAGCTGCGCTACATGACCTCGCGCCTCTCCTCGCCCGACACCGACAAGAGCAACGACGGCGAGCCGCCCGACAAGCGCGCGCGCACCGAGTCGCCCGCCGCCCCGCCCGCCGCGCCGCCCGCTGCGCCACCTTCGCCTACACCCGCCGGCCTCGACCTCACCACGCCCGCCGTCGCCGTTCACAACGCGTCAGTGCCGCAACCCTCTATCGACGCACCCGTCGAGCTCACCACTAAGCGCACGGAACCATCGCTACCGCACCACGCGTCCCGCGAGCGCCGACCAGACCCTGGCGCAAGTGTCTCCATGAGCGCCATCAGCCCTCTCTCCGGCTTGGCTCATTTACCGGGACTGACACATTCCCACCTCGGTCTTAGTTTCAATGAAATCGCAACAAATCTTACGTTGCTCGCTCAACTCAATCCTGGCTTGTCCGCTCTATCGGCTCAGCCCGCTAGTCGAGCCTTGCGTTCAGTGCGCTCTCCGAAGCCGGCACACAATGGAGTACTTAACTTAAACGAAAGCAAGCATCGCAGCAAGTCTCATCATTCCTCGGACCCCTATAGACACAGTGGATCGAAGTCGAGTCATCATAGCTCCTCCGCTGCCACGCAACCGGTGGACGATACGCTATGGTACTGGCTTAAGACGCAACAGGCTATGCTCGATCTGACCGCTCAGACTACCACAGCTCATCCACTGCATCTCCCGAAGGCTGCAGAGCCGATCCCACCAAAACCGGTAGCACCCGCGCCCCCCATTAATTCGCATCTAGACTATAACAGAAATTCATGGTTGTGGCAATATTACAAGCAGTTCGGTGGCGCGATGCCGTTCCCGGAGGACAAGCTCAAATCTGCATCCCAGGTGCCAAAGGATAAATCGTCAGAAAATATTCTCTACTCGCATCTGACCAAAGGCAAAGTGGAGGAGGAACGGACGTCGACGAGCCCCGTGCTATCTCATCCGCAACCAATAGAAGAAACGCGCGAACCGGCAGCTGAGGAGCCGCGAGTGGCCGAGCCCGCCGCGAGCCCGGACGTTGGCGCAGAAAACAAGGAGCCGGCGCCGGAGAGGACGCATGAGACCGCGAGGAGTCAGACCAAGGCGCGGACGGTGCTCGACAACCTGCTGTTCAACAACACGAACCGAGCTTCGGGCGAGGAGGGCAAGAACGGCGACGTATCAAACGGGGAGTGGGAGTCGGGCGCCGCGGAGGCGCTGGAACACGGCGACAAGTTCCTGGCGTGGCTGGAGGCCAGCGGGGACCCGAGCGTGACGCGCATGCACGTGCACCAGCTGCGCGCGCTGCTGCACAACCTGCGCGCGCGGCGCGCCGTGCCCGCCGTGCCGGCCGCGCCCGCCGACCACGCCGCGCGCCGCAAGTAGCCGCCCGCCAGACGCGCCCTCTCTCGCTACAGGGAATATTTCAATTATGTGTGTACATACATAGTTACGTCGCTAGTAAGCGTTCACTTGTGATATGTGTAGCCAAATTTGCGTAATTTCTTTGTTCTAAAAGAAAAGCTATGCATTATATTTCTTTAATTTTAAGGTTAATCTTAAGTAAGTTATGGATCAGACGCTGTTCTCTATGATGCTTTGTCGAGTGACTACATTGATAGTTGATCTTTTTCCGAGTTTATAAACTTTTAAATAAATAGTTCTGTAAAAATTGATGTTATCGATCTACAATCACGTTAATTTTCGATGCACGCGAACTGTTATGTGATTAGAATAAGTAGTACCGCTGTATGTTGCCATTTGACGATTACATTCCTAGCTGTACCCTACTATAGTAGTTGGATCCCTATGTTCTACCTCAAGTCAAAAGTAAATGCTAAGTCACGGCGTCCTTTCGACCGTTTACCGATGTTGGCGCGGGTTGTCCGTTTGTCGAGGAGTAGTGTCATGGATTATACCAAATATTGAAAGGATGCGATCGATGTGCCAATCGTGCGAACAAGGTAATATTGTTAAGATATAAAAGACTATCGCGTTAGGGCCACGGAGTGATAATAACACTATTGTAAAATATGCTTCAAACGTACAACGTGCGGAGTCAATATTTCTCAAATTCGTAACTTCATAATAATAAAAATAACTTTTAAATACCCAACGCGCATAAAAGCCCAATAGAATAATTTTAATTATTACATTATGTAGTGTCATTGTGAATCTGTGGCAAGTGCTAGACACTCGTGGTCGTCTAATTGTTTTCTATTGCTCAGTATTTTATATGTAGACATTATCTAAGTATGTCTCGACTCGGAATTGTATTATATGTTAACGTTAACAGTTAAGGACACTGTGATCAAAATTATAAATTATTGAGAGATTATTAATATTGTAAGTACATTCCTAATTAATAGAGTGTATTATCGTAATGTTACAAGGTTGTCCAATGGTATGGTGTTGCGAAAATAATCGCAGAGTGCGAAAGATTTTTAAAAAGTTCAAATGCTGTATGTCTCCTTTCCACTGAAGTTAGAATAGTTGATTTGCATTTCGTGTTAATTATATTAGCTCCACTGGAAAACTATTCGAGAGAAGATATTTTGTACAAAATTGAAAATTGGATTATAAAAATGATACTCCTTTAACACAAAGTTTTTGTGATCTTAAAAATGTTGAAGAATTAAATTTGATTGAAACTTTAACGAATGCCTGCGTTTTATTTTTTTTTGTCTTACGAAACACACCCTTAACATTATTTTAAACTGCATTAATTTGGAATATTTCAAAATTGAAAGAGAACCAGTAATGTAATGAAGTAAAATCTTACTTCTTACGCCATCTAGTAGGCAATATACAAAACGTATTTCGACAATTTAAATAAGATAATTACGATTAAGACTTACATGAAGCATTGGCTTGCTGAGGGGTTCGTAATCGAAGTATTCTGAAACCAACGATCCAAGTCCTTGCCACGAACTTGTACCAGCATAACAAAGTTTCGTAGGTCGGATAGTCGTACACACCATTTTCTGAACGAAAAAGTAAAATAATTAAGCTTTTTTGACATATATTCTAAGTCAGTAATAAACTACTTATAATTTCCAACTTACGCAAACGTAACTGTAACGATAACTCAAAAATACTGAACCTATATTATTTTATACATAAATTTATGTATGTTTAAAGATAAATGTCTATGAAACATAAGTGAAAGAAACATATTTGAATGGTTTTAAAACTACTAATTACGCATAATGTTTATTTGCCATCAGTCTTAAAAAATACAACTTTTAATAAACCGAAAACTAAGTCTCCTAACGCCATCTAGTATTGAGTAGCTAAATTAACAATTACCTGCAATCCACATTCATTTGGAGCTTGCAACAGCAAAGGCTTGCGCGATTTGTAGTGAAAATGAAATTGTCTCCTAAAATTTTCAGCATATACCAATAAAAGACGCTCTTTCGTGTTATTTGTGTAGTAACTTTTAGGAAAGCACGTTCTGGTTTCGAATATCGGCTCTGACAATTCTGGCCAGCATAAGTTTATTACCCCAAGCTCATAGATGGCATTGTTAAGTGATTCTATAGTAAGAGGTTCAGTAACATCTTTTAGGCCAAAGATTTTTGGAGGTATTTCTTCAAAGTCCCCTTCTTCATATGGTCGATCAAAAACTTCACTGGTTATATTTTCATTAACTTCTAAAACTGGATCTAGTGTGTCCATTTCAGATTTCTTTTCAGCAGAAAATGATTCTGAAGTTGATTTTATTATGCCACTCATTATCACACAATTTATGGTACTTTTCGTAAAATGAAATATCAATTAATGTAATTTTTCAGGATTTCAGGAGTTCTGTTACTTAGCAACGGCATTTTACGCATAGATTTAAATAACACAGAGGACCTGCTTCTTTAGTACAGTTGAATATTATGGGCATGTCAAAAGGCGTACTATGAACAATAAGGTTTATTTAAAAACAGTATATCTTCACAATAACAACGTTTTTAAGTTTTATATTTAACTGATATAATAACGTTTAATAAATATTTTAATCCATTTTGTTAATATTTTGAACTAATTTTAAAAAGCAGCGCAGGCTTGACAACACTGCTGCTAACGTCATTTGTCAGATTGTGTCACTGTCATGTTATTTGTCAATTTGTCGTTGTCATCATGTCGCAATTTTATTGATAAAGAAAACATAAATTCAAAGGTCGTTCCATGTGTAACAGTGTGTATCATACTCTATTCCGTAGTCACTATAACTAATATAGAGTAACTATGTTTTAAAGTAACATATTCAAATAGTTTTGCGTCGTAAAACCAATACTAGGTATCCTGCAATTTGCATCGGATTAATGTGAAACGAACTGTGCAAAATCAATTGTTTTTGAAGCGCAGATTAATAGTTTATCGTGGGCTTTTATCGTCGAAGGTCGGGTTCAGAAGACCGAAGTTCGCTGCCACAGAATGGGCAACAAATCATCTTTGCTGCTGAGAGAAGAGGAAATTGCGCAGATACAGGAAGAAACCGGCTGTGAGTAGTTAGCAAATTAGGTTCCTTAATGGTGTTCGGATTATGTTCTTTAGAAAATTTAGAAAAAGTATCACTATTCGTCTACTCTGCAGGTTAGTCTTGGGTATACCAGAAAGAGGCTCTGAAGAAATCCTTTATGTAGGTATTTAAAAAGCTTATTTAAAGCATTTGAGCTTTTTCTATCAGTGCATTACATATCATGATAGGCCAATTTATTGTGTGTGTTGTTTAAGGTGAGATATTCTATCTCACCTTAAAAACCAAGACAGGATAAGATTTATGGTTCAAAAGCACATATTATTTGTATGATTTGAGAGCATGTTAACTTGCATTATCAAAGTTCATAGTGCATCACTATGATTGAGAAAACCATTAAAGTTTGAAGATTAAAATGTAAAAAAAATTACATTGAAACTAGGAAGTAATAGATCTAACATTAATTCAACAAAGGCATTATCTTATGAATTCAATTTTATGATCCTTTGTTATTTCTTTTTGTTACTACCAAGTAAAAACTAAGGGTAAAGGAATTTAAAACTTATTTTGAATTATCATTTATAACTGGCGACCCGCATGGCGGAGCTGTTACCATACCAGTCTGACGCACAATGTGTTTTGGGTTTGATTCCCGGCCAGACATGTATTTGAATGATGAGTTTAGTTTCATGTTCTGGGTCTCGGTGTTTGTGTCTTGAGCGTGTCCATGGTACCCAAAACACAGGAGAAAATTCTAGTGTAGAAAGTGCGATGCTAACTCAACTGAGGATAAGATGATGTGCTATATGTTCATATCTCATTTTTATACACTCTCAGTAAGAAACACACATACAGTAAGTATGTGTGTTTCTTACTCTTTTATGAAAAAAATAAGTCTAATTTTGATGAAATTTGGAACCCACATAGTATATCATCTATATTAACAGATAGGATCATTACCATTGTAGACATGGTTGTAGTATATGAAGCTTCAGTAATGACTTAGTCATATATAAATTTCCTGTTTTATCCTATTGAATTCAACTTTTCACATTTCTATTATAAGCATTTTATTTGTGTTTTCAGTTACACCAAACCAGATCGAGCGTCTATACTCCCGGTTCACATCATTAGACAAAAATGACTGTGGAACTCTCTCAAGGGAAGACTTCCTGCGCATTCCTGAACTGGCCATCAACCCACTGAGTGAGAGGATTGTGCACTCATTCTTCGCAGAGAGTCACGATGACAGAGTCAACTTCCTGCAGTTCATGAGGGTGTTGGCACACTTTAGGCCAATCAGGAAGAATAGAGAAAACAGACTCAACAGCAGAGAGGAAAAGTTGAGATGTTAGTATTTACTTTATTTCGTCCCTGTAGCCTCGGGGTCAGAATAGGGCTACGGTATCCCCTGCCTGTCGTAAGAGGCGACTAAATGGGGCTTCCGGGGTTGCAGACGGCTAGAGTGGGAGCTCAAACCGTTCGGTCAGGCAATCCCAGGAAGGACGACGGCATGTGTGGTCGCATACCGTCGTAAAGACTAGACAGAGTGGTGGGCCCAGCCGCCCATCTGGGAGTAGACCGATGGGGCAGCGCTCGCGCAACGTGATCTGTTTCATATGAACAATATGACACATGAATGGGTATTTTGTCTTGGAGGGCAGTGAGTCCAGTGACATACATCTTTTATGTATATCAACCCTTATCCAACCCTCTAGGGGACTTCCTTTTTAGCCTTTTGAATGTTGAAGATGAATTCATTAGGTGTGTCAGTATGTTAGGCCCATCCTAACATATTGACTACACACATAATGAATCTGTAGATCTAACCTAAATCTAATGAAACTGTAGTCAGTGAGAAGAAATGAGAACTTGCAAATATGTATTCTATGGAAATAAGACAATTCCTTTCACATTTTGGCGAAGTTCTTTAAGTACACAGTTACTAAGGAAACATAACATTTTGTGCTAGAAATTTTGATATTGTTCCCATATATTATGTTCTCACTGTTCAATATGTATTACTTTATAATTGTCTACTATTACTAATTAAACAAATTATGGTATGCAATCCAAAAATTATTCGAAAAAGTTTATTGATTATAATATAACTAAATGTTTTAAGCAATTCCAAATGCTTTTTCATCTAACATTTAAGGGAATATATTAATTGTTTTTACTATGTGTTTTATTATTTGATCGTTGTCCAATAAGCCTTATAAAATTATAATTTATTTGTTCTTACAGTTGCATTCTCCATGTACGACCTAGATAATGATGGAAAGATCTCTAGGGATGAACTACTTGCTATTCTACACATGATGGTTGGCGTAAATATTAGGCAAGTATTAAAGACCCATTTCATTCCTTATACTTTTATTGTTTAATTGAATGGCTAAATGACGCATTATTTTATGAAAACTATGAATTTTAAGTATGTCTTTCTTAAACCAATGAACATGACCTTGAAACATATGGAAATTAAATCAATGAACATCAACAAAGGTCAATCAATATTTTTTACATTTTTTATTTAATTGGGCCCAGCAATTGATTTCGAATTTAAAACATATCTTATAACTTGTATTTGCAGTGAGGAGCAGCTAACAAGCATTGCAGAACGCACCATACTCGAAGCTGATACAAACAATGACCAGATGATCTCATTTGAAGAGTTCTGCCGGGCGTTGGAGAGGACTGACGTAGAGCAGAAGATGTCCATCCGATTCCTCAATTGACCTCCACACTCCTGAGGCGTATCAAGTACACCCTCACTGAGATACTAACCCTTATGAGGGTTGGTTAGCATCTCAAACTACTTGCTTAAATACTTAGTCAAAATTAATTAAAATATTGGGAATATGTATATTAGTAAATGTATTTATTGTTGTGTGGTAAGGTGAAGTGTAGATGTTGTCTCATGTATTTTATATTCATGTTTAACATTACGATAGCGCTAATATTGCATTTTATTTTGTAACATATTTAATTACAGATAAATAACTTAATTAATTAATGTTTATTGTCATACAAATATCAGTTTCTTAATAGGAATGCTAACATTATATTGGTAGCTGTTTATGTACACTTTTGAATTTGTGGTATGAAGCAGCCAATTGTCGTTATTTAAGTATATATATAGTAAAAAATATCTTGTTTGCTATTATATTAGATATTGTACAAAATATAGTATCTGTAACATTGTTTAAAATTATCACTATTAAGTATGTAAATGTGTTTTATACTAAACATTTAATGGTTCCTCACGTGTTTTTCTATCATATTGAGTGCAGGATAGGCTGGATATAATACAATTTTTATAACAAAATCTTTACCAGCAGAAATTGTTGTTTGTATTCTATAGATTAAAAATTGTTATTGTTAAACTGAATATTAATCTCAAACTTACCAAAACAAAAACAGCGTAGCCTACTAGCATGTACTAAATATTATTTTGTGATAATACTTGTCTAAAATATTTTTTTACTTTAACAATTTATTAGGTTAGAGGTGGAGTGTAGAAATGTATGAATTACATTAAAAATATATGGTTTGGTTCAAGTGATGGTATGTAAATTGTAGCGATCATATATAGTGGCAAATATGTATGCAAAATGTAATTTTAATACAAATTAAACAGACCTAACGCATTATAATCGCATTTAAGAGTGTAGAGATAGAATTGTAATCTGTACTATAGTGCTCTGCTCTCTATAAACGGCAATGCACAAGTTAGTGAGTTATGACCAAATAATATAATTGGGGTGATAAAATACACAATTGTTGTTTATTCGTTTGAAGTGTTGTAGATAAATAAATCAAACTATTTTACATAATACATACATAATTTTGCCTTTTATTTAATATTTTCCCTTAGCCACAAAACCGTTGATAAAGACATCGTTATAACTTTTTTGTCACTTTGTATTCGTATTATTTATTTAATTTTTATGTACCTTAAATATATTACAAAGGTAGACTTAATGCTATAAGCATTCTCTGCCAGCCAACCTTATATAATCGGTATGAATTTATTTTGAATTGTATCATTTTACAAACTTTATTACACAACAAAAAGTGATAGAAAAAACAGAATGGATTTTTCTCTTATTAAGTTTATGATTTAAAATTACTTGTTCAATTAAGAATTTCTAATAAACTTACAGTCCATTCGCTTACTATATGTCTAGATGGCAATTTGAAATAACAAAATTGTATCAAATTAATTTTATAATGATATGGTTTTGAAATGGAAAAACCTATATGTAAAAAGAAAAAACAATGATTAACATTTCTATCCGATATAATAAAACAAAAACGTAATTCCATAAACATTTTAATTTCGTATTATAATTTACATTGTAGAAAATATAATTATAACTTAAATTGCGAATGATTACATACACTTACGGCCTCCACAGAACTGTTATTTATTTAACATGAAAAATCTAAATCATTCTATCAAAATTAATAGTTTATTCAAATTTATATATGAAATACAAAACGATTACTATCATCAATACAATTAATATACTCCGATTGTATTATTTCAAAACATAAGTATTACAAATACTACAATCTCAGATACAATAAAGAAAGGATGGACATTACATAACATCCTTTCATATCTTTTCGGAGTTTACTCCTTAAGAATCGATTTGCACATATAAGGGCCCGGTATGAGAAAAATGTGAGGAGAAAATGTACTGATGAATGACCTCGTTACGTTTTTGGTGCGCAACTTTCTTTGGTTGTGAGTGTATTATGACATATATAGGGCATGCTGCAAAGCGACTTTACCTATATGTTATTGTGAATTTTTTTTTCATTAATACAATTAATTTACCCTTTCATATGGTATCAATCTTTTTTCAGTTAAATAAACTCTTTGCGTCTGTTTAGACAATCGGACTTAAGAAGTAAACTCCAGTCGTGCGTCGGAGCTGACACACATTTTTTTCTAATACTAAATCTTTTTAAGATAATAATCTATGGAGAGAGGGGAGGGGAGTCCAGACCATATAAAAACGAGAAATTACCAGCTATCATTACTTGACACTATTATAAATAGCTCTTCCAATCAGTTCTGTGGCCGACCAGTCTTCGGTTGCTCGTCAAGCCGTGGACGACACGGCCAACTTCTTCAAGTGCTCCATGAACACTTGCAATGACACGTCATCCGTTAACACGGGGGCGCCACCGTCCTAGAATATTATATAAATTCGTTAAACAATTGTACTAGTTAACATGTTTTTAGAGATGACACCAATGAAACCACCTTGTCAAATAACGTTAAATTTGTATATTAATACTTATGCAATGCTTGCTATTAGGTAATATCTATGAAAATTATCTTCGTGGAATGTGAAATATAATAGATGCTACCCAAAAGGGTTAAATAAAAATTTTATCCTGTTATTTGTCAACCACTTCACACTTGGACAGCGCGTTGGACTATGGCCTAAAACTCCCGCATTCCGAGAGAAGACCCGTGACCAGCAGTGGGACAATAATGGGTTGCCGACGACCCTTTTATTTGTATGGTACACTAGCTAGACCCGTACTCGCTTTGCTGCGAACTTCGTAGTGAATTTTGATATGCGCGCTAGTAATTTCAGTTAAAAATATACAACTATTATTAGAAACATTACACAGTTAAGTAGCATTGTAATAAAAAACTTATAAGTCAATCGATCAACCTCGACCTCGACCTAGCAAGTTTTGCGAATACAAACGTAAGGATGATTTTTCTTTACAGATAAAAAAAAACGTTTTATAACCGTTTAATTACGCGCATTTAGGTATAACAATAATTAATTAAATTATCCATAAAATTATAAATCAAGGTGACTGCAAAGCATTTAAAACATAATGACTGCATAGCAAGATTGAGAAGCATGGAAATTTGAACTTTGTATCAATTTAATAAGAGTAGTATTTCTTACAAATTCAACAAAAGGCATCGTATATCAAGTATATTAAAATAATGCTCAAATTACCATGCTTACGAAATTGTTCATCAGATGTATGATCGTGGATAATCAGCAGCAATCAAACATACAAGGTTAGTTTATGCATTACCACTTTTAAATATGTAATTTTATTTTTTCCGTGTCACATACATCGACGGGCCCCTAGAACAAAATCGTATATGAAAAATTACCAATTTACAGTACGAAACTTTGTTGATTGTAATAGCTATTTAGGAACTTATTTAATAAGTTCCTAAATAGCTATCACAATGATTTTCCATAGATCGTCATTCTTGGCGTAAGTAATCAATGTTTGTATGTCCACAAAACTTCTAAGCTTCATACTGTAAATTGGTAATTTTTCATATGCGATTTTTTTCTAGGGGCGCGTCGATATGTAAGTATAAAGTTACATACAAATAAGTACTGTACCCTTAGTGTGCGAGTTTATAAAGTTTCCTCAAAACAATCATTGTATTTGTTTTGAGCATACATTGCAATGTACATGTACGCTTACATTTTCAATGAAAATACTTGCAATGTCCTTTGGAAATGATGGGCGAAAACTAAAAAAATGATCGTTCTGAGCAATAATCTCGTAGTAAGAGTAGGTACTGCTAACATTTAACTCAAATAAAAAAGTGGAAATGCATGTGTTACCAAAAAGCGCGAACATGGAACGTTTCATGTTGCCAGATAACAAAACGCTCGAAAGCTCATTTCGTTCGTCAAGTTTCCCAGGAACAAAACTTTAAAATTAGTAATCCGACAAAACATATTAGACACCCAACACCGGATCTGTTTGAAAATAAAATAAAAAAACACTCTACCGCAGATGGTATCGGCATCGCCTGGTTATCGCCAAAACAATGATGAAACAAAAGAAAACGTCAAATTCAAACCATGCTCAGATGGCGTAATTATGACATGCTATAAATTTAAATAAATATTATCGTTTGATAAATCTCACAGTTTTTCATGTTAAAATGTCAAAGTTGAGAAGATGCAAAGAATACATATAAGATTATATCTTAGGGTTTTGGAAAATAAACAAATGTGTTGCTTTTGAAAATAAGAAACGACATTTCAAGTTTATTATTCCACTAAATCTATCTTTCTTCACAAAATATATTCTGACGTTTTAAAATTTTGACAACATGTCAAATTAAAAGAAGAACTAAATAATTAAAGAAAACCTATTTTCTTTATATACAAATATAAAATTTATCAAAAAAATTGTACACAAAATACGAGTATATTAATTTCAACAAATAACACATTTGGAATTCAGATTTTTTTAAAGTTTTCAAGTACTGTATCGAATTTTGTGTTATAGAATTTACAGCTTCTATTATATTCTGGTTTGGTGTAAATATCGTAACACAATTGATTAAATGAGTTATTCAATGCAGCCTTTAAAGACATACGTTTAAGGTCAGATTCGGAAGATAGTACAAAGTTAAAGTACAAAAACATTAAGGTACACAAAACAGTCCATATAACATTAAAATAACGATTTTGCGACATCAAAAACTGTGCGTTTTAATCAAACATAAAAAAAATACTAACAAACTTTTTAAATTAAATTAATCAAACAATACTGATCAGTAAACAACAGGATGCAATTGTCTAAATCACACTTTTTACAATAAGGAAAAATGTAAATATGTAAAATATAATGTAAAATGTATACTCACACCACCGTACGCGTACATGTTGTTGTGTGTCTGCGATGGGTTCACTTTGGAAAGAAGGAACCGTGCCTGAGGAAAAACAAAAAAGAACATTAACAACATTATGATGAAATGGTTTTACTCAAAGACGTAAGTTATGGTATGGTAAAAACTGAGTTCAAAACCAAACTTTAATATATCCAGATGATCAACTCGGAATGGAATTGGGAGAAAGACTTTCGGAAAGACGAAAAGACTTTAATATTTATATGATCTTCAAGAGGATTAAAGTCTAACAGTCAACGATAAGTAAAGAGGATAGTCCCCTTGTAGGAATTATATTGTAAAAAGAGAATGAGACTTTCAGACTTGATAATAATTAAGATGGATATATAATAGAAGCAGGATAGGAAGACATGAAGAGTCGACATAAGGTAATTACTAAAAATATCTCGGTCGTGAGTGGACAACTTAAAAAACGGCTAAATCATTTTAGACATGTCGAGCCCATAGCAACGCGTTTTCACAATCACAACACCAAAGTAAACCAAGCTCACACAATGTAAACTATAAACAATGGCGCCGGCGGAGTGTAGAACGTTCCTGCGCGCGATTCTGACCGCGGCAGCCATCTCATGTACGTTGTCCATACCACGTGATCAAGGCACACAGCGTTTAACGCAGATAAAAGGTTTCGTTGCAATAATAATGTAACTAGAGCTAATTGTGAAGGTCTGGGTGTTTTTTGTATTTGTTTTTTTTTGTGTGTATATAGAGCAGTGGAATATAAACTATTTTCGACAGTGTTAAATATTTACTGAACGTCAATTTTTAGATTAAATATAATCAAGGGCTTCATAGTGTTCAAAATTATAATAAGAAAGGACTGATTAAATTTAAAATATTAAAAAAAAATGATTTTATTTTTTAAAGAAAATACAAAAATTACATTCCAGATATGATTTGCGTGTTAATATTGAGCGGAATGCAAAAGGAAGACTTGGAAGTGAGCATGCTGCGGAAACTACAGCGATACAGTGTAAACATTGACGATATGAACAATGAGTATGTACTCGATGACTTGTTATTCTTTTGCCTTCTACACTTAATGGTTTAAAAATAACTTGAAATATTTTACGACTTCCCTGTAAGAAATTTTTAATAACCGGAATCACTATCATATCTCTAACAGGATCATAAATAAGTAATAATCGATTTTCATTTAGGCAACATCGACAAGAATGCTTATCGAAAAACAAAGATTTTACAAGTGAGACAATAGTCACAAATAATGACAACTACTTTCCTTCGACAATGAGGGCAACTACCGCTATTGGTAAGAAGCTATTGTTTTAGAATAACTTAATGTTAGCATAGTAATATTTTAGAAATAACCTAATTTAAAATTTACGATACCGATATCTTGAACTAATTTCAGATGATCCGTTGAGAGATTTGAGTATGACGGCTGTTCTAAATTACTTGAAAAATAAACAAAGTACAAAGGTGGAGAAAACAACAACATCTTTAGATCTACAACAAGTAATGGACACAAGAGCTACGGAATACTTTATGAATCGAACAAAATCCAACATAAATTTACTGCAAAGATATATTGAATTAGAAAATCTCAATAGTTCTATGTATGAAGTAAACCACACTTATAAAACAACTTCTAATAATTATACTAATCAAAATATTAATATCGAAGTTGATGAAATAAAGGCCAAGGGCGTCAAGGATAACGAATTTATTAATAAAATTTTCAAAGATTATCTTATCCAAACAAAAATACTGCCCACAACAACCGAAGCTGCCATCACAAGAGGAATGATCGATATACAAAATGTTTATAAACGAATCGAAGAACTCATAAGTAGTTCAAACGTTGATAATAAGAATGCAAATGAGAAACTTCTAAATAATATATCAAAAGAGAATCAATACTTCATTTCAAGTACTGGACGTGGGTTGCCTCAAGATCAAACTACATTCAATAGAGAAAGTCAAATAAAAAACTTCTATGATTTTCTTTCTACCGTTAACCAATTTAAATCTTATTCTTCTATAGTTTCACCTCAAAATAATCCGACAGCATACGCAATCAACACCAAAAAGTATGTAGAGAAAAATATAATATCTACTTCTCCAAAACAAGAAAAATATGAGAAAATTATATTAAACGAACCAGAAATTGACACAGGTAACAGAAAAGCGATATCATCCGATTTTGTAAAAGAAATTGCTAAATCTGTCAAAGACGTTATTATCAAAGATTTGCGCGACGAATTGTCTAATATTTATCGCGAACCTGTAAAAACTACTACAGTTATCACAACAACCACAACAGGTAATACTGTACTTATAATCAGTGCTTTATAAATATATAAAAATAATAAATTTACTGCAGTCACTAAAGATCCCTTATTAATTTCAGAGACATCTTCGAGTACGGCTTCAAAAATTATTACAAAAGATAAAGAATTCGCTATAATGGACACTTTTATGGAATTATATGAGCAAATAAAAGCATTAAAACATAATACATTTGCATTAGAAGCTCAAAACAAATCCGTAACGACTGCAAATGATTTCATTCAAGAATCAAAAATCATTGTAAGAAATCCACCAGTAGTCAATTACTATGAACTACAAAAGCCAGAAAATAAAATATCAATGTCAAGTGATTATAATACAAGACATTCTAATATAAATCCTTATCATACAAGACAAATAAAGAATCTCCACATACCCATAACTATACAAACAAATTCCGTAGAGATACAACCATTAGCCGTTCCTGTATTTAAGCCAGAAAGTTTGATTAATCAAAATATTGTAGTCAACTCTAGACAAAGTGTTCAACATAGTAATAACCATGCTAGACATTATATTCCAAGGAAAAATAGATTCTCGGATATAAGAATCATACATAGGAACAGAACACATAAATATAGCCCAGTGAAACAACCTGAGGTGCATAATGTTCCTCGCAACCAAATCCGTACCGATTACGAAGAATTAAGACATGACGACGTTATCAGATTTAGGATGAAGAACCACGGAAACGCAAAGATTGATACGGATTATTACGAAAAGATAAATTTTGGTGACAACTACAAGTCTGGTGACAATGTGCATAATGTAGATTTTGGCAATCGTAACATACCTAGATTTCACGAGAGATTAGAGAGAATCGACGATAGATTTGCAGCTCTCTCTGATAAAGATATTGATTATAAAGGAAGGCATCATAACGACGATGTCCCTGAAAGACAACAACTGTCGCTAATAGACATGAAAAAGGGTACGTCTTACGATGACACACATTTTAAAAATTTCCTCAAAACTCAACAGAAAGTAACAGATATTTTAGAAAGAATTTTAGCAACCAGACCGAAGACTAACATGCCTCGAAGTGTAGAAACTACGTAGTATACGTATTTGTAATAAATAGTAATTTGAAATTGTTATAAATAAACATTTTAAACTGGAATTAAATATACCCTTACAGAACCTTATCTATAAGACTGTAAAGTCTTTGCTTGGCAAAGTGTACAACAGTGTCCTGCATTATAAATTTAGTCCTAGAAGTCTCAAGTAAAATCAGATAAAAATATATTTTCTGGTATGACAAAATAAATATTAATAAAAACCCTTCCAATAAGATAAAAATCCTATCTGATACTATGACATCCAGGTCGAATTATACTGGTAATAATTACGAGTTGACTGTCTCAGACTGTTTTTAATTGACTTGAGTTATCTCTAATGCCTGAAGCGGCTCTGCAGGATCTCCCGCGCGTCGTCCCTAGTTAGCAACTGACCTGCGAGCCGCCGTGCTCGGTGTCGATGTACCGCGGCACGGGGAAGCGGCTCTGCAGGATCTCCCGCGCGTCGTCCCTAGTTAGCAACTGACCTGCGAGCCGCCGTGCTCGGTGTCGATGTACCGCGGCACGGGGAAGCGGCTCTGCAGGATCTCCCGCGCGTCGTCCCTAGTTAGCAACTGACCTGCGAGCCGCCGTGCTCGGTGTCGATGTACCGCGGCACGGGGAAGCGGCTCTGCAGGATCCCCCGCGCGTCGTCCCTAGTTAGCAACTGACCTGCGAGCCGCCGTGCTCGGTGTCGATGTACCGCGGCACGGGGAAGCGGCTCTGCAGGATCCCCCGCGCGTCGTCCCTAGTTAGCAACTGACCTGCGAGCCGCCGTGCTCGGTGTCGATGTACCGCGGCACGGGGAAGCGGCTCTGCAGGATCCCCCGCGCGTCGTCCCTAGTTAGCAACTGACCTGCGAGCCGCCGTGCTCGGTGTCGATGTACCGCGGCACGGGGAAGCGGCTCTGCAGGATCCCCCGCGCGTCGTCCCTAGTTAGCAACTGACCTGCGAGCCGCCGTGCTCGGTGTCGATGTACCGCGGCACGGGGAAGCGGCTCTGCAGGATCCCCCGCGCGTCGTCCCTAGTTAGCAACTGACCTGCGAGCCGCCGTGCTCGGTGTCGATGTACCGCGGCACGGGGAAGCGGCTCTGCAGGATCCCCCGCGCGTCGTCCCTAGTTAGCAACTGACCTGCGAGCCGCCGTGCTCGGTGTCGATGTACCGCGGCACGGGGAAGCGGCTCTGCAGGATCCCCCGCGCGTCGTCCCTAGTTAGCAACTGACCTGCGAGCCGCCGTGCTCGGTGTCGATGTACCGCGGCACGGGGAAGCGGCTCTGCAGGATCCCCCGCGCGTCGTCCCTAGTTAGCAACTGACCTGCGAGCCGCCGTGCTCGGTGTCGATGTACCGCGGCACGGGGAAGCGGCTCTGCAGGATCCCCCGCGCGTCGTCCCTAGTTAGCAACTGACCTGCGAGCCGCCGTGCTCGGTGTCGATGTACCGCGGCACGGGGAAGCGGCTCTGCAGGATCCCCCGCGCGTCGTCCCTAGTTAGCAACTGACCTGCGAGCCGCCGTGCTCGGTGTCGATGTACCGCGGCACGGGGAAGCGGCTCTGCAGGATCCCCCGCGCGTCGTCCCTAGTTAGCAACTGACCTGCGAGCCGCCGTGCTCAGTGTCGATGTACCGCGGCACGGGGAAGCGGCTCTGCAGGATCCCCCGCGCGTCGTCCCTAGTTAGCAACTGACCTGCGAGCCGCCGTGCTCGGTGTCGATGTACCGCGGCACGGGGAAGCGGCTCTGCAGGATCCCCCGCGCGTCGTCCCTAGTTAGCAACTGACCTGCGAGCCGCCGTGCTCAGTGTCGATGTACCGCGGCACGGGGAAGCGGCTCTGCAGGATCCCCCGCGCGTCGTCCCTAGTTAGCAACTGACCTGCGAGCCGCCGTGCTCAGTGTCGATGTACCGCGGCACGGGGAAGCGGCTCTGCAGGATCCCCCGCGCGTCGTCCCTAGTTAGCAACTGACCTGCGAGCCGCCGTGCTCAGTGTCGATGTACCGCGGCACGGGGAAGCGGCTCTGCAGGATCCCCCGCGCGTCGTCCCTAGTTAGCAACTGACCTGCGAGCCGCCGTGCTCAGTGTCGATGTACCGCGGCACGGGGAAGCGGCTCTGCAGGATCCCCCGCGCGTCGTCCCTAGTTAGCAACTGACCTGCGAGCCGCCGTGCTCAGTGTCGATGTACCGCGGCACGGGGAAGCGGCTCTGCAGGATCCCCCGCGCGTCGTCCCTAGTTAGCAACTGACCTGCGAGCCGCCGTGCTCAGTGTCGATGTACCGCGGCACGGGGAAGCGGCTCTGCAGGATCCCCCGCGCGTCGTCCCTAGTTAGCAACTGACCTGCGAGCCGCCGTGCTCAGTGTCGATGTACCGCGGCACGGGGAAGCGGCTCTGCAGGATCCCCCGCGCGTCGTCCCTAGTTAGCAACTGACCTGCGAGCCGCCGTGCTCAGTGTCGATGTACCGCGGCACGGGGAAGCGGCTCTGCAGGATCCCCCGCGCGTCGTCCCTAGTTAGCAACTGACCTGCGAGCCGCCGTGCTCAGTGTCGATGTACCGCGGCACGGGGAAGCGGCTCTGCAGGATCTCCTGCGCGTCGTCGACGGGCGCGCGCAGCAGCTGCGCGAAGCTCTCGTACTCCGGCATCTCCTGGTAGCGGAGCGCGCGCCACTGGGCTATCGTCTGTCGTATAACAAATGAGCATTAGTTATGTTAGTAACATTAATACTAACTCTACAACTATATCGTTTAATTGCATGTTATCTAAATCCATCCACTGTTTATCAGACAAAACGCTTGTTCTGTATAAAATTGTTTAAAGACGTCTATAGTCGGTAGAAACGACTTATCATATCAGGTGAACTACATTCTGTACTACATACATTTTATATTTAAAAAAAAACGTAAATTTCAAATAATGCAATAACCTAAAAATTCGTGTAATAACTGCTAAAGCTAATAATAGATAAAAACAAATAAAGATGGAGGTAGATATCAAGTATTCAGATCTCAAATTATATAGATTATAAGCATGATTAAAAAAAAGGTATTAACCGTCTTGTCCAAGGGCGTAAATGCAGTTGAAGGTAACCTCTACTATTTATAGTGATACATAAGTTATACACAAATACATTTGCATGCATATGCTACAAAAAGGCATTTTTTATAATTGAGGCAAAAAAATGGTGGACGAATCATGTGAGTTCTTATTCAATTCACACATACCTCTCCATGATATATTAGAATTTGGAAGAAGGTGTCCATGAGCAGGATGCGGTCCGGTTGGATGGAGGACGTATCCAGCAGTACAGGTTCTGGTGGGCCTCCGAAGCTATAGGAGTACAGGATCGGCTGGATCATGATCAGCGACTGCGTTAGGTCCTCACGCATCAACATGTGCCTGGAATAGAAACAAATGGTAAGAAAAAAGGTCATATAATTCATGCGTGCGTTAGAAGGATACCAGCTAGGGTACCAGTTCACATAAATATAAAGCGATAGTCTTAGTCTAGAAGAGTCAATTACATCTGTCATTGACTCCATGTAGGATGTTTTATGTAGAGTAAAACAATTCAAATAGGATGAAGAACAAACACTAAAGAACTTCAAGGCATGGTGATCTATGCACAGGAATATGAGACATGTCAAGGGTGAGAGGAATCTAATTTTTGTATGGAATTCACGTTTTTTTTAACATTGGAAGTTTATTCTTCAGGTTTGACCAGACACACAGTCTCACAGTAGTATGGTAAACTTAAAACACTGCCTACATAAAAATGTATATAGGTACAATCAATTCAGGAAAATAGTGTAGCCACATTACCTATAGAAAGTGGTCTCGTCAGGTGAGTTGTTGAAGACCTGCAGGAACTGCGAGCGACGGAGGTGGTACATGAACTGCGGGTACAAGCTGAAGTTCTCCGACAGGCGGAAGCTGTTCGGGTCGTCCTTGCCGTACTCGCCGAACTTCTGACACTGTAAAACAAGTAATCATTAATGGGGGGGAATTTTATAACTTGTCACTTGAGCTTCAATTGGCATATTCATGCAGGTATGACCTGCTGCAACAGTCAATTCCCATTTTTCTTATAATAGAAATGTAAATAAATAAGATTTACCAATCAGCATCTAATGAAATACATTACTTGTTATTGAAAAATATTTTGATGGATTAATGAAGACTGTCAATGATCCTGCCTTAGAATACAGGTAGATATGAAAAATTAAGCTTCATGATCGGAAGAATGTGCATTGACCCATTTCTACATTACATTGGTATTTTAGTCTCATTTTTTAAATATGTTATTGTACTAATGTCTTCTAAATTTTTATCATATCGATGCTGGACAGCAATCTTATTGACTTTCGAAAAAATGTAACTTTACACCAGATCCAAAAGAAATTGATAGCTACTGAAAAGGTATACATACTAGTATGCTTTTTTGTAAATATTAAAATTTAAACAAAAAAACTAATAAATGTAACATACTAAATCTTTCTAATATTAATAAAATTGGTTTTAAGTACTGTCACAGCTGTTTATTCGCGGTGGTTACGTTCCGCCCATATACCGCGAATGACCAGCAGCACTCAAAGAATGCTGACGCGCAAGTATAGGCAGTAGATTTTTCTCTTATACCGACTACATCCACGAATAAAGAAATACTAGCTCTTACCCGCGGCTTCGCCCGCACAGTCAAAGGAAATTAACATAAGCTTTTGATAGCGTGATTCAGAACTTGCAAATGAATTTTATTAACGCCATCTATTAACAACGTCTGGAACTACTAAATATGTATCAACTAACAAAACATCGATATTCTCATGGGAATGAGAGAGCGTAGTAAAAAGTAGCCTACGTCTCTCTCCGCCCTCCTAACTATCTCCCAGCATATAAACCATATCATGTTATAGCTATCTGGCGACGTGAAGGAGGAACAAACAAACACACATTTATAATATGGCTGACATTCACTAAAATGTTAAATTACACTCGATTCTTGATGCATGTTAATTATTAATGTTCATATTTTAAATTAGACAATTTCTTATCAATTATATTACACATTTATTTTATTATGACAAATATTTACAATCTCAATGTACTTAATATATTAAATAATTTACTTTAGATTATAAATTGTAAATTGAATTGCATGCCTTATAGGTAAAAATAAGAGGAAATGTAAAATTCAACACGATTTTGTACCTTATTTTGTAAAATAAAGATGATTTGATTTAATATTAGTATGGATTGTAACGGGGGACATTACCAGTCTGATGAGCATCCGGTCGAGCCAGCGCAGCACGTCGGGCCCGTCCTCCTGCTCGGCGCGGTACACCACCAGGCGCGCCATCACCACGGCCGCCGCCTCCTGGTCGAAGCCGGCCGCGATGTGGTGCAGGTTCACCGCCGCGTCGCCCCAACTGACAACGAGATATTGTTAACGAAATGAAATGTCTTTATTTTGCATAGGTCTTCGCGGGCGCTTACAAATGTCAGTTACATATATATATATTTTTTTACACTACCACCGGATCGAAACACGACCTCAACTGAGAAGATCCCGCAAGAAAGTCAGTGGGTTTGTCTTTTTTCTTTGTATATCTTTTTTTTTATTTGCCATCTTGTTTTTACTTGGGTAACAAAAGTTACCTCCAGTTAGCGATGGGCAAGTCGAGTAAATTTACTCGAGTAAGTCGACTTGCAACACAAACGAGTAAAGTCGACTTGAACTTTTATGAACTCGAGTAAACTCGGCCGACTTGAGTGGGCGAGTCGAGTAAATTTACTCGAGTAAGTCGACTTGCAACCCGAACGAGTAAAATCGACTTGAACTTTTATGAACTTGAGTAAACTCGGCCGACTGAGTGGGCAAGTCGAGTAAATTTACTCGAGTATGTCGACTTGCAACCGGAACGAGTAAAGTCGACTTGCACTTTTATGAACTCGAGTAAACTCAGCCGACTTCGGTTTAACGCGGTCTTACTCGTCGGGTTGAGTCGCGTGTCGTCGGCTCATCGTCGTATCACAAGTCAAGTCGCTATTGTTCGTTGATCGACTTGTTCGTTGAGTAAAATCCGTCACGTCGGCTAATGTGTTAAGACGTTAAAGTTCGACTTGTTTGAATGTATTTACTCAGTTCGTAAGTTTCTGTTTCCGAGTTGTGTTCGACGGTCATAACGGTATTCGTGTAAGTATGTTTTATGTTTTTATTAAATATAATTGTAGTATAGAAACATTATGTTTTTATTAATTATAACTGTAGTAAATGACTGTAGTATGAGGTGAATAATATTTGTAACAAAACCGCTGAGTCATTTTAACAGATTTAATGTGAAATAAAATATGCGACTGCATAAAATTCACTTTTTTGTTAACAATTGGCTTTTTATACATAATAAGTGATGTTGAATCCTACTGTTTATGTTTTTGTACCTAATTCACGTGGTATATTGATTTGAGTGGTGCTACTTAAGAACCGTTAAGTTTTGACTTGAACGGTGTTTTTCATTGACGATACATTATTGTTTGTTACGACTTGTAAAAAGTGTTACTCGGCCCATGGCTTCGAGTAAAGTCGAGTTGCAACTCGAGTAATCTGTTACGTTTGTTCGAGTAAGTCGACTTGTAAAAAGTGTTACTTGGCCGATGGCGTCGAGTAAAGTTGACTTGCAACTCAAGTAAACTGTTACGTTTGTTCGAGTAAGTCGACTTGTAAAAAGTGTTACTCGGCCGATGGCGTCGAGTAAAGTCGACTTGCAACTCGAGTAAACTGTTACGTTTGTTCGAGTAAGTCGACTTGTAAAAAGTGTTACTCGGCCGATGGCGTCGAGTAAAGTCGACTTGCAACTCGAGTAAACTGTTACGATTGTTCGAGTAAGTCGACTTGTAAAAAGTGTTACTCGGCCCATCGCTACCTCCAGTATCCATATGGTGCATAGCGGGATTTTTTAGATATACACACAAAATATCAAGGTGGTAGAACCAGTGTAGTTCGACCGGGGAAGTACCACCGCCACACCTATTTCTAGCGTGAAGCATTTCTTGCGCGAGATGGAAGGGTGTGGGTGCCAACACACTTTCACATGAGGCGACCATCGTAGTTATCGAGAGTAGCAACGCATCTTTGATTGACTTTAGATGGAACCCATGTTCTGTATGAAGTTGATTACAGATGTCCATGAGCGACAGTGACCACTTACCATCAGGTGGACTGCATGCTACTTTGCTACTTCAGTCAGATAAAAAAAATGGTTAATATGACCGCCAACAGTGGAGATTTTTAATTTAACATAAAACTTTTATGTGATACTTGTATAACATAGACAAATAAATTGGAGTATATACAATATAAATAATGTACTCAGATATGTTTAGATACTCGCCGAACATGGAACACGCTTTCACACTTTCTACACACATAGGCCCACACTAGGATTTTCTCTTGCATCGTGGGTACCATTAACAGGAATTCAAACTCATTATTCAAATATCTGTCTGGCTGGGAATCGAACCCAGAACCCCTTGCATGTATGGTAACCGCTCCGCCACGCGGACAGTACTGGCACGTTCTCTACGAGATATAGGGTTTATTTATCAAACTCTAAAAGTAATGGGTCAATATTCGTATTTGTCATTGTCATCGGCGAATAACTCAACATTTTTACCTCCAATAACTCAAAAGTATTACCAGTTTTTAACCATTCCAACTAACCTCTATGTAATAAGCAAAGCAAAAACCCCCTTTAGTGCCTAATTGTCTACGTAAATACTCCAACATTAATATGACAACAAAGCACTCACTTCCTAGCCACAGTGGTGACCCGGACTCGACGCTGGCCGCTCGAGTGCTGGTACTGCGTTATGAGCTGCACGCAGCCACGGCCGCCTTGCGGCACCGGCGCCGCGTGTTGATTCACTATCTGGAAATAAAAACATTAGGTATACAATCAATTTGGGTAACATTGAACAGCGGTGTAACTTTGAACAAAGTTGTGAAAAAAATATATTAATTTATTACATGGAAACTTCTTGTTGTTTCAATATTGTACCTGCGTAAAATGGATTGCCAAAATGTTGTAATAGCAATGAAAGTAAAAAAAGGTACCTGTTAATGTCATAATTTAAAAAAATACCGCCTTTTCCGTAGTGAAGTTGTTGCAAGTGTTTGATGCTCCGTTTTGAAATAGCAATTATAATATAAAACTTACCGTAAACAGGTATGTTTTGATGTTTAATCTTTGAAATGTATATTGTATATTATTATTTTGAAACTGTACTATCCGTATCCCATGTTGAATATTGCGTAAAACTGCTAAACTTTTGACGACGTCGAAATTGGATGTAATACGGGTAACTTTGAACGGTTCAAAGTTACCTGTATCATAAAAGAATATTTTTTTCGGAGGCTCAGGGTCGCTCAGCGTGCTATGGAGAGGACTATGCTCGGAATTTCGCTACGAGATATGATTCGCAACGATGAAATCCGTAGACGAACGAAGCTTACCGACATAGCTCTCAAAATTAGCAGGCTGAAGTGGCAATGGGCTGCCACATCGCTCGTAGGACCGATAACCGATGGGGAAGAAAGGTCCTCGAGTGGCGACCATGTTTAGGCAAAAGGAGTACCGGTCGCCCCCCTACCAGATGGACCGGTGACCTGAAGAAGACAGCGGGTAACCGTTGGATTCAGAGGACACAGGGCCGGTTGGAGTGGCGCCATTTAGGGGAGGCCTATGTTATGTCCATGTTCCGTCCATCCTTTTTTTTTTTGTTTTCGAGAGGGAAACCTTCCAAAGGTACCCGATGTTCCGTCCATCCTATGGATGGATGGAATAAATAAACAAAAAAACACTAGTATCTTATTTTACCACCAAATTGATCGACCTTGATTCATATGGCAAGACCAAGTTGTCTATTGTATTTATATATCAAAATAAATGTATTTTTTATAGATTTGGTTTTAATTAACAAAAATATGTTAATTAATTTTACTCAGACCTTAAAATATTAGATTAATGACGGATTTTATATCCTCAAAAAATTATATTCAAAGTTACCCAAAACTAAGGATAACTTTGAATTTGAGTTTTAGGGGTAATTGTGGATAGTTTAATTGTTTTCTCCGTAAATTTATTGTGTTAGATTAATAAACCAGCTAAAAAGGACACTATTCATTTAGTAAAAACAAGGTGCAATAAATATAAAACAAATTATAATATCACAAATATTGTAAAAAATGTTCAATGTTACCCAAATCGAGGTTATTGTAGTATACTAATCACTTGAGGATTTATAAAACAACTATTTTTAACTTTGTTAGTTGGAAATTTTAACTATTTCCATGTGAATGAATGAATGCTTATGGAGTCTTATAAAACATACAAAATAGTTGCTATCATCTTAATGACTGACTTTTTCTTCTCTCTTCTTAATGCATTTTTTTTTTTACTTTTATTATTTAAAAATCACTGCTATATAAATAACAAACATTTAGGGTTTTGCGAATCATTTATTTAAAAATATTGTTTAGTTAATTAATATGATCATGTAAATAGATAAAGATTGTGAACTATAAAGAGTGAAGAGAAAAATCTTAAGTTACTACAATGACTGCTTCACCATGCCTATGTCTATGTAGGTAGTTTAAATGAATTTACCTCAAAGAAAATAGCCATAGTGGTACTAGGGGTGAATGTGCACATCTTCCACTGGCTCGTGTTGCCCATGCCCACCTCCTGGTCGGACACGCACGGGCCCTTCACGTTCAGCGACACGCAGGAACCGATCGCACCTGAGACTGTAATATACATTATGTTAATATGACAATGAAGCACTGACCATTTACGATACTTAAATGACCTTCAAAAAAAATTAAGTTGGCATTTCGAAGTTCAGTTTACATTTAGAAATAATTTAAGGTACCTTTCTAGGAAGAACACGCTGCAGACAGGCAACACACCGCAAGTCAATTCAAATACTAAATATTGATACACAAATGTTCTCTTCCATACTAAGGTGTATGATGTTCTCCAATTTGTAAACAGTTGACATTATCATTTTGATATGTATGAACTGAATAGCAAAGTAAGTTAAAAAGAAAAATGTGTCCAAGTGTTACCATGCTAACCAATGCCACATTTCTGTATAAACTAAAGTTTCATTATATAATAGAAAACCAACAATAATGAACTCAACCTTAATAAGCCAGCAAAAGTATTGTGCGAAGTAGCTTACTTTTGAGTTCTCGACTGCATTTGACCTCTAAGGTTCCATTGAATGCCATCTTGTAATCTCCCTTTTGATCCTTAGCAAACACGCGCTGGAAGGTCTGCTTAAATAGCGACGAATTGAATGAGTCGCCCATCACCATGTGACCACTGAAATTGACAAATTAAATAATAAGTTTTCATTCATCAATCCTATAAGATAGTTTTGAAAACATTTGTGTTGGTAATTTGCAAGTCATTAATGCTCAATGAGAGAGGTATTTAAAATCTAAAAACTATAAACTGTAAATAGGCGATTATAAAGTACTATCTTACTTTATAATCTAAGTAACCCTAAAAAGGGTAGAAATTGAATGAACAAATTCAACCATATCTTAGTTATTGAGAGCATAGTATTATCCTTATTATATTTTAAGACCAAAATTATCTTCAATGTAACAATATGCAAGTAGAAATAATATTATCAGCATTATGGGGTCATGTCGTCATGAAGGCAATAATTATGACAGAGAACTTACCCAGTTGAGTTACAACACTGTTTCATTTCCATCAGCCCAGTCTGATCCAATGCACAGGAGTAAATATCAATGGAATGGCCATTAGTTGCAGATCTTAATGACAGAGCTTCATAGTGTTTAATAGCTTTCTTCATATATTTTGCATTATCCTTCTGAATGTCGTGATGAGACCGGATAGGCAGCTTCAGTTCATCATTGACAACCTGACCAGGCCCTTGAGAGCATGGACCACCGAGGAACATCATGATTCTTGCCCCCGTATTGGGGTATGTGACCTCCAACAAACCAACAGCCAACGACAGAGCAACACCACTACTTCTTAATGGACGTTTCCCAACACCAAGAGGCCACGGATCACGGCCAAGTTCACTCAACAAGTCTGTTAAAGCCATATCACACTGTTTTACTGGTTGTAGGAAACGGTGAGCCGGTGGCTGTGGTGTGGGTGCCCCTGGACGTTGTTGAGGGTTGGGAGCATTTACACGGCCAATACCCAGTTGTTCTTGGATCTGTTTTGCTGTCAGATCTTTTGTGCCTTTGAATACATAGCATTTGTATATACCCTCAGTGCCTGAAAATCAAAATTAAGTATAATTTTACATGTTTTCCTTTATTGTTTGTGAAGCTAAACAAATATATAAATGATAAAGCAAGTCATACTTTCTTGACTCTCCGAATGCCATGATACATGTATAATATACTATTGATACAAATAAAACATAGCTATAATTGAAGATCTTATTTTTTAAACCATACAACTTCTTAGACATACCTAGTTCATGTATCTGCACCATACGACCAAACGTGATGAGCCCCACTAGTGCATTCTGTGGCATTAAACTAAGGGATGTTTGCAGAGAATCTTTCAGAGCTCCAAGTTCCTCTTCATCCAGGCATGTGTCTACCACCAGCAGGAAAATGGGTGGCATACTCTGGGCTCTTGTGATGGTGTACTCAATTGTGGAGAAGTTGGGAATGAGCTCTGCAGGCTGATGCTGCTCTGATATCGCAGCATATTGGGGAGGGAACTGAAATAGAGAAATATGCAATCAACACTATAGAAAATTATAACATGATATAATATCACAAATATAATACACAAATCTGTTAAGTGTGTATAAACACAAATAACTATGTAAGCAGTAACAACTGTCACATTTACCCCATTGATTATTCTGATAAAGCATAGCAATAATAACAAAGCTAAATAATCTTTAAATTACATTTTTTATTAGTACCCAAAATTGACAAAATAAATATAGAAGTAAGGTTTAACACAAAGGGAGGCGATATGCAAGCTTAAGATTGATCTCACGACATTGAATGGGTCTAAAACATGCTGAAGGAGGAATAAAACCAATTAAATGCAAGCATTATAGGCTACGAATGTAAACTTACGGGATTCCTTTGGAAACAGAAGTTACAGACCCACAGCTTGGCTCTATAGTCGACTTGGCACATCGGATTCAGCACTGCGCGGCACGTATTACGTGTACACAAGACGGGATCGTACTGGATCGGTGGCAGGTCTGGCCGCTCCTTCAGCGGCTGGTACAGACATACCAGCGGGACTACGAGCCGCGTAGCCTCGATCCTACTAGACGGCCATACGTTCCACGTGAACCTAATGCCATCCCGGTCCTCATTCTGCTGAATAAACTCCTCGTACGTCGCCATATCGCTGATCAACTACGCAAACACCAAAAACAATCACCAACAGCTTCCACGGTTAAAGAGATCATTTACAGTAAAACTTCAGACATTTACGTACCAAGCTGGCCTGCGGCGACTTATTAAGGATACATGTGTAATTCCTCAATAACTAATTGTTACTCATTCACAAATATTAGTAACATTAAAGTTTTTCAGCAGACGGGCGAGTCTGGCTGATTTGGCAATTGTCGAAATATCTTGTCAAGACCATAGACATTTTTGTAGCTGTCACTTCGGCCACGTCATTTTTGATAACGAAGCATTGAAATATGTTACTACCAAATTTTACTGCAATAAAAATATTACATCAGAAATTAAACGTGCTTTTAGTAATAAAGTTATAATAAAATAGTTTTAATATTATTACACTATGTATTGTTTATGGTCTGTTCAATATCAAAGACAAAGAAGATTATTATGCCATAGACAAATTAGGCATTTTTGTTTATGGTCAACACAATAACGTTCCATTTTACACTATCATTGTAATTTTTATGATAAAAAGTGGTTCTAATCTCAATCGTATCCATAAAAAGATGTATTAATACAACTTTTATCAATGAAAATAAATTTGCAGTGGTTTAAAATAAATTAATAACAAAATACTTCTTATAAATAATTGCAATCTGTGGAACGCACTCATGACAAATGTGTACGAAACGTTCAGTGCAGTAATGAAACGTTATTGAATGAAAGATTTTTTTTATTTTTAGGACATAGTAAATTATATTTCAATTGTTGGACATGATTTGTAAAATAACTTTTATTAAAATATAAAACAACATTCGTTTTTGGAACTATCAGTGGAATTAAAATTAATGATATGTCATTGCTTTGTTTCAAGAGCAGGAAGTTTACGCCAAAAAGTGCGACTGCGCACTGGCCAAATTAGTAGGTAGTGTGAAAGAAAATGGCGATCAGCGAAAGGCGTCCGGAGTTAACGTGATGAAAAACATTGTTAAAAGCTCAATTACATAGTGTTATAGTTATTAATTGTGTCAGATGTAGATTAATTAAGTGTTAATGAATAGTGATTGTGTATAAAAATGGCTGCGAATACGTACAGAGTCGGCGGTAAGTAACAATAATTGGTTATTTTTGTTGTAGCTTCGCCGGTTCACCGCCAGCCGACTAGCGGTGCTTTGCTTTGATTGTCGTACCTTCATTAATTGCTCACATTAATTAGTTCAGTAATGTTACATGTCGTGGTTTCATGATATTTCAGTGTAACTCGGGATTGTTTATAAATTGTGCTGTATAGTCGAACGCTACGCGTGTACTTGTATTATTTATTTTACCAAATTTCTTCAAATAGGACATTAGCATTTGCATCTAGGTATCATTGTATCGGCTCGCGTATCTGCGTACGTCTGGTTAGACACGAGAGTGTGGTCGTTGGCGGGCGGTTAGACTCGCATTTTCTGGTTATCGTCGAAGTTTTGATGGGTTTGACATGCGATTTTAGGTTATATTTGATGTTGTCATAACAGTTTTATGAAATATTTTGATGTCTGTTGATGTGTTTGGAAGTCGGTGGATGAGATAGTAGTAGTTCGGTGTTGTGGTGATGCGGGAAGCGTTGCCTCGGGTTTTGTCTCGATAACCCCGCGCGAGGTGGCCGGTGGATGGCGGCGTTGTCGCGGGGGACCCGGGCTCGTGTGCGGCGCTTCGCGGTCGTCGCGCCGAATGCTAATTAGCTCTTCCTTTTATACTACTTCCTATTCACTTCACTAAATATCGCGCCATTCAAAACTTCTATCGGACGCTCGTTAGGTTATTACGTGTATACTAATTATTTATTTTTCATATAATACAATTTAATAACCAATTAACTCCTCTTATTAAGTTCCTATAAAGATGCAAAAATAAATTACTCATTATTCAAAAGTACATAATTATTTGTGTAAAGTATTACATTTGATTTACACAGAGAGGTATAATTTTTTATTGACCTCAGAATGACTGCATACTCAATATAAGTAGTTTTTGTCAAACAAAGAATTACTTGACCTATATATGTTACCTTGAATGTTTTCTTCAAATAGAAATTCAACTTGAAAATAATTGTATTGTAACATAAAAAATAATACATTCCGAAGTTACAAAGTAAACTTCGTTTCAACGCTTTCATTAATATTGTTTCAAACACCATTATAACTTTACCTGCAATTAAAGTTAATTATATAGATATTAATTGTCTCTTGGAATAAAGGCTTATGACAATTGTATCTGTTGTATTCATGAAATAAACCATATTGATATAAATTAATTACAGAACAATAAAATTAGTAATCAGTATATATATTTATATTTGTACAGAATACCTGTATCTTATGGATTAACATTTACACAGTTAGAAATTACATCCTCATATATTTCCACAAACAAATCTTTATAATTATAGGAATAATTAAAAATTTATGATATCACAACAGAACATAAACATTATATTATTACACACTCATATTTTTAATACAATTCAATATCAGTACATATGCATTTTGGTCTTAGGTTTCACGTTAAAATTTTTGTAGTAGTATGATTGTTAATATTTATGTTCATACCATAATGGTATACTGACTAAATTATGAGTATAGACGATCAATTAAATCTATTGTCATGTATCCCAATTAAACCTTTTTTTTATGATAAATTATATAGTTTTTGTATGTATATAGTTTTTTAGGCGTAGAATACAAGCTACTGCTATGATTATGAAATTAAAAAAAAAAAAAAAAAGAACATATAAGCATAAGGGATACAAAAAATATTTTTCTTATATGCAAAGTAAAAGGTTTTACCTCTGTCTGATGTACTGAATCTGTAAATTGTGACTTTATAATGTATCACAATGCCACAAGTCCTTATATGACATGAGAACAAGAATACTTGTGACTCATTTTGAAATATTTGTCTATGAAATTAAATCACTTGTACCTAGTGATAAAAACCGTGAGTACTTATCAATCTATACTTGTATGTAAATAAAGTCCCATCCACTCTTATGTTGTTGATAATCTACCACATAGTCTGTTATTAAAATTTATTTAAATGCTTTGTTTTTGATTTAAATTTCATGTGCGTTCATTAAACCTTTTTCGTTATGTATATTACATCTGTTGTTGTATACAATATTTTAACGGTTAGGTAGGTATATTGCATAAGATGCATTTGAGAATTTCTGGTTTGTTGTATAATTGGACAAAATGCCTTCAGAAACACTAATTGTGCAAGGTAGCTTGGAGGTTTTTAATTTATGCATACTTATAATTCATACTTTGTTAAAGGTACATACTTAGGCAAATAAAATTATGTTTGAGAGATCTTTTCTTTTTCTTTGATTTTAATCTCATGATATGTTTATTCTGTCATGATCGAGACTGACGTGTTAAAATGTAATTTATTCTAAAGTTACTTACCTAATTGAAAACATTTTTGTTTTTTGCTAGCCTTACATAAGTAAAGGTATTTTTTAAATTTTGATCAATGTACCAAATGTCAAAAATAATACCAAACTATATTTCAGTGTTATAATGATATAAGACATGTTTTTCTTATAATATTCTGTTTTTGGTTATTATTAGTATTATGTACAATTACACAATGAAAAAAATATTAGGTACTTATACTAATTTTAATTATCATATATTAGGTATATACCTAGTTGAGTTTTTATATTGCACATTCCAACTAAAATTATAAATTAAAAAGTTAGTTACATATAAATTAACTTTTCTAGCTTATTCAGATCACTCTAGCTTTTATCTGTGGTTTTACTTATCGTAACTTAAAACACAGAATCCATTAAAACAATGGATTTAAAACTATATAAGTAATGTGTTTATTAATGATTGCCTATTGGTGATTGTCGCCATCTATATTTTTTCGGTAAACTTTATGGAATTCTAAAACTGAAGGTTTGCCTACTGAAAAGTAATATCAAATTCATTTAAGGAAAGTCGTAAAGTAGGTACTTTTTTTGCGGAAAAAATGTCGAAACTGCGACGATGGCGTTAACACCAAACTGTCTATATAAATAACTCACATTATAACAATCTATTTAATACCGCATTATACATTTACCAGTGGCGTTCTTAGTAGCAACACATTCTGGCTTTGTATAGTATTCACAACTAGCTATGCCTCGCGGTTTCACCCTCATTTAATAGTTACATAACTTTTGATAGAGTTCTAAAACCCCTCATTTTAATGAAGCAGCTTGACTAGATAAAGACTAAAAGTTACCTCAAGATGTGGCCTATAATAATTTTTTCAATTATTTACATCAAATACAAATGTTTCAGTGTGATACCATTTGAAATACCCAGAGTAATTAGGGCAGATAAAAAAATGAAATGATTATTAGCGTTTTTTATTATATTTTATTTTGCCTTTAACGATAAGACAGACGTGCCACCTAATGGAAAGTAGTCACTGTCGCCAATGGACATTTGAAACACAAAAGAAGTTGCAAAGCATCACCAACTTACTTATTTTCTACTTATAAATACCTTTTTCAATTAGATAATTTGTTTCATTATTGGTATTTTAACAGCTAAAAGATGTATGAAAATGTATGCCATTGTAAATTTAATAAAAAATGAACCCCAGCTTTATAATGTATTTCGGAAATTAAGGTATGAAACATTTCCGGTTATAATGGGTAAAATTTCTCATAACAGCTTAAAAAGTTGTAGCACTTTAAAACGCAATCTCATCAGCGCCACGCGAAAATAGGTTACTGCAGTCACAACAACCCCTTTCTTATAACAAAAGTAACAATACGCTCAACAATAATACTCGAACACAAACTGTAAGTATAAATAAAGTGTATATTTGTATAGGACGCCGAACAGCGGTCGGGATCGACTGCATTTCGACGCCGCGCGCTTCTGCTATATAGCGATTTGTCAATTGTCTCGCTTTTTATGAAAGTAGAGCGAGCTATTAAAAATGTTATTAAAAACCTGAAAGATAAAGCGTAACAATTTAGACGTGAGACGGTACTTTACTAAACATTGATAAAATTTCGCCGGGAGATCTATTGTTTACATCTGAGACCGTAAATAACGCGTGTAGTTATTTTCTGAATCTATACTGGTGTGACATCATGCTATCAACGTGGATTAGAAAATAATAAATAGTATATGCGATATATGGATAATGTAACTGTAACGTCAAATTGGCGCGTTTTTGGATTTGAAAGCGTCGTTTTCCGATAATTAGGAAATAATGTTCAATTTTGTGATTGTATTATTTTACAACTTTTTTACCTATTCCACATCTAGTATAGTGTAACAACAAGTCTTACTCGAGATTGAGATTTTTGTATTCTGTAATCAAACACAACCGTGTCATACAAAGATAATAATAATTTTGAAATTTTTAAAGATTGATACATATTGCCTATGCGCAAAGCGACTCGTAACCCCATGCTAACACACTACATTATGATTTTGTAACTTAACCTAACCAGTATTATATTTTTTCTACGTTCTTCAAGTAATTGAAAAATCCTAAACCCTTTCGTGCTAAAGGTTTCTGGAATTATACTCTACACATATATAACTTATGAACGTCTGGTCTAGATTATAAGTTGTTCAAGATTACCTGTGCAAACATAGAGGTGGACGAATCTTTTTAAAATGACATACAATATAGTAAACATAAGCAAATGGTCTTAGAAAATAGCATTTATGAACATTAAAAAAAACTAACAATTGAATTTCCTGAAACTCCGATCACTTGATATATAACTGCATTTTTCTAACCACGGCGAATCGTACAGATATTGCACGGACATGATCTGCTTGACTCTATGCTCGCGATTACCGTCCTCCCGGCGGCGTTGTCCATTGGTGAAAGTCGCATACCTACCTAAGTACGTTTCCGAACAATAAACTGGTCTTGTCAGGCTAAACTCGACCGGCCGCTCGTTGTAAATTATTATTTTACTAACAATTTTCCAACGTTCATCATCGCCGGTGTAGCAAACGCAATGTTGAAACAGCCTTTGTCGTTTATACTAATTCTACAACACATAGATCTTACAGTTACTACGATATTAAATAATATAGAGATGAATGTACTCGTGTATATTAAATACAAGACATACCTAGTTGAGTTTAAAGTTGTCATTTTTGTATGTTTAAACAGCCCTAATGTAATTACCGCCACACTTTATCGTCTAATATAACCGAAGTCATATATACTAAAATAAAATAATATTGAAATAATCATATATTCTAGAAATGAATTGCTTTTTGTTCTAATCTATGTTTCCCTATTGTATGTGTCATGATTAAATAGGTATATAAACTTTTTGATTTGCCGTACAAGTTTAATTTTAATTTGATAATGACTAATATACCATGCGGATATTTACTAATTTAATAATATGCAATGTAATAATGATAAGTATTTGCTACATATGAAGCACTTCACTGGCTGTCAACCCTAACGCTTTATCTTGCACAGTTAATGGACAGTGTGTAAACGGCATTACGCGACAAACTGCCAGGTAGGCACTGAAAAGTACACGCGTTGTTGAATTTATTTATTTTGTTGATATTCTTGTTCATTGTTTAATTGAAAATTGCTTACACTACAAATAAGGTACTCTTACTCTCGGGTTCCGTAACATTAGCGCGTACACTTATGTTTGGTATTTTCCAAAAGATATGTTTTAGTTTTATTTGATAAAATTACACTTGTAAAACTACGACACCCCTTTTAGGACTAAAATTAAAATATTTATTAATATTTCTTTCTTCCTTTATTTTCATTGTATAAAATAAAAGTTACAATAGGGCAAACTTAATGCCTGATGACATTCTCTGCCAGTCAACCCTAGGTGGCTGGAAAATTTGCGGCAGGTGGAAATGAAAGGAAGAAAAATATAATATATAAAGTTATAAATACAAACATAAATACAATTAAATATATACATACAACTATGCACAAAATAAATCTATAAACAAATAAATAAATATATTTATATCCATATAAGCATAAGGTAATAAGGTAAATACTTAAGTGAAGTTATTAATGATTAAGAAATAGTAGCGGAGTTTAGGATAGTGCTTACGGACCAGTATTATTCTTGAATGACGTCTGTCACCAAAAAATCTATATAGAAGAGAGGTTCTACTAATGAGTAAACAAAGCTGCGTTGCCACTCCAAAGAACAAGATCAAATTAGCTCGTAGCTACACCCTTTTACCGAAACGTAACAACTTCTCGCTAGAAATATGCGTGGCGGTGGTGCCTCCCTGATCGAGTAGTACTCTTTCTACAACCTTCACATTTCAATTAGTATTTACCTATGATAATGACATCTTGCCGAAATACCCATTGCGTTTCAAAGATACGGTACCTAAACAGAGCAAGCTTAGAAAAGAATGGACTGTTATACTGAACTCATGAAATAAGCTCAAATCGTTTTTCTTCGGAATATCCGTAATAGTATAATTAATAACGTAACTACCTACGTAGTATATTTTAATAACATAACAGGTTAATATTTGTTATATATATTTATTTTTATTTATAAACAATATATTACGCCGCCGCGCTGGAAATGGTGACGCTCTGGGGTAAGCACAAATTCGGGTAATGGGCTGGCTTCGCAAATGTAACGGTTAGTCGTGGTTTTTTAATGGAAATTAGAACCCAGCTTCAGTAGCATATCGTTCGATAATGATAATGCAAAATGCCCCTTATATCACTGTACTAGCCAAAGTAAATAATGACAAACAGATAGACTTTGTGTGCCTTATGATTCACCATAAGATTTATTTAGTAGTGCTAAATATTACGTGATAAAACTACTTGATGCCAAGTTTTTCTCAAGATGTGCGGTACCCTTTGATGACCACTATAGTGTAGCAAAAAGTATTATTACAAGTCAGTAAATATTATGTTTGTTAATGTCCTAACGAATTGTTTCAATTTCGGTACTGTGATGTCTTTAATTTATTATACGATACTTAGTCATCATTTTAATGTAGTGAGAATAAAGGAAACCTTGAAATATAGCGATGCAGGTCACCTTTTCCATGATTTTATTATAAAGACAGCAATTAAAAAGTAATAATAAAGTTAATGAGTAGGTACATAGTACAAAAAAGTGAGTAAATGTAAGTCATTTTATGCGATTCCGTAATTTTCAAGATAGGAGGTATATACCTAATAGCCTAACATAAATGACTGCCAATCAACATTTGCGGAGTTACGGAGTCCTAGTCGAAATTTAGTAACGGATAACATATCCAAGGTATGTCTTACTATTAATCTATATCCATACATATATATAATAAGCACGATAGTTGCGTGTGTCTGTAAATCGAATATACTTCAAGGACAGTTATATTTAAAAGAATTCTTATCATTTTACGATTGTTGTGTGTTTGAAATATCATTAAACCAAAACTAGAAAGAAGGAAAGAAAGAAATAAATTTATATAGAAAAGAGGTTCTACTCCTAAGTAAATATCCATTGCTTTTCAAAGATAGGGTAACTAAACATAACAAGCTTAGAATTAGAAATGAATAGGCTGTCATACAGAACTCAAAACATAAGCAAAAACTAGGGATTGTGATTTATAATTTATAGTATTGAATATAAAATATAATTAAAATCCATAGCTTGACACCACATATAGTCGTCGTCTGTCTTTTATCGAAATCCATTCCTTCTATTGAAAACTACAAAATTAAATTACAAGCATTTAAGCACATGAGACTTGCGGGGCGAAGCGAGTAGTAAAAGAAATAAAGTGTCCTTCAAAATAGCCAGTCTAAAACACGTGTAAAGAACGCGAGGGACCTCTACATGTTGTGGTCCTTGACCCGTTACAATCCTCTATTGATAAAGAATACATGTTTTTAACAGAACTTACTTAACCCAGTTGAAAGTACTATAGGGGAAACTGTACGTTTGCAAATTGCAGTTATTGCTTGTACTTCTTTTCTTACCGTATATGGAACGTAAATTATAAGACTTATTTAACTTTTTTTTTCTATTTACCATTTTAGGAGTATTCGGCGTTATAAATGCAACGTATAAATTGCTGACTAGGAAACATTTTGTGAAGTTGGATATTTGAAAAATAAATCCTTTGGTTAATGTTCTACCTCCACCACCACAGGCATGTTTTACTCTTAAAAATGTAGTAATCGTAAGGCGTAAGCAGTATCCACTTACATAAAAACTACAATATTTATGTTTGTTTTTAAGATGTACACATTTATATTAACGTAGACAAGACTTAAAGTATTTCAAAACCTATTCAAAAATATATTAAAACTAACGGTACATGTAATGACTCACATGTTCTAAATGACAACAGATCTTAGTAAGCGGACGCTTTGCACCGGCCACGCTTCTCGTGCCTCCCTAATTTGTATGGAACGTACGCACTGCGACAGAGCGCGACGTCAAAAACCTGTCCGATATTCATTGAACGTATACCGGACTAATGCCGAGGAGGTGCTCTTTGTTTTACGTAATACCATCCGAACTTGAGACTTTAGTTAACGACGAAAGGAAGTGCGGTTAAACGAAATGAACGCACTCTGTTAGTTTATTTGCGGTCAGAGCTGGGTGGCGCTTGCGAATCGAAAACTCGTCCCAGTTTATGCAATGCTGATAAAAGCCAGCGGCGGACGAGAGTTACTGCGTTTTCATAGTCCTACTAGTAAGAATATTACATGTCCTAAAACTACACTGAAATCTACTAAATTGTACTGGTACACGGAAGTCTTCCGGAAGTGGAGAAAGCTTACGCGCACTTACTACCAAAATAGATTATCATAAAAAGTTTTATAACCAGTGCGGTCTTGATGACATCAAATTTATTGCCTTTTACACATTAAAATATCCCATTTAAGTTAATTAGTCGCAGTAAACCCTAAGGCAACTCATTAAAAATTGAATTATACTACTGCGTTATCAATTTTGTTACATCTACCTATATGATTGAAATTCCAGGCAGCATAAAGTCCATCTGATGGTAAATGTTCGCCACTGCCTATGGTCTTTAGGGAAAACAGATTCGATGCTACACTTGAGGACTAAGATAATCGCCTCATAATTATGTAATTTAGTTGTCGACCAACAGTTCTTGTGAACTGTTCCATGCTCGATGTGAAAGTGATAATGTTAAGAACATATTGTCACTTTATACCTGCTTATCAATTGACCACATATAATTTGAAAATCAATGTTCACGTATAACGTATATGGGCATATTGCATAGGTTGACTTACAGTGTCATTAAAATTTTATTATTCCTTAAAACAATAAAACGACAAATACAACCGACTGATCATTATACGACACTCAGATCCATCGGTCAACGCACTGACACGCTCGCATTATTTTTTTCTACTATTTATTCAACAAACACTAAAGTCGGCTAAAGTATACACACCCCGATCTCGTAAACCTCTAGAGTGGATGACAGAGATAAATGAAATAGTAGGTAGTTACGATGTGGTTTTACAACTATGACACAATCTTAGTATTATTTAAATTGATTCGACGTCATCATTATTCTATGAATATATAATAACTGCGTTTCGTTTGATTCGAATTACCCAACCCATATTTTTATAATTTGCAAGTAGCAAACGAGCATGCAGTCCATCTGATGATATGTTGGCACTGCTGCCCATGAATATCTGTAGTCAGCGTTCGATAAAACGATAGTTTTACTGCGGTGCTACAGCAACTTTGCTAGCCATGAGGACTAAGAACACCTCTTCGGACTATAACACTGCAGTACATAACACTGCCATTATTAGACAGAAAGATGTGTGGCTGTAGTGTCCTGCAGCAGTGCCGGATTTAGCCAACGCGGGGCCTGTAGCAAATTCTGACAAGTAGGCCGTAGTTTGCCTTAAGTAAGGGTATTAAATAAAACAAAATTGTTACATATAAACTTTTCTGGATTCAATCTAAGAATTAGACTTAGAATAGGGTACGGCATACCCTGCCTGTCGTAAGCGGCGACTAAAAGGGGCTTCCGAGGTTTGGTCAGGCGACCCCGGGAAAGACGGCAGTATGTGTGGTTGCGACCACACATACTGTCATACCATGGTAAAGACTAGGTGGAGCAGTGGGCCCAGCCGCCCATCTGGGAGGAGCCCGATGGGGATAGCGCTCAGAGGATTCCAGTTGCGTTCCTTTAGAGGTCCCGGAATTTGTGATATATGATGTGCATATGTCTATTAAGATATATCTCAATAATTACATGTTTAATATTACCTGTACTTACCACTTATAGATTTAATAATTTTATATTCGTGGAAAGACATTTGACTAGATTAATTCCTCGAGTTCTAAACACTAAACAGTTTATTTATAATTTCCTTGACGTCCTTTTTGATTTCCTTTAACAAATATGTGAAATCAGAATTTCCTCTACGTGTACCTATGAAATGAAATGAAATATATTTTTGAAGGAGCCTCTGATTGAAGTTTAATCATACGAGTGTATTGCCTTGTTTCCCGTCGCCTTTGGACTCGGAGTTGATTTGAAGCATTTGCTTCTGACCTTTTTAAAGTAATTCAATACCATTTCAGTCGCGTTCATATTGAATTTTCTGCTACACATATTACAATGAACTAGTTAGTGGGTAGGAGACTTATTTCACCGAGGCGTTTATAGTCCTCAAGGGCGTAAACGCGTCGATGGCCACTGGTCAGCCCCAGTACTATCTCTTAATCTTATCTGTGTCGGATTCAACGTTACCAAATTTTTATAGAAGTCGGGATTTAAGTAGTAACTTTTTGAGTGAAAAAGCGGGATTCCATATTCAAAAGCGGGACAGTAGCCCTCGCGGTACAAAGGGCCTCGCGCCTCACAAACACACAAGAATAATTCTCCTTGGTGCAGGAGGCCGGAGGATTGGCGACCTTTTTTTAATTTTTGGTCGACAAACTACAATTCCACTTATATTTGCAATCGGCGTCCCTATTTTTTGTAAAACTCTAGTCCTTCCCAAAAAGCGGGACTGAGCCTGTCCCGCACGGGACATTTGTTTTGATTAAAAAATTGGGTCGGTCCCGCCAAAAGCAGGATGTCTGGCTACCCTGGTCGGATTACAGGTGTCCATAGTGGGGCAGTGGTCACTTAACGTCACGTGGACATAATGCTCGTTTGCAACTTTGCAAGTTTTTGTTTTTTAATCATGATCGATGTGACGAATATAACACTGATTACACTGTTCAACTTTTCTTTTAGATCACCCTTATCATTAAATATTTAAACAATTATACTAGTGAATATATGTATCCTAGATGTTTCAATATATACAAAAAACACGTAGCCATTTTTTTTAATACATAAAAGTTATATACGAGCTTTTACTCTACTTGATAAGTGGATATTTCCGTCCATAGGCAACTGTAATAAAATCCGAATGGGATTTATTGTTCACAAATCGCATACTAATTCTGAACAAAATGTCGAAAGAACTGTTGTTAGTGTCTTACTTACAACAACAACAGTATCCTTTGAGTATCACTTGACACTGATGTAATAAGATTTACCTTTTATGAAAAAAGTCCTTTACTCCAGCCATAGCACTAATTCGTTTCATTATTCCCAAGTTTGCATATAAACTAAAAGTGTCAAACTACAGACGTTTTTACTATTGCGAAAGTAATGTATATGATTTTAATTTCTTGCGGAAGAGATTTCATTGAATATTTAGCGCCTGTACACGTATGTCACAAGTAATTCAACTGATTTCATATATTATTATTATACCTGGAAATATTTTTTATAACAGGTACTTCATAGGAATCCGGATCCACTCATCCATCTATGACTACTTAATTTATAGTACGTGCTCATAGCGCATTGTTATTACATGTTCGCAACTGGAGAGTTAGTATTTATTTATACAAGTAAAAATATGTTTGTCATTGAAATATAAGTACTTAGACCCGTAATGAGTCGGTCATATGATTTGAAAAGACATAAAATATACCCTAATTTTAGCTATTTTTTTTAGCGGTTGATCTTCAGAACAACTTGTTCAATTGGCATATTAAACAAATGGTTATGTGACGCGGTTACACTTAAATTTGTAATCTGCGGAAAATCATTGAAATCTGAACTTCCAGTGCCGGGCATGAGTTTTCCCGCTGACGCGGTGAGACCATAAATTTACTTGCATCTTACTGGAAAAATGCATATTAGTAACGTCATCGGTTATTGGCCAACATGTTGTAGCTGACTTAACTCTTTACACGATGTCTTAGTCAGACTGTACATAGAAACCATAAGAATTTTGCTTTTACTCTTGTTAAGTCCAATGAATATGCATTGTAAACTGAATTACATAACCTATATAGTTGGGAGGAATTTTATCGCAATATCTATCCGATTTGAAAAATAACCATCCTCACAATGAAACTAAAGAACAAATTGTAAATAAATAAAATAGCTTGCGAATCAATGCATAAAAATACTTTCAAATAATAACACTACACAAAAACGCTAATTTTGCCAACAAGTGCTAAGTAAAAATTTAACAATGCTTTTTGTTTTTCTCTTTTTAATATATGAATTTAAAAAAATAAACATATATTAACAGGCCATTAACCACAATGTAGTTAAGGCTTAATTTTTACAATTCTAGGCTTTTTTTGTTAAAACAATATCTTTAACTTAAAATTAATGAGTTTTGAAATGGGCGGTTGAATATTATAAATGCAAAATTTTGTGAAGATAAATGTGTTTGTCACTCTTTCATTTTGAAACTAATAATCGGATTTCACTGAATTTGGCACAAACATAGTTTAAGACCTTTTTAAGTGGGTAATCCTTATGGATACCAGCCGCCCGTGTCAGCAGTTGGATTATGCCGGACTCTTACCGGTTACACCCCACTGCGTTTTCTCTGCGCACCGTATGGTGGGAACACGGGCACACTTTCGCATTCATCCGCGAACCCGGCGGTGGCTGGCCGTTCGCGGTGCCCTCCTTCTGTGGAGCATGAAGCGCCTTGCTGTTGGACAGCCAGTCGCGCCTTACTTCCAAGGCGGATAGTAGATCCTCAGGGCGACCGACCAACCCCGAGACCGCCACCCTGGAGCCGTGGGCATGGGCAAGCCGTTACCCAAAAAGCCTTCTAAACCTTACAGGCACGGACCTCCCACACCCAGCGGCGGATCCGTTCTTTGTTCCGCCGCAAACCAACAAACACAAACCTAGAATAATAATAATAATTATTATTATTATTATAAACACGTATTACGTACACGACACGTGAAATGTCTGCATAGTTATTCTCGTGATCGGTCGTCGATCTTTGCATGCACATTAAGCAAAGTGTCTCTCAACCTACATAATACGTCATCCATTACAGACTGGTGTTTTAGTGTTATTACATTACATATTCATTCCACTCCATTGTGGCTGCTCGACAATTCGTATTTGTTTGAATTTTGGTACATTGCAAAAGGCCCTTGCAATGTATCAAACTTGAAACATGTATGAAATATTTTCAGAGTTTTGTAGTTGCCAGCACATTTATAAGGCGAGGCTAAGTTCTCGCAACTGTCATTGCCTTCGGATAGAACCACAGTGCTTTATGAAGTTGATTGTACATGTTCATGGGCAGGAGCATACCATACTATTAACTATGGGTTGGAGTATGTGAAAAGACAAACATAATAATATAGGTAATTACACCTTTTAAAGAATATTCTTACAATTTCGAAACCTAGCGATAGGTTAGATAGCAGGAAGACAGTCATTGTTTCTTATGGTCCTCTTATGGTCCTTCTTATGGAGCTTCCTCCTTAGCAGGAGCGTTATGACATGGGGCTCTTCAAAACAGGTGCGAAAAGAGCTCTCCTTCAAAGCCGGCGATGCTTTGGTGACTCTTCTGATGATGCAAATGTCCATGGGCGACTATGACTACTTTCCATCAGGTAGCCCGCCTGCTTTATCGCCAGCTTCAATTATCAACTAAAATGGTCATTTACAACGTCATAGCAGATGTCAATGCATCACCGGCTATGTGTAAGATTTCCTCTTATACCATTTTTGACAAGTTCATTGTCTCGGAAGGTACTTTATTTCGTATCTTACTTTAGCACTAATCAATGATTATTGAACTAACGAGGTTTTAATTACGCAATGGACGCAAATATATTCCGACTACTTCCTACATTCTACATGCGCATATAGGTAATCAGCTATTAACTAAACCTTTTCTGAATTGTTGTAAAAGTATGAGATCTCTTTGTCGTTGAATTGCTGAACACGACTGCTTCCATAGTTAATACAATACAACAGTATTAAAGTATGCTAGAGATGCTTCGACAAAGCTTACCTGCGATATTCAAATATACACTCATACATCTGTAGATGTAGAACTTCTCTTTTAAAGCCATCTGGTCGCAGCCGTCGTACATTCCAAAGCTATAATTGTAATGACCGATCACAATTAAAACATGCTGAATACGATTTTGGTGTCGGCCACGTAGCAAGTACCGGGGCATACCTGATCACACTTCTTGAGAACTACTAAGATTCGCATTCAATCTTCTCCTGGTTTCATAAATTAATAGTTTTTATAATGGGCATAGAACACGGGTTTTAGAGTAGTCTTTTTAAATAAATTTAGTAACGTTAGACTTACACGAGACCTATATTTTGTTCCCACATGTACGAAAAAGGTAGGAGCAACACGTTACCAGATCATTTTTTTCTTCATTTAACTAAAGAATTTGATGTTGGGTTGACCCTAGTCGCATTTGTTTCTATTTCTTTAAGCGAAAGTACATGCACCACGTTCTTCGCTTACAGAAAAATACGCTTCATGATATATCCTAATATAATTTACCACTTCTTCGCTACTTCCGCGGCCTAGGCAGATGGAAACTTTTCATCAAAATCTAGGATAATCCTTTTCGTGACGCTTCAACATACAAAGGTTCTCTTTTTAGTTAAAGGTAAAAAACCCCAAAATTATGCAACTCATCCGCACTTTAGCAACAGTGATGTGCTATTCGGTAAAACCCCTTTTACCAAGAGTAGGCCTTCTTAACAATAGGTTCGCTTTTCCATTTGCAAGCTAAAACGTGAATATTTTTAATCAGATTAGCTAAGTTTATCCGTTAGTGAGCGCCAGTTTGAACCTTCATTAGGTCATTGACTTTGATAAAAAGTTTGTGCTTACTGGACCCCTTCATTACATTATGATTTAATTATTATGTTGAAATTAACTGTTTACAGATTACATAGACAGATATATTTCTGTTATAAGTAATATGTCTGGTTCTAAGGATTTAATCGCAACGTCTCAAAAATCATATCCTCTCTATGTAATAAAGAATCTCTATGTAATAAATTTTTAATTAGTTTTGAGTAAATTGCATAATCTTATCTATTAATATAGGTATTTGTGTTTTTCTGCCTTTTAACTATAATTGTAACGAACGACAAATTGTAAAACTTTTATGATGTTATTGTTCTCAAGTAAGTGACAATGTGTCTTTTTTGAGAATAAATTCTTTAAACCTAAACCTATAAAGTGGCAAATAAGCGTATTGATCCGCTTGAAGTGATATGGCCACTAATGCTTATGTATGTAACTGTAACTACCAAAAATGTTTTCTATCCGAGTCAGGTTATATTTCTCGTTATAATCGTTACGCAAATTAACATAATTAGTTATTCAAACGGGGTACATTTTTATACATTTCTTTTGTGATAACACCGTCGCCACAATAATAACGCAATATAGAGTATATTGATGAAATTATGCGAAGTATAAAATCTGCATATCAATATGTAAAAAATGATACGTAGTGGGTCGCCGTGTCGTATGCTTAAAGTGTTCTATCCACGTATTGCGATGATGCATGTTGTTTTGGTATTACAATGCAGATTCGTCGGATATATGTTTCGTTGAGATACGTGCAATGGAACGCAGGTGAAAGTGACATGCTGATTTTCCCTCATAAGTTTTCCCACAAAATTTGAATTTTTTCTTCAGTTCATCCAGGAATATTGAAACGCAACTGTGTTGAAATCTCACCAAGGAAATCCAATCATTCCCGACCTCCTATGATGACGTGGCGGGCTAAATTTACTATACACTTACTTATTGACACGTTCCAAAAATACACCAAACTCTTGGCAAAACTGAACGGGCGTTAACATCGCTATCAGCCGCATAATGCCCAACTTACATATACATAACCAACCGAGTAATATCTACGTGTATAGACGCGGTGCCCCGTCGCCTATCTATGTAGATGAACTAGTACGTCAGCATATTGTGTAGGTACATGTACATAGCTATCATCGAATAGTATGAAGTTCTCGTAGTCGCTAGGTCGCACGCCGCCGGCTCGAGCCACGAATTTTTTACGGTTGCATACGTATTAGAATATGCAGTTTCACGGAGGTCGTTACGTTGTTTCGAGTACTTTTGATGCAAACAGGCTCTATGATTTTGTTCGCTTTTTTGAGTGCTACTAACTGAGCACTGACGTACACCTACCTCGTATATACCTTTGTCTTTGTTTCGTAGGTACGATGTGTACATTATCAAAAATAATTTATTCCATCAATGTAATTTAATGTCACGTTAAACATCGACGTTAAGACATGTTTCCTACTATGAATAACAAAAAAATACACATAAAAAAAATGAAAATAATATATATGAAAATGATATTATTTATGCTAATATATTTTTTTATGATGAGATAATATGATTAAAACATGTCTGTAGTTGAAAAATTAAATTAAATTTAGAATAGAACACTCCAGTTACGTATGACTTGCCGCCTCTAAAGACTACAAGCTTGTGTCGCTAGTAACACGTTCAATACTTCATTTTTACCCAACAGAAATAGTAATCGCGCTGCAATCCCTTTAAGATGAAATCCTATTGCTTTATACAAGATCTGTGTAGCCTTTGCTTTGCCGTCTTTTAACCGGAGGTTTGATACAAACCAGGATTCCCTTTGAAGTAATACGGCTATCCTCGTTCTCATACGATATCAGACTCGAGAAGTGTATTAGCAATGATAATATGAAGTTATAGCCATACATAACTTTGTCATGGAGGAACCCATTGGACAAATTATCGGAACACATAATTTGGCTAAACAGTGATATGACCGTTATGTTTAATATTAAAGGATTTGCAGATAAACTAATAAGAGATTTCAAGGTGGTAGATCCAGTATAGATCGACCGGGGAAATACCACCGCTACACCTATTTCTAGCGTGAAGCATTTCTTGCGTTTCGATAGAAGGGTGTGATTGCCGGCACACTTTCACATGAGGCGACTATCATAGTCCTCGGGAGTAGCAACGCATCTGTGATTGACTTCATATGAAACCCATGTTTTGTATGAAGTTGATTGCAGATGTCCATGGGCGGCAGTGACCACTTACTATCAGGCGGACTGCATGCTCGTTTGGTACTTCAGTCAGGATTTAACTTTAGATACTTTGAGGATAGCAACAGCTCAGGTATGGCACGACTTCTGCATTTGGAATGATGCCTGTGAGCGGCAGCAACCATTTACCGGCTACGTCCATGTTAGGTTGCAGCTTAAACTACACAAAAAATTTAAATTCAAAACAAAGAATTCGACAATCGATAGATTAAATTGCAAAAACTGTATCGTACCTTATTAGAACATTACGCACGTGAATCCGCATCTTACCGTGGTCTAATTTTAGATCAGTCATGATCGCACCAGAATGGAAAGTTTCATACACGGCGAGATCCGCTGAATCAATTAGTCAACTTTAACGTTACATATAAATGTGGCACGCATTTTTGCCACTTTCCCCACCACACGTGGATCATAGAAAAGAATATGGCTGGGTATCTATCTACATTTTGATGATTTGAAATAACAGCTTACTTCAGATATTAATACTAAAGTTTACATATCAAGGTAATTTTTCTAGCAAAGCTCAGTGATATAATAAAATAATTTATTAAGTCTAAAAACACAACCATTCTTCTGACGCAGTCGGGTAATAATATGAATATTTATATTATAAATATGAAAATAATTCTGTAAGTTAATATACCAACAGAATTATTTTAATATGCTGGAAAACCTTCTTAGGTTTTACAGTTTGCCTATTGTAATTATTTATGAATTATCTATTATTATTTATTTATAATGTTTATCATTTGGTCCAGAGTGATAGCAGTCTTTAAGCCTTGGACAAGCCTTTAAACAGTTTGAAAGTCTAATACTAGTCTATCAAATAGACGTACCATACTTTACCAAACCCCATTGACACAGATTTTTTTTTTAAAGATTGAAGTAGCATACGAGCATGTAGTCCACCTGATGGTAAGTGGTCATTGCCGCCCGTGGATATCTGTACGCGACTTCATATTGAACAACGATTCAATCTGAAGTCAATTCGAGCTGCTTTGCAACTCCCGAGGACTAAGATGGTTGCCTCATATTAAAGTGTGCGGGCAACAAGACCCTTCCATTGAAACACAAGAACTATTTCACGCTAGAAATTGGTGGACGTATAGTCTATAGATTATTTTAAAGATTTTATTAGTTATATTTACAATTTCAAGCTATATCCTTAGTACGAGTTTATGATGTTTGCCCAAATTATTTATTGTTCACGTTTTCGACCTTCATTCCATAGATAATTGCAAATTATGGCCGAAAACGAAAGTGTACATAACAATGTGAAAACAAAAATTTAAACATAATTGTTTCGAAGAAAGAATATAACCTCGTACTAAGCGTACTGTAACAAGTGACGATAGAATTCTCTATGGTTTAACTGCACTACTCATTTCAACGTATTGGCAATCGTGTTCACGCGTACCTATTCCGTTTCAAGACTTTGAAATAGGCGTTAAAATCTTTCGTTTCAAAGGTATTCAGTCTTGATGTTAACAACAGATATGCTTAGGCAGCAGTAACATTATGAACGTGGACGTTGTTAATACAAAAATGAAGTTTCTCATGGTAAACAAAAATTCATTAAATTCTGGAAACAATTCAAACAATGCACTTTCCGAAATAGATTGTCCTCGGGTCGTTGCATTGAAACCATCTGGTTCTCATCCTTTAATTGAATCCACGGTGAAACAAGTGTATTCGTTTGACCGGCTGACCTTAACTCTGTGACCACACCGCGAACCGCGAGCTCTGTTATGGCTCTCCGTGGCAATGACCCTTTAATTAGATGGACCACCAGTCCGTTTTAAATCTCGATAAAATCATTAATGACGGATGAAATCACTGTAATAATTGTCGTTTGGCTACATAAATTATATATTTTAGCTCGTAAAATTAATTATATCTCGCCTCACTCTCTTATTTGTGCATTCGTGTTGTATCGAATCGATTCTTCAACGACCGATCACTTTATAATGTCCATAATTAATGACACTGTTTAAAATATCGTTTAACCTTAGACACGGGTCTTACAAATGCAATATAAATTAAATATCACTTGGAAAAGTAATACCTATACATAATAATTCCGGTCAATTAGAAACGGTGATGTACCCAATAACCATTTAATTGTCCATCTGTCCAGCCGTCAGACAAATAAAAAGCACCATAGATATTAATCTCTCGCAACTAACGTGGTTATCACAGGCGTTTAGATTGGAACTGTTGCGGGCCATTGTGCTCGCCTTCATCGTGCTTGTGTTGTATGGTGTAACGGTAAAGTACGCCATTTTTATGTGTTCTCCACGAGGAGGTACAAATGGCCGATGCAAAATACGCGACGTGTCTCTAAGTTAGGGTGGGATTATTTTCCTTTACTCTTTATTCTGGTGACTATAGTTTTACTTGGACTTCAGCGTTCCCTTAGTATTTCATCGTCTGGTGGTTAGCGGTCGTTAGCGATGGTTCATAGCTCTGTCACAGTGGTATCGCAAACGAATGACATTTTAATCCCTTTACTTTATTTGTGCGAAATGTAAATTATTGAAGCCTTGGAGTTGCCTAAAAAGTTTTGCAAAACTGGCTTCCGATCGGTCACGTGTACGCGACACGCATACTCTTGTAAGACGTCCTGTAGGTTACCTTGCCTGATGGAAATTTGGGCTCTGAATCTATCTCCAATTGTGAGTGAGACAGACCATTTAAATTACGTGCTACAATATTGTTGCCATGGGCCGTTTCTACAAATAGGCGAAGGGGCCACAAATAATAGTTCTTTCTATGAGTGGCACAAGAGCATCGTCCTACAAAGTCATTTATCCTCAACTCATACTACCTCGACAGTTAAAACGCAGTAACTATGACATTACCGTAGTTTCTACAGAACCCAAGTATAGGCATAACTCCCTCTCTTTACATTGATATCGTAAAAGGAATATTTGAGTAGGAAAAAATCCAGGGCCGCAAAACTTTCCGGTGTAACATCAACACACCCATTGCATAGACACACATGCTGAGCACGGCGACCATTGGCAAAAACTACGAGGGATTTTGTAAATGTTTAGAAGGTGGTGTCAAAAGATGATAGGTGGATAGAATAGACAATACACTAACATAAGTCACCCGTCGCCTACCGTAATAACTAAACTTGATATTGTCCAAAATAACACGAACATTTCTCAACATAAGTAACCAATTATTATTGTATTAATTTTCAAGTTATTGTAAATACACCCGGTTAAGGGTTTTAAAAAAGCTTTAAATAACTGAGCTGCATTTAAAAGCAATAGCGGGTGTTTTGACAAAGATATCAGACATTTTTGACGTTGTGTTTTCGTAGTAAGATATTGAATGTTTTATTTCGTTATTATAAATGTGTTTGTGCCAAATGCACGGTAGTATGTGTGATGTAATTTTAGTTGTTTTTTCCATATGTTTTATGCATTATTTGAAAAAATATTAGCATTTCGTACTTCATCTCTATATCAACTATAGCCGTGCGTAATTTCATACTCCTCCGCCTGCGGCAAGTATCTTAAAAACGAATCACAAGTTTTTGCTTCACGTATTAATATATAGAAGAAGATACACAAGCACTAAACATTAATATATAGTACGAATGGAAATAAAAATGCTTTGATAAAAGATCTCGGCATTTAGTATAAAACACCAACAATTATTTGCTCTGTATACAGCTAATGGGGAGATAAAATAATTAAACGTGACAAAGTTTCCGCACTTTTTAAATTAACATTTAATAACGTGGTTTTATTCGCAGTGCCACTAAACCTCTACATATTTCGCAATCGCTTATACGTTGCACGGCCATGCAGTGGTGCTAATGTCTTTTCTGTTCATTGCATCACATCCGTTATTACTCTGTAACTTGTTTCATATTTATATGAAAGTGGATATTTACTTTATGCACGGGTAAACAAAGTTTAAATGTTTTGTTAATTGAAGTTTTGATCGCAAGTCAAATATAAATATTTCCTACTGTGGTAAAATTGTTGGTTCTTCATACAGTTTTCTTTCTTATAGCAATAGAGTTTCAATTTCGAATACAATAATTGATTGAAATGATACTCTCCTATTTTGACTTTTGTACTATTTGGGGTTGAATGCAGATACATTGAATTCCGTGACCTTTAGTGAATGTTTACAAATATTTCATTGTAATCTTTTATACCTACGATTGAAGTAACAAAAGAGCATGCAATCTACCCAATGATAAGTGGCTACAGCCGCCCATGGATATATGTAATAAAGTTTATACAAAACACAGGTTTTATTTGAAGTCAATCACAAATGCGATGCTACTCCGGAGGTCTTAAAACACCGCCTGCAACCGTTCTCTTCCGATACGCAAAACTGCTAGAAAAAGTTAACACGATGGTACATTTCTGGCCCAAGCACCTTGTAAACATAATATTTTGATTATTTATGTATTTATTTATATTACATATAATAAGTACAATAATTATACTAAGAACTGAAATGTTGATGGACTCATGACAGTTGTGAACAATGTTCCCGTAAAAGCGTCTTGAACGTGCTCCTGCTTGTAGCTTTTATGATGTTTTCGGGTAGAGCGTTCCAGAGTAGTATCGACTGTACCGTGAACGATTACCTTATACCCAACCCTATTATGGGCTTCTCTAGGAATAAATTAGACCTATTTAAATAAAGTATAATTGCGTGACACTGTTTAATAGTTATTCACGTCATCGGCATTGTCTACACCAATATTATTTGTTTGTTCACAGACTGCGTCTATTTCGAGACGTCGTCGACGTCTCCGTACCAAATCCGGCGGATAGAGGAACTGAATAAGACGGCAACAGGCAACGTGGAAGCGAAAGTCATGTGCTTCTACAGGAGGCGGGACCTGCCCAATCCGCTCATACAATTAGCTGATAAGCATCAAAGTAAGTGATATGCATGACAGTACACAAAAATGTACATAAACTTCTTTAAGGGGTTTAGCTTGAATATTTATAACCGACCAAGAAATGAGCAAGAATCTAAGGTCAATATAAATGTGAACACATTTATAATTGACCTTAGATTCTTGCTGGTAGCGATGACTAAGTGGGAATGCCTTGTCAGTAACCTTCAAAAGGTACCCGACGCCGTGGGAGCGACGCAGGGTTCTGTGGGATTTTTACCTCACTAACCCCCCCCCCCCCCCCCGGTGGCCGTCCTCGGCGCCATGAAGAGGACTCAGGGACCTCCAAAGGACTACAGAAAGGCTCTTCTCAGATGGGCGGCTGGGCCCACTGCTCCGTCTAGTCTTTACGACGATATGCGACCACACATACCGCCGTCTTTCCCGGGATCGCCTGGCTGGATGATTCAAGCTCCCACTCTAGCCGCCCGCAACCCCGGAAGCCCCTTTTAGTCGCCTCTTAAGACAGGCAGGGGATACCGTAGCCCTATTCTGAACCCGGAACTAAAGGGACGATACGGAGTACACACCCTACAAACCAAATTGTGTACACCGGCACAGGTATATGGCGAAGATAAACACGCTGTTGAACCATTCTTCCGTCCATCCAATTTATCCTTAATTTCGCAAGTTCTCTCACAGTTGAAGAGTTTCTACTCCTGATGTTAAGTGATAACTGCTGCTTGTAGACAGACACCTGTATTCAATCACATATAAGATTAAAATCCTGCTTTAGGTCAGATGCAGTTACCGCTATTATTACACCTATATCTCACCGTATATCAAATCTTAACTCAGCAGAGCTTGTTTTTATTACATAAAAATGAGTGTGGGGTGATGGTTTAGGACCACTAAGGGCTTTACTACCATCAAAATATGCCTGATCCTGAGTGGCAGTGACCACTTAACATCAAAAGCATTGTATTGCCATTAAGCAACTTGAAATTCACGCCCCGAAGCCCGACGTCGATGCCCGAACTACGTCCGCGATCACGATTACGCTCTCGTCCAGTGTGGCGGGAGATACGATAACTGGATTGGCTTGCATTTCAGGTGCACAACTATTTTAATAATTGAATAATTACAACGTCCAATCACTAATAAACGGTAAAAGCGTAATTTACGACGTAATAAAACCTTAGTGATTTATATTGAAAAATATTAAATGCTGATTAGCCTTAGTGATTTATTATATTGAAAAATAGTAAATATAATCTGGCTGGGAACATTCTCGGGCAAGTCTGCAATCAGTAAGAATCTTACAGCCCTTAAATCCCGAATTATTAAGAGATAAGGAGTGGTAGAGCTACTACAAGTCTTTACCTCTTAATAATTCGGCCAGTTCTAAAACGAACACTGCCACTTAATACTTATTGAAGGTATACGTATTAGATTATACGTGTTATTTAATTATTGATTGCATTAATCCAATATACAAAGGAGAATAATCTCGTTTGGCATTTTATTAATAGCACCGAACACTTACAGCCTTGTGGTGAGTATTTTCAATATGTAGGAAATGTGTTGAGTTAATAATCTGCAATTGGCGGCTGCGTCACGCGGACCCATGTAGCTAAACGCGTGTTTGATTCTTTTCTATAAATAGACGATTATCCTATATTAAGAGTGGCGAGAAACTAATACCCGCCGCAGATGTATGGAAACGTTTAGTGTTATAGTAATATGTGGTTCGCTCATAGTGGTTATTTTTGCTCTATTTTGTGATGTAGCTCTTACACTCGTTAAATTAGTGAATCAGTAGTATTGTAATGTTCTTTATGTCCATGTGAAATTGCCACAACAAAAAATAGTATGCTTGTCTAACTTCGTGAAATACCAATATTTTTATAAGTTAATAAATTTCAAAAACTATGACGTAATAAATTGGAACCTATTATTTACGCCTTCAATATTACCGCCTATTACCTACAATTCAAATAGGTCTCTCTATCGTATTCCCAAAAACCATTATTTTGTCATACATTTCGTTTCATTTCATACGATACTCGTTAAATATTTTAAGTCCATCTGCAATATGGAAAATCATTCGATTTTAAATAAGAATTTTTTAAACATGTAAAACCGCAGGACACATCAGTCGTCGATAATAATCAACATCTGATTTGTCAGTAATAGTTTTCAGGATAATGTGTAAAATAAGTAATTGAACGACATTAGGTTCATATCCGCACCCGTCTCATGTCGCCCTTGCAAATTATGACAATGGCTAATTGTGTACCGCCACAGTGGCGTACTACGCTTGAATTGAACCATTATGGAGGGGTCCGGTATGGTCTTTCGTAAAATTAGATCGGTATCTATACAAGTAAATTAAATTGAGAACGGCGATGTTTTTAAATGCTGTCTTAAACTTATGACAGCCGCCCGTGGACATGATTCAACAAACTACATATAGATCCCTGGTCAATGATTCTAATGTGAAAGGACCTAAGGTCAATCAAAAATTCATCTGAGAAACTTTACAAAAAGCGGTGGAAATGACGTCTATGGCGAAAAACAATGTTATATTGTTATGTTATGTTATATTCTTTCGGGCAATCTGTGTTGATTTATAATAATCGTTAAATTTAATTATTTATCTCCATCCTAACCTTAACCATCGTTAACCGAACCTAATACACAGATTTCCCTTTGAAAAAATAAGTTGATATTTTAAGAGACTATACAGATTTAGTGGATTTTATTCTCGTCCCCTTAATTATATAACATTGTTCTTAAAATAGTTTGTTTAGGTATTTAAATCATTATTTACCCCTTTTACTTTTTGGGAAAATTGGGAAAATATCTGTCCATTGATAAACAACACACTGATTGTTTATCAATGGACAGTTATTTTCCAAATGTTATAAATAATTGTAGCGGTGGTAGTGGTACCTCCCCGGTCGAACTACTCTGGTTCTACCAAGTAAATACATGGTACAACGGTAAACCTTGTATGAGGCGTGAATTATTATTGAAAGAAAGAAAGAAAGATAAATTATATTTATTTACCAATTATGTAAACGTTGTCGCAAAAATCATAGTTTACGTAACAGTAGATCGCGTACAAAATGAGCAGAAGCTTTTCCATTACACAGTCGTCACATTAAGCCGCGACTGTAGGCGCTATGCACGTGAAAGTTATACATAAGAAGATCGCGTTTTACATAGCACAGTATTCAACACTTAACTTGCCAGTTAACAAAGGTAAGCATAATTATACACGTTCGTAGTTCGCGGAGGCCATTACCTCATTTCCAAGAACGTACAACTTTGACTACAGCTAGACAATTGTGTCGACGCTTAGGTAGTATGAAATTGATCAAGATAAACATCGAACTCGTAAACTCACGTGAACTCGATCCAACGTCTCAACGTGGCTATAAAGGCGGGCTGGGGTCACGCGAACACGCAAATGCGACGATCCACGCCGATAAGTGCGACTACCAGCTTTACTAATTTTTTTTATAATACCGAAGTAGCAATCGAGTATCCAGTCCACCCTAGTCGCGTTGACTACGTACGTAACCTACTGACGTTATGTTAGAACATACCAAGTTATAGGTAGATAAGTTTAGACTATGACTATATAGCTATTTCGTTTTTTTTTTATCAAAATGCATTTTATACAGGCAGTTCCACCTGGACTTCCTGTGTATGTCACTGTGTATAACTGCGATGAGGTTATAAACGCTTGGTTTAATTTGTCATCGTCTTTTCAGCTTGCACGGTTTGAGAAACGTGCTTGAAACATTGTTGATTATCAAATAATTAATTGATTGTTTACTCAATGTTAAAACTAAGTGATCGTTCTAAAATGGATTGAGCAAATTATGACTTCATTCGTTATAGGCAAGGAGTTTTTGTGCAATAGCGAATAAGGGATCTGATGGTAAGCCACCACCGTTTATGAGCATCTGTAATCACGCTCAGATAATGTTGGAGTCGTACCTTAGTCGGCCAAAGATTAATTCTTACCCCCTCATGACTCAGTTAAAATGGAGCGTATAAGTGTCTCTCCTTTAGCTCACCCTTCACCTATCACACAACAGTTCTAAGCACTTGTCATTAAGCAGAAATTAGTGTGCTGGTGGTACCGCTTAAGTTAAACCTCGAAGAGTTCTACCCTCAGACCTATTTTGCATAGACCTTGGCCACCGTCTTTCCGTCGACGCGGAATGTTCGAGAATTCGAAATATTTTATTACATCATAGTATCACACCACGAACCAGGGGTTGAACTCTCGAAGGTTGGACATGCAGACTTACGTTCTAATATTAGAGTGACTGTTAACTTTAGTTCTACAAATTCATTTTATGCTATTAACGAATGAAATATGGTCATCTACTTATTGTGCTGTGAGTGATCCATAGATGAAAGAACTCTTTGGCATCGATTTTGACGAGATTTCCGAAACTCCGCTTCGTGCCTTTTAGCGGCAAGTTTTCGCGTTTCTGTTCTAACGAAGGATTGTCCTAGACTTTTTACTAGCGTAAGGAGTTCTCCTTACATTCTAAAGAGTTTAAACTCATCTGTGATAAAAGTCTTACGAAATGTTAGTGGTTAGTTACAGATACCGATCTTTATGATCTCCGCAATAGATCAGTCAACATTACGTGACATTCCATTCCAATTGCCACGCCACAGCAAATAAGCTTAAAACACTAAAGCTCAGATTTATAAAAAGTGGCGTTTGACTGGGAATAAGGCTTGTATCATTTGACCATTCTGATCTTAAAAAAACTTGTTCTTTGATAAAAAATTTGATGTGGTAAAATGATATAAAGAATCGAATAATGTTAGGTCAATTCGAAAGACAGTCGAATGAAAGGAAGAAGGCAACGGAGCTCTTCTCAGAGCAAGGAGGCCTAGAGCGCGTATGAAATCACGTTACTAGCGGTCACCCAACTTAATCTTGATCGCAACCGACGTTGCTTAACTTTATATCGGTAATAATCTACAGTTTACAATCCGCGGGCCCATGCGAGCTTTTTGCGATAGAACGGTTATGACATATTTGTACTCGCAATAAAGCTATAAGCGCTTCGTTAAATATTTTATTAGTGCTAATTATACCATATTTCAACCACGTACTCATCGGCATGGCATATCGAGGCGCATTATGCGGACACGGGACAGATGTTCGTCGAAGGTGTGTCCGTTTGACATTGAAATAATTAAACGCAGCTGTCTTTTTCGAACTTCAAACTATAAATTTTGGTAAAGTACCTTCCATGCAACATGTAATGTGTGTCAAATTTTACGTTATTTGTCGCTATTAGTATTTTTGAAAGGAATTAGGATACTATTTAAGAGTTAGCAGACGATTAGTCACAATCATTTTAATATCTGTACTCTGAACATTATTTTCTTCCGGAAATATGTGTTCATATTGAAAATCTAATATTTTTAGACAATAATTACCGCAACAGCATAGAATATCAGGTTATATGCTTAGTGAAAATATCTGTACGTAGTTAACATAGCATATTAACTTCTAGAAGACAAATAAGACGAACGAAGCAAATTTAATTATAACTTGATAATTTAAAACATCACAGTCCAACTTTTCCCAACTACTTATTACTGAGCTCTTCATGATTAAGCGCCGGATTTGAAAGCGCCAGGTTGTGCACACTCGCCCGGCATCTAGCTGGCGACTTTAATCAATTCTAATTAAAACCGAAACATTCATCCCATCGACTTTCATTAGACGACCCTCCGGTTGAATAGCGTTATTTACAGGAACCTCGGTTGACGCGAAACCTGCGTGCATAACACGATTTTGATACTCCATTTTGTTCCGATATTTCATGCTTAAAATACATACGATTTGGCATGTTGCTATTATGCTTTTATTTCATCAACCCATTAATGTCTCACTGCTGGGCACGGGTCTTCTCTTAGAATGAGAGAGTTTAAGGCCGTCGTGCACCGCGCTGGCCAAGTGCGAATTGGTGGACTTCACACACCTCCAAGAACCTTTTTTTTTAAAGAACTCTCGGGTGTGTAGGTTTCCTCACGATGTTTTCCTTCACCGAAAAGCAGTGATAATTAATTTCTAATACGCACAGAAATCAGTGGTGCGTGCCAGGGTTTGAACCACGGACCTCCCGAACGTGACGGCAAGATTCAACCCTTAGTATTCTTGTATGTGTCTGTCCATGTTTTAAACGTTATAATATGTACGAGTAGCGTAGTGTGATAGTGGTCACTCATTCTTTACTAGATTCAAAATGTACCACTACCAAATCTATGGTTTATTCGTGTGTTATAAGTGTGGCAGGAATATTGTTAGTCTTTCCATACATCCATCAATCCTTTGAGGTCCACTGCTGGAAATAGGCCTCCCCTAAGTAACGCCACTCCAACTGGTCCTGTGCCCTCTAAATCCAATCAATCCAATCAGTTTCTTTAATTGAATAAAATGGACTTTAATAAAGGTACCAAAATACTTATACCGTTTGGTAGTAGTCGTAAGAAACTCTCAGTTAGTGAATCTGGGAACAGATTTTTTTGTATTTATCTTTTCATTTCATGTTAGCATTTTTATTGTCACAAAGTACTTGTGAGAAATAACATAAAATTATAGTTATGTTCAGTTTCAAACATAATTATAATATTGAAACGTTGACAAAGTCGGGCGCGAGTGGACTTGTTTAACCGGTTTAATTTTTAAATTGAACTGAATTTTGATAGGCTCCTAATAAGCAATGAATAGAATAATGAATTGAATCAATTTTTGCTTATAATGGTTATAATCATTACAGACTCATATAGACTAGGGCTTATATTTCTTACAGTGTACATACGTTTTTTTACATTTATTTAGGTATGGTTGGTATCTAATAGTTGCTATCTAGTAGTAATATCTAATAGCTGGCTGTTAGTTGGAATACAGCAGGCTCCATTTTTAAAAGATCAATGGTAAAAAATAACAACAGGGAAAAAGGTTTTACTTGCTGTAGTGTGTATTATACTGAAGTCCGACAAAATCATAACGTCAAATTAAAAAAAAACGAGTTTTGAACATTAACAAAAAGGCACGGTTTTTTATATAATCATGCAAAGTTGGGTCGTATAATAAACAATTATTCGATATTTAAGTAAAAACAATATGCATTGTGAAATAGTGAAATTAAGTTTCATGTGTTTCATGAGTGTATACTATTTTAACAAATTAATTTTAATACTACTTAGGAAATTAATGTAAGAAAATATTATAAAAAAACTAATTGAAGGCTGGCATTGTCAAACAAAATATGTTTAATTATTACAACATAATTGAGATATAGGGCGTGTAGAACACAATGAGGAAAAATGCGCTCCGTTGTAGTTGAACCTACTTGCCCGCTAAACGCTTATAATAACAGGTTAGCTAAAATTAAACTTAAAAATTACAATAATCACGAATTTATTAATAGATGATCAAGTCCTTACATTTTTTAAGAAATTAAATAATGATACTAAACTAAAGATACAAAACTTACTATGAATATACGTATTTTGTATCTTTGGAAAGCGCTCTCCTACTTTGTAGTGAAAAAGTAGGTTTTTGAGATATGGGGCAATTTGGCTTATGTCATTTTGTCTTTAATTACCACGGATTATGTTGATTCCGAGTACGAAAACCATCATATATCTGGTACGACATGCCAGTAGATATGTATGAATTTTAAACTTACGTTGTAGTATATAATCGTGCTTTATAGTACATAGCGCTACCTGTACGGTCATTACAACGCCCGTGTCTATTTTAATGAAGCAATGTTCCATCACACACAAAAATACTTGCTAACTAGTTATCAGCGAATGCAATGCAATTTTAATAAGATTATTATAAAGATACAACTCTATATTGAATTTTAGACATGTTAAAATTCTTTGAACTGTAAAATAACTAGCTAAGGCTTGTAGCTTGTTAACAGTATGCGTTAATGATGCAAATTGTCAATATAGGTACATTATATACATCATTGATGCATATTGCAGCTGCCGCAGATCATGATGCAGCATCATCAATATAAATTTCATGTAACATTTATCAAATGAGTTTATCACTAATGTTGGCAACTAAAATCGCTACAGTCTCAAATACACACCAATAAGTCACCAATATCCTAATGAGTATCGATATATACTCAACAATACCACTGTGAACTGGGCAGGCGGACTCTGGGACAAAGATCGTGTGTTAATTCGGTTCGTATAGACCCAGGGGCGCGGGGCCGGGGTTAGTAAACATAATCATGCCCCCCTCCCTCTCTACAATTTAGTAGCTAAATGGGAATGAAGAGTGCCCCGCACTCCCCCCGATCCGTCTGACCCCCAAACGCCCACGCATTTTATTATATACACATATTGAAATTGCTCACGCTCATTTTTTACACAGTTCGCCCTAGACAACTTTCTATTGTGGGATGAGCTCGTCTCGCTTGTCTTATTCATTGTCTAAGTATTTTTATGCAACGTGTTATTATTACACTAGCTCATGCCCGCGACTTTGTCTTGCACTGTTTGAGAAACAATTCTTTTTGCTATTTTTAAACAAAAAATCATACAACTTTCGTTCTTATTACCTATTGACACTTTCATTGGTTATTTTGTCATCAAGTGTTAGAATAAACAAGTCTTAGTTCAATTTCTTTAAATGAGAATGATTTTTTTGTTTTGTATTTCGATTTCATTAAGAAATAAAAGTATTTTCATTGAAATCGTCATTTTTTGGTGATTATTGGGCGGGCAAACAATAGCATCATTCAGCAATTGAATAAATAGAAATAGGATAGATATTCAATAAGCTAATCTCATTCAAACGCAACAATTCTTTATTACTTGTTGTGGGCGTGTTTTTTACGTTGCTCTATTAATAAAAAAAGCCCGCGAGACATCAATACTCGGTGAGTCGTATTCTAAACTCCTTAACAAGATGCCTCCCTGCCTCCCCGCGACCCCCTAATATCGACCGTGGCGCCCTCATCTCGCAGGTACACACAACACTTATCCCGGTTTTAATTGTCGCCACGCGCGGATGACCCTCGCCTCAAACTCGATACTCATCACCGTTACGCGGCCCGCCAACAGACAACTAATTTGAATAATGTCTACCAACTTAATTTTATATTCCGTTTTTGTACGTATACCTAGCTAATTAAATAGTCTGTTATACGTTAAAATTATTCCAAGGACTGAAATTATTACATGGCTTTTTTAGTGTACACGTATACCCTGGTGTCGCTCGTGCCACTCAATTTAACGTCAAGATTCATAAAAAGTTGCTTCTCCATACTAAATTGTTATTCAATACTATTCACTTAATAGTTGTGCAAGTGCAGAGGTGTTTCGTAACGTTAGTAGGATGATACTACAAAGTTTCATTTAATTAATTTTATTTGATTACCATCGTTTCGATTCTGTTTGTGAGACTGTGTATTCCTATAATAATTAGTAAATATTCAGCACGTATAAATATGACAAAATATGATAGTGAAATGTTGAATTTACGCCATCATCAACACATTTTAATCTAGTGGCCGACATTACTTCGTTCCACAGGCATCGATCACACTTTGGTTGCGTTTGCTTGATGTGTGGTTGATGGTTCCAAACAAAATATGTATAATCCACCTCGCTAGTAGTGTCCGACCGAAAGTCGATTTTTGGCCGAAGCCGAAGTCTATTATCCTCACAACCCTCGGCTGAAGCTGAAAGTTTTAAAACCGTGCTAAATAGGTTCCATGGATGTTTATGACCGAAGCTTCGGATTCGGCCAAAAAATCCACCTCCGGCAAAACCTTCTGCTTCGGCCAAAATAGACCGAAGTTTTTGCTGAAACCGAAGGTTTTTAGCAAACGTCAAATTGAATAAACGGGAACAAATGTAAGACACTGCGCTAGAAATGGTGATGCGCTGGGGAGAGCACACTCTCGGGTAATGGGCTTGCTTCACAAGTTTTGTTCGAAATACACATTATGTTCAATCGAATTATCGTTATTGAGAAGTTGTAAAATAAATGTAATCACCTCTAGGACTTGTCTTGCACGGTTTAAAGACGCTTTCTACACTTAAAGCCCCACACTAGGACTTTCTCCTGTGTGCCATGGACACACAAAGACGAATATACAAACACCCAGACCCAAAACAAAAATCTAAACTCATCATTTAAATAAATATCTGGGCGGGAATCCAACTTAAGACCCACTACGTTTCAGACCGGTATGGTAACCGCACGGCCACCCGGGTCGTCAAGACCTTCGGCTTTGGCCAAAAGGTGTAGCCATAGCCGAATAATCAGCTTCGGCCAAAAATCTACCTTCGATCGGCCACTGCTATTTAAAGTCACATGGCAACTTCTCAAAAATAATATCATTTGAAAATGCTAACTTCGATCATTTCTTGGAAAGCAAACTTGCAACCCCATTACCCAAGTGTGTTTATCTCAGCGTGTCACGTTCTCCAATGAATTTGTTCAATTTTGACGCTTGCTTTTGAACTTCGGCCCATTTTGGTCGAAGCCGAAGCTTCGGTCGGACACTAGCGAATGCTAGCAATTTGCGAAGAACTTCAAGAATCCTCAGACATGCAGTTAGCCTCATTCCATGACATGGTGATGATTAATTTCGTATAATGTTACGATGTTACCCTTTCCAAAAAGCATGTCATTCGCTCAATGCCATGGGCGCGTTGACTAGTTGACGTATTGTTGAAACGTATGATTTAATCAACGGACCGATAAGGGATCGCTTTATAACTTTCTGTGTTTATTACGCAAGCATTGTGTAATTCTTGCTCCATGCGTGTCCACTTGATTACTGCAATATACAACATTACCGAGAGCTTGACCATATAGGTTCGTGATAGCAATAGCAGTTTTTATGTGATCCAAAATTATTTTTACAGAATAATAAATACACTTAAATTAAATTCGTTTATATGCATATCGTTACGTTTTAAAGGGAGTATCATCCCTTCCTGGTTTGACTCCAACGACACGGTTCTAGTTTGAAGTTGTAGTAAGGTGATACTCATATGAAACTAGGTTCCCAAGGTGGTAGAACCAGTGTAGTTCGACCGGAAAAGTTGGTACTTTTCCGGTCGAACTACACTGGTTCTACCACTACCATTACCATGCTTCACTTTAGAAATAGGTATGGCAGTGGTCTGCCATACCTATTTCTAAAATGAAGCATTTCTTGCGTTTCGATGATCCATCATACCATCATAGTCCTCGGGGGTAGCAACGCATCTGTGATTGACTTCAGGTGGTGGTGGTGGTTCAACCATGTTCTGTATGAAAATGATTACAGATGTCCATGGGCGGCAGTGATCATTTACCAACAGGTGGAGTGCATGTTCGTTTGCTACTTCACCCAAATAAAAAAAGGTTAATTCCGCGGCTTCGCGCGCTTCAATTACGTCTACCACGATAATGAGTATTTTATGTATTAATCTAAGTCATAAACTATGTGAGTGCCAAATTTTAATCTCCGAATACTTAAAATGACCGATATCGAATCGACGGAATAAGTGTGAAGCACACATAGATCCTTACAAACATTCGCATTTATAATACAAACTAACTGACCTGGCGAACTTCGTTTCGCCTAAAAATCAAAAATCTAAAATTACCAGTGTTTCTGTAAGTGCTATACATAAAAGACATGTGCTCCTTTTGAATCACTCTATTTAAAATAAAACTGCATTAAAATCCGTAGCGTAACTTTAAAGATATAAGCATACATAGGGACAGACAACGATATGAAACTTTGTTTTATACTATGTAGTGATAAGACGCACCAACTTTGTCTTTAGGGTTAGTAACGCTAATAATTAGGTAAGATCCTACCTGCAGTTGTTTACACATGGTCATGGGCGGCAGTTGCTAACGATGGTATTGCTAATGATGATTTGCACTGCACGTTCGTTTGCTACCTCTTTAACCGCCAAGTCGTATCAATATTTAGCAAAAAAAGTTCATGATCTTTCATTTCAGAAATTATTCGCTTCGCTCAATACGTCAGCATTATGCAACAGTCGATCTTTAATAACTTTCGTCTTTTACGAAAGTTATTGTACATTTTTTCTAGGAAACCCTGTTTTACTGTAACCACTTAACATTTTGTGTAAATAATTATATCAATACATGTTAAAAAGCCTTAAAATGTAAGTAGAGCATAATATTTTGTTGTTGGTTTCACAAATGCTGTTTCCCTTAATGGTGTTGATAAATAATGAAAAGAAATGTTAGTGAGAAACTGTCTGTCTGAAATTTATGCAGTTTATCCATCAATAAATTGCGGTAAACGCTGTATTATATATTAACGTTGCATAATGTTCCGTTTTATATACTTTTAATTATGTTCTGAGTACCACTAACTACTTCTAACATTCTCTTCACCGGCGCTGTGACATTATGTTGATTACTGGGGTAGTGTTAAGAACTCCTCACATGTATCCACATAGAATCGATTCGTGCAGATGCAAATGTGTATGACGTTGTTTTCTCGTAGCTATAACGTTTTTTGACAGCTAAAATTGAATTCGCGATGATAAGTATGGGAAGACACTAAACATGGATATTAGGTAGCCAGCCCTTACCTTCTTCCATTACACCTGTAAAAATCACATTTCTCTTAAAATAAATATGTTACATACATTGTATAGATATTGATGCTTGGTCTAGCACTATTTAGACTTGACGTAAGGTTATTTGTACCACCGCGTTTACCTCATAATCGCGCCGGTATGTGATATTTCACACTTTCTTTTCACTAGCCTCAGTGAATGGTTTGTTTTAATATTTAGTGATATCATCATCGACTAGACGAAAACGTTAGTAAAAGGAAATGCTAACTAAAAAACATAAAACGATCGCCGAGTTACCACTAAGTCGGTCGTTTGGAAGTGGTTCGAATCGCCTAGGTATTTGTGTGAGTGTGCCAGTGATGCTAAGGCCGGGGTTAACGTTAGCGCGTTTCCCATGAAGACCCTAACGAGGTGCACAAACACCTTCACGGTGCACGCTCGTCGAGTGGCACCGTTGGTGACGTCACCGCCGGCGTCGCTGCTGGCGCGGGCACGTGGAGTCGCGGACGCCGCGGGCGCATCGAAAGTGAGACCGCGGGCGGGTCGCGCGGGGCGGCCGCCGGGTCGACGACCCCCGCGCATCCAACCGATCCGCACTTGTACAACACCGTCACATTGTTTCAATATCCGTACCCCGCACTCGAGCTAGCGCTACACGGCAACACTCGAAATGGCCGGTCTAGTGTAATCTAGATATATTCACTAAGTATACATCGATTATGTATGATCTTAAATAAAGTGGAATCGAAGACGCTCATTCTTGGCAAATGGTATTTTATGGTCTTGTCCTACTAACATATCAAAAACGTGGCAAAACTTTATGTATACAATTACATATATTTAGGTACTTTACAACTCTTATCTAAAAATAATACGATATGATAATGGTAATTTACCATCACATCACATGGTAGGTTACACATCTTTAATGCCTGCTCAAACAAAATATCAATTTTTATTACATATTCCATTATATTTCCCTTGGCAACCCAAAACATCTATGTTTTATCGATCGATATAATGTACTACATAACTATTTATTGTTTAAAATGTCATACTAACAGCTAGCGACATTAATAGAGAAACCTATGCAAACGTAGTGAATAGGTGTTTCTTGCAATTATCCAGCGGAAGTGAACAGCTGAAGCGAGTATCCGCTTGGTCCTCGTTCTGTTACTGCCGTAATCATTCCTAGTGGCGCGGTGACATCCGCATTAGTTTTACGTTAATATTAGAGGTTCGTGTAGAAATTCCTATCGTATAAATAATATAAGAAAACTGTCAGTCTTGTACACTGATTAATAGTTAATTCATAATATCGTGAGCTATACAGAGTAAATTCGAAATTGGCACGTTTTCTTGACCTAATTTGTTGTGGATTGCCAACTATCGAAGTAGTTCTAAAAACGCTTGTGTATGTTGTTTTTGATGATCATATCAAGTTGGAACGATTAGAATTAAACTAAGTCAATCTTAAATGTTTGAAAGTAAAAACGTACTTAAGAAAACTATAATTGTTATTAATGTATGGTCAAGTTGCCGCCCAGGGCACCTAAATAGTCGATATAAACCAGTTTTAAACATTACAAAAAATGTGTGCATGAACGAAACCGCGGGCGAGAGCTTGTTTACGGTTTGGATAAAGTCCATTTTTTGTCGATATTTTAAGTAAGCTACGCGGTGGGCTATTGATCATTCTTCTTTAATACTCGTTTTACTTTGTGTCTCAACTATTATTTTTTTACATCAAACTTTCAATACAATTCAGTACCGATTACCAGTTTGCCCATTTCGTCGCCTAGGAGCGGGATTAGAAGCCAGTTTCACGCGATAATCGTCGAAGAGGAAATGGAATGAATTAAATGAATTTTATTATACAATACCAATACAATCATAGCACGAATTTATCGAACACTGACCGTTCGAGTAGGTATTGCGTTTGGACGCGAAGGTCACGCGATTTGAGGCTCTACAGGTGCCGCCGTTATCCGCTCCATATACCGCGCGGATGTCGCACCCACGACATTTTGGTGTATATGAATGAGCGTACGGTCGTACGTTTGTACGCACGCGATGCGCCGCATGCTCTTGCGCGGCCGCATACGCTCCCTTCACTTTTTCCCAACTGTTTGTTTTGTTTGCAAATTCTAAAAGTAATATAGCAATTTTCGAGTTTTCGAGCAGAGCGGTCTTTAGCCACGAAACGTACGCGGAAATGCGAGCGAAATCGCGAAACAGTGCGGACCCGTCGGAAACGAGCTGTTTCTTTTGCAGACCTCAAACGTGAACGCACGTGAATATAGTGGGCTCTGCACTCTGTCCAATAAAAATTATAAGATAGATAATTTGGCATTAAATTGATTAAATTAATGATTCATTTTAAAATAATTGATATCCAGTTTATGTCCTAATGGGGTTTTCTGAGACTCTCCCCATGTGAGGTTCGAAGTACATGTTACAACGCAGCTCCAAATATGATTGGTGCAAAAATTGACGCTAAACTCCTCACTATAATTGCACTTTTCCTTGTTTTAATATTTGTATTTTGAAAAAACAACATGTAGGTACACCTACCTACGATCGCAATTATTGGCAATAAGATGTGATAAACAATGCCGTGCACAAAAGTAATTGGCGTACATTTTTCTTTTGCTTTTGGTTCTTAATTAGAGTGATATTATATGATCTGATAAAGAATATTTTCAAAAACTGTTTCTAAAATAAATAATAGAACCGTTTTTTATATACGTACATAGGTACATTTTCATTTCATTATATTGCACTTATGTCCATCAACTGAATATAATTGAAGGTTATAAAACTTTATGGTATCTTAGTTTTCCACTTTACATTCATCATTCACCCTCGTGGGCACAGCGGGCCAGCGGTGAATGAGCTTACGGTCGGCGATCTTATACACTCGTGCGTACAATGTTGATAGGTGGCTACGCACGCGTTTCTTACTTCAGGTGTCCCGTGTCTTTATTTGGCACCTCAAATAAAACCTTTATTTTTTTGTTTACAGTTCTTGGTCTTGTCGATGTAGCTATAGTTTATTTCTGTTTTGAAACATGTTTAAAATTATTTTTTTATTTATTATATAAGTACGCAAATTATAACTTTCATTCATTCGGTAAATCTTTGTTTGCACTGATACTTGATATTATTTTATTTAAAAGTATAGAACTCTGCTTCTAGTTAGTAAAACTGTGCATTAAAGTGCTTCGCGCAATTAGCGCGTTTGTTTATATTTCTATTAATAAGTAAGAAAGGAAGAAAGCATCATACTAATGTTTACCCGTTAGCTCTACATATTTTTCTAACCCTCTCCCGCTTGCGAGCGTTTTAGATACCTGTTACTTGACGCATAAGGATCCATATGTCGTGTCCACGGCACGTCCCGTAGAATCTTGTTAAAGTGAGTCGACATCGTGTCATTAGAGGGCGTGAATATTTAAATAGATACGGCGGCGCGGCCGCGGCTTCACCGCTCAGCTCGGGGGTTACGAGGCAGCCGGGATTACTTTATCATTGGATTAATACTCCTTGCTGATGAAAAAGGTTACAAAACGCCGCACTCCGACATTTGAAGAGATATGGCCTCGAACCCGTGTTTATAGTGGGGCATTATGAAAAGAGCGCGGATTTCGCGTTGCCGTGGCAACCCGTGGCCAAACTATTGTGGATTATGTGATATGGGTTGATTCGTGATCGATTAATGCACTATGGACGTCAAATGTCCTTCCTTATCGAGAGTGTGTTTATATCTGTATAAAAAAATTTTAGGAGTCATTTAGTTGCGTACAGAAATGTTTTCGAATTATGTTTTTTGATGGATCTGGGGAACTTTGTCGTCTTTAAGCTGATCTATGTTTGACTGAAGTATATTTCTAATTTACAAATGTAATCAATTGTCGAATACATTGTGATATGAAATATGAGCTTATGAAACATTAAATTTAATAATCTTAAGCCAAGGCGACGACAAATTCCCGATTTGAACGTATTGTTTATTCCGAGCGTTACGCAATCAAGTGGGGTCATTCGATGCGCGCCCAAAAGTCTCACCCGCGAACTGGAGAACAGTCATATCCTATCGATTTGTTAAGATGGCGTACGCGGGGTGGGGTGTGGGCGGGTGTCGGGGTGTGGGCCGCCGCAGCCTCCGCTCGGCGCAACGTGCAGCTTGCACCTGCCCGTGTCGTGGCCGTAACCGCCGCGACACACTAGCGACACCGTCGACACCGCCGACCCCGTACCATCTAGTGGCCGGCGTACAATGCGGAGTGCGATGTACGAAATGTATCGGCGGCTTCCAATCTACGTATGTAAATCTCCAAGGTACTTACGCCGGGGTTGATCCGTTTTACGTAACGTTTGTTGTCCTCGAATGAAATGCTACGAATGTTCCCTGTTTCTCGAAACGATGTGTTTGATAATCTTGAAATACAAACACTACCTAGGTTATGATTAGACATCGGATTGTATGCACTATCAAAATGCCAAAATATGCACTATAAAACGGTAAAATATGCACTAAAAAATACAAAATATGCACTATCATTTTTGGTCGTCAAACTGAAGTCGAGCTGGTCGTCAAGCTTGATCTATGGCAAGAAATAGCGAACTAAAAGAACGAACCGGGGACTATTTTGCCCAATACTAATGCAAAAGTACCAAAATATGTAATAACGCTTAAAACTGTCATTATATGCATTTGCATATAATTCGATGTCTAGTTATGTATTCGGCGCTCTATCTAACTACGTAGTGCCAAATAATATAATGTAAACCAAAAACATATGTTAAATAAATACGATTATACATTCAACATATTTTTCGTGTAATTACCACCACAATATTTATAATAGACTAGCATACCCGGCCACGCGTTGCTGTGGTTAAAGAAATGTTACATAAACTTTTGCAATTAAACCTATAAATTAAGATATAAACTATCCTATCTTTCAAGTTGGATTAAAATGCACACGTTGAGTAAATTTGATTATAATCGGTTCAGAGGTTTAAGAGTCCATTGCGGACAAATAAAGTGACACGTAATTTATATATATTAAGATTTGATTTTTACCATGTAGGCGATAAAATATATTTACATACTTTATAATATTTGGTAGAAGAGGTTTTGAAGGTGGTAGAAACAATGTAGTTCGACTGGGGAAGTACCACCGCCACACCTATTTCTAGCGTGAAGCAATCCTTTCGTTTTGATGGAAGGGTGTGGTTGCCGGCACACTTTTATATGAGGCGACCATCATAGTCCTCGGGAGTAGCAACGCATCTGTGATTGACTTCAGATGGAACCCATGTTCTGTATGAAGTTGATTACATATGTCTATGAGCGGCAGTGACCACTATCTTCAGGTGGACTGCATGCTCGTTTGCTACTTCAGTCAGATAAAAAAAAAACTTAAATTCACTCCAAAGCAATTACGACCCTCCAACCTCACTTGCATTTTTAATCGCCTTCTCAAAGAAAAAAGGTTGTCTATTTGTCTCATACTTTTTTAAACCGACACATTGACTGCTCCATGCATGTCGTTGCCTAATCATTTTAAAATAGTCTCAGCAATATCTTACGATAACGTCAAAGTCTGATGATTATCATAATTGATAGCGTCTAGTTGAGCTAGTCTAAAATACGGCATATTAATAACACTGCAATTTACTACGCAATTGAATGTTTCACGATCTCAATCTAAACGTTGAGCTGATAAAGTTATCCGCGACAGACATCATCGAATGTGGAATGCAAATCGGATTATGTCTTCCATTGCATGCTTTCGTTGTGTGAACTGTCTCGGTGAGTGCGTTCATGCAAAAATGCGACGTGAACGTGTTTGTATGCAAGGTACACGAGCATATCTTGATAGCCTCTACGATATATATTTCCGGATTCATCTGTGCGTTCAACACGTTTTAAATAAATTAAATATGTATTACTTGTATTCACAGAGCAGTGATAACATAATGGTTGAAACTTGCCCTCTCGATCGGGAGGTCCAAAGTCCAAACCCATTTTTTTCTAAAATTATGTGCATATAGAAATTGATTGTTCGGTAAAGGAAAACATCGTGAGGAAACCTACACACCCGAGAGTTCTTTAAAAAAATATTCTCGGAGGTGTGTGAAGTCCACCAAATCGCACTTACCATCGAACATACCATGCGATGGTGCAGACCCCATATAAACTACTGGCTTTGCCCTAGGCTCTACTCGCTTCGATCACGGTTATCGCTGTAAAGAGTATCCTATGTGTTAATCTAGGTCATCAACTATGTTCCAAATTTCAGTTTAACTTGATCAGTTTTTTTTTGCTAAGGGTAACAAATAAACATTTTTACATGAAAAGTTTAAACTATACGAATAATAGGTAATGAACTGAATGTCTAGGGCGATTAACTTTTTATCAAAATGTAAGCTTTGATTAAATCGTCGTTTACTATATTCTGTACCTAACTTCTGCGTATATATACTAGAAATATCCAGTATTATTGCATCAACAGAACCTAGCACTCATCCAGAACCATTCTTGAATTGAAATCTCAACGTATTTTCCAACGGAACAGACAAAGTAAGATATAAAATGTAAGCACAAAACCAAACAAAACAAATTTTTAGTCAACTAAAGTTAGCGGATTTTTAAATAGGTTAATTTTACCTATTATAAAGAGGTCAAAATAATAGCAAACTTCTCGTCTACACTGCCCTAATCACCGCAGACATCGCAAAGCGCGCCTCCCACGACAGCGATTGTCCTTAGGTACCGTCTGCATTTCTCTCAAGGTCGCCAGCAAACCCCTTGAGGTTGAATGTAGTTCACTACTTCCCCGTTAATTCAGGCTTTAGTTGATAATCTTCTTAAAAACATCACGCTGTCCGCTTAATCTTTATTAATAAATAATCTCTATTACTCTACTAGAAATAATTGACGACGAATATCTAAACCTCTTTACTTTGGGGAGTAGGGTAATAACATGAATTACCTAGCGAATTTGTTCTATTGGTCTTTGCCGTGATTAAACAAAAATCCTTGAGGCGTTCTTTGAAACAGCTCCAACTCCACTTGTGTTATTGACATGACTTAAGTTTAAAGCGTAAATTTTATGAAAAAGACTGTGTGCTTGTCGCTTTTTCTTTACAAACAGCAACACGTTACAAAAGCAGTTCGTTATGGCCTATAATATGTAACTAAATATTTTTACGGCTAACGTTGCGTCCGTAGTGGACGTCGATAACAAAGGTTCTAATCATACTAATATTATAAAGGCTAAAGTTTGTGAGTGTGTATGTTTGTTACTTCTTCACGTGTAAACGGCTGCACCGATTTTCATAAAATTTGGTAGGGAGTTTGCTAATGCTCTGGATTAACATATAGGCTACTTTTTACTGTGGAAAAATATCGTTATCCCACGGGACAATCGCTTTTTATGAACACAGGCAAAGCTGCGGGATTCAACTAGTAGCAAAATAAACATCACGTCTGTATATAGTCTACGTTACAGAATCTCGGCAGACATCGAAAGGCGCGCCTCTTAACCGCGATTCTGCCCTTGATTACCGTCGGCATTTCTCCCAAGGTCGTCCTAAGCCCCCCGGGGTGGATCGTGGCTCGGAGCTGGAGCATGCCGTACAAATACATCTAAGGCATGCTCCAGCAAGTTTGATCCTTTGCTATAACAAAGAATCAAGAGGTTATCAACTATTCATTAGTTGATGTGCGTATAAATACTAAACAAATTTCCTAAATTCATTCAGTTCGCATGTGTAGAAAAATTGGATTAAATGTTTTGAATTAGAGCAATATCATAATGTTATGAATTTCTTGTGATTTTGCGTTTATTTAATGTTTAAGGAACACATCTTGACTAAATCTAGGTGCTCGAAAGATCATAAAAGTTTAATACTACATAACAGAGGGTCTAGAAAATGTTGATTATTAAGAATAATCTTCTCATGATCACTAAATGACTCGTATTTACACTTAGCTGCGAAAGTCAAAAAAGGTAAGCCACGTCTTCAGGCAACATGCCAAATATGGTCCTTAATCTGCCGGCGCATTAACGTTGTATTGTTGTAAATATTTTTTTCTTTTTGATAATAATATCTTAGAAAAGTGACCCAAAGAAAATTTTAGACTTTTTGTATATGTACCTAATATGCAAAAAGTATAAAATTTTGACGATAAAGGTTTCATTCTTTAAGAGTGAAACAAATACTTAATTTATGTATACTTATAAAGAGAGAAAGCTAAAAATGTGCGTGTCGGATCACAAGGTTTCGAAGACAGGACTAATAGTTATAACGTTTCAATAGTAGTATAAGAGGCAGCAATGCGTATTTTAAAATATAACACTAACTTAAGCCTATACAGAATTTTTCACCTTAGGCTACTATTATAACACGCATTACTCCACGCTTTGCTTCGGAGCGTGGTCGCTGAGGTTCACATCTGCGTCACCACCCGACTAGATCTACAGCTCGTATCCTAAACAGCCCCCGGTCAACGTTGAGAAGAGCGGTCCAGAGTGGGATGCGGGGCAATGTGATGATCACCTTATAATTTAAACGATGACTCACTTTCAAAGCCTTTATTAGCAAATAATACCTCGGCTGATGTCCAGTCTACCAACGGAAATTAATGCACTACGTTTTAATGAAATGGACATCATATGACCCTTACTACAACCCGAGCAGATGTAGCCTTCGATCTGCACCATCAGTCGATTGTAATAGTAGCGTGATATTCCATCTTTGACGAGTTTATATGCATACTAAAATTTCAGCTTGGTCGCAAGTGAATAAAATTTCGATTACCAGATTTGATGGGCAGTCGACAGCCTGGGAGCAGTGGAACCGTAATAATAATAATAAAAGCTCACAATAAAGGACTTTGATTAAGTTGACCAACATGACATTCCGAAAGTTATTGTTGGGGCAGGTCGTGGTCCACGCGGGCGCTGAGCGTTTATTCACGTTTATTTCGCGTTAAATAAATTTCATACGGCGGTGCACCGGCGGCCCACAATGTTGAGCTAGGTTGCGGTTCGTGTGTGCGAACCATGTAAACATTTCACCACTAAAGGGTACACACACATTTTGGAGCCAACTTTTGTTCAAACAAAAATTTGATTTCGTTCAACTTGTGCTGGTACTTACGTTGGCTTTAATATTGTACACATTTGAAGTATATGCAAGTAACTAAAGTTGCGTCGTCTATATATTATTTTTATATTATTTTAATAAAAAATAGTCTACGCTCATGTGGTTGTTTGTACGAAGCTAATGTATAAAATGTATAAAAAACTATCTTTTTTTTTTTATTTGACTGAAGTAGCAAACGAGCATGCAGTCCACCTGATGGTAAGTGGGCACTGCCGCCCATGGACATCTGTAATCAACTTCATACAGAACATGGGTTCCATCTGAAGTCAATCACAGATGCGTTGCCACTCCCGAGGACTATGATGGTCGCCTAATGTGAAAGTGTGCCGGCAACCACACCCTTCTATCGAAACGCAGGAACAGCTTCACGCTAGAAATAGGTGTGGCGGTGGTACTTCCCCGGTCGAACTACAGTGGTTCTACCACGTTGAAAAATTCTATCTTAATTTTTTGTGCCTAATTGAGACACCCGAAAGTAAACATCATTCCGAAGATGCTGGAATTATATATACTACGTGAGGGAAGATACGGACGGTTTCTCATTGGATTATAAACGTCTCCTGTGTCCTGATCATATTCAGTAACAGTTGATGAATTATTGCGCCGATTAATAATAAACCAATTTGTCAGAATCAAGACCAATTTACGATCTGCAATGAGTGTGCAAATGACTTAAGACGGTGTCTGGTAAATGTACCAATTACCAGGCCATTTACTAAACAATATTGCCCTGGCTTTTATTACATTGTTTAGCTTTTAATTCAGTCGGTTTAACTTTAACAAAGAATTACATGATCAAAAAAAACAATAATTTTATTGTTCCATCATCCGATTTAGTCCTAGGTAAACTAAATTTTAAAGAAATATGCCTTAGATTATATCCAAATACAAAGTCGATACTAAAACCTTTGTTCCCGTAGAACTAGTAAAATAGATGACTTTAAATAAACGCACAACAAAGAAAGATGAGATTGAACTGTTTTCATCTTTAAGAATAATGATTCAATTATTCATAGTTTGGGCAGACCCAAGAATAATAACAATTAGCCTAATTTTTTTACTTCAAGATTCTCGTAAGATAAAAAATGGAGATGCTGAAGTAAAATAAATATCCCAAATTAATTCGTAATTGAGAAACAAACATGATTTATTCCCTTATAACAGTGATATAACTTTTATTGTAGACTGAAAAAATGCTTACCTCCAACAATGGATTGCGAATACCTACATTACCTCTTTTGTTATATCCATGTCAGTGTAAAACTAGAGTGGATACTGGCACACAGCTAATAGCTGGACGATCTCCCCACTAAAGCTTTGTTTCACCCCGTGTTTATATTGAAGTGCCTACACAGTTGTGTGTGCACGCGGTTTTCTCTGTTGTGGAAGTAGCAAAGTTCACCTGATGTGAAATGGCCATTGTAGCCCATTGATATATGTACGTATAATCTGTAACAGATTAATTATATTTTCTAGTAGAACCAGTGTATCTCGACCGGGGAAGTACCACCGCCACACCTATTTCTAGCGTGAAGTATTTCTTGCGTTTCGATAGAAGGGTGTGGTTGCAGGCACACTTTCACATGAGGCGACTATCATAGTCCTCGGGAGTAGGAACGCATCTGTGATTGACTTCAGATAGAACCCATTTTCTGTATAAAGTTCCTTACAGATGTCCACGAGCGGCAGTGACCACTTACCATCAGGTGGACTGCAGCCAGGTAAAAAAAAAGTAACAAAAATAATATGTCGGTGCCGTGGTGCCGGATGTTACAATTCTTCATGATTCGACTGTGAACCGATAGATCTTGAACTATTTTAAGGGTAACGGTTTCACCATATTATATGTAGCAATTGCCGACCGATTGGGTTTACATTGAGGATCATAGATTAAAATTGGAAAATACTTATTAATTACATCATCATTACATAGTATAAATAAAGTAGCTTCTTGCTGTCCGTCCCTATGTATGCTTCGATCTATAAAACTATGCTATAGATTTTAATGCAGTTTTTTTAATAAATTTTGCAAATTTTTGAATAGATAGTGATTCAAGAGGAAGGTTTTTATGTATAATATAATATATGCATAACATAGTGGAGGTACACTAATAATATTAGATATTTGACTTTTAGGCTGAACCAAGTTCACCGGTTCAGCTAGTTTAATAATAAAATTTGCAACGCGCATAACCATGTGGCTGCGGCTTGTGTACCTTGTAATCGTCGTACAAAGTTTACCTTTGTACATCGATTATAAGGTACACAAGTCGGGAATTAGATTGGTGACCGCTAATGGCTAAATTTTATACGAGCTTCCGTGCTTCGGACGTGAGCCGTCGGCCCTTGTTATTACATAAATGTCTACAATAGTCCACATTCCACATTATGAACCAAACCATTTTCCTAGCCCCATTATCAAAGTAAGCAATAACTTTGAATTAAGTTTAGTCATACAAATAATATACCCAATAGATTCTTTGGTTGTCATCATCTACTTGCAGGTTATTACTGCCATTATTGTCGCGGTAAACGTAATGTCGTTTATATTGTAACGATAATAAACGGTTCTGAGCGACGTAATGCTAGATCAATAGTAAAATTGCTCCGACCGCCTGCCATTGCGCAAACTGAATTATTTATGATACTCACAGCATAACTACTATTCTCACTACATTGTTGTCACCTTTTGTGCTACCGTAGCTTCTATGTTTTGACCGCTGCGCTACTTTGTCCATTGTTCTCGATCTTTTCTTGTTTCTTCATTAATTTTGCATACTTTTTGTTGCAATAACGATTGTACCACCGGAAATCACTAGTATCAGTAACATTAAGGCAATTTTTGAATCGTCATTAAAATGTATGAAAATCTTCTTCAATGTGTTCTATTGATTGATATATTATTTTAAAACATCTCAACTGAATCAGTCCTGCAAAATACAAATTAAAGGAACCGACTGCTTTCTGGAGTGAAAACTTGACTACTTATAACACCTGATTCATCTGTCTAAGGCTCTCTGAAGGGGTGCCAGAGATTGGTACATTTCAAATAAATTTGTGTCGCGTTTTATATTTCAGTGTTTTTTCGCTAACTGTTGAATATGGTAAATAATATGGGCTTGTATTTCAGTGGCCCAGTCAGAAGACTCACCGGTCGCGATGAAACTCAAGAAAATATGCCTTAAGACGCCTATTGGCGAAGAACAGGCGGCACAAGCAGTCCTCGATCCTGCGATAGGTAAGATTTTGAACTCATGATGGCTTTACTTTAAGTTGTACCTACTATTCGTTAACAACGAACAAAATGAGATCTATTATTTAGCATTCATATTAAACTCATTTTTGAACAAAATAAAAAGACTAGACCGCGTCACGTCTTATAATGTAGGTTTGAATTGTGCCTACTGAGTCTCTTGCCGTGGGAAAGTTACTTAGACCCGTCTTATTCAAAGTACATATTTAGTATTAACTTATATTTGGAACAAATTGTTATTTATTAACGTTGAATAATACACGATAACTATTTTCGACTACGTTTGTATGGGCGTGTGTACGTGTTTTTAGGTGCCACATCTGCCCTCAATAGCATAGTTGCAGTAAGTCGGATTTTTGGCAAAACTGAGATATATAGCCATGATCACGATAACGACATCTACAATTCTCATGTAACCCATTCGTTTTATATCGTATTTAAATCTAAATTTAGTAATTAACATTTTGCAGTAAGTCGAGCGTTTGTGTACCAAGCATGATAACAGTGGCTATACTTAGGTACTGCAAATGTTTTATTTAAAGCTTCTCTGCCAAACTACAGTATGGCATCTATACCATTAATATGTTAACTCATAGGTCATCTTTCATTTATAGCTACAATCTCTATGATCCGATTACAAACAAAGGGTTTATGGAAGATTTTTGTATCAAACCTTTTAACGCATTATTCTCCAACCCGTCGAGACCGTACTTACTGCAAATATGCTATTGACGGCAGACATATGTACCTATAAAAGTGGAGCAAATATTGAAATTTTATTGTAAACTAAACAATAAAATCAAGTGACCGCACAGGTGACATTATTACCGCCATTAAAGTGTTCAACAGCCAAGTGTCTTTACTATACACGGTTGAATAATTTCATACGCGGCCGCGTCCGACGTGTCGCCGGCGTTGCCGCCCGTTGATTGAATTGTGCTTTTATTTCCCATCGCGCCTCGCATTGAGGCTATGATGTCATCAATTTAATTGCGGTGGCCACTTCATTACCTACCTATAAATACGACATTTATTTCGCTTTGAGAATGTTCGCAATATTTTTTCGACGATGCTTACAGTCCAACGACCGATTTGGGATTTTTTAATACCCTTTAAAAGTTATATCTATTCCACTTAATCAATGTTGGGACATTTTAATAACTCGAATAAAAATTAAACGATTGCCTTTACAACGGTCGGTGCGAAGTGCCGACTGCGAATTGTTTTAATACCGTAATCCCGGAACACTTGCTATATTGGATAATTGTCTTTGCTTCCGTTTTATTTATGTCTGACAGGTTTTAATAAAAAATTGAGTCCACGTTTAACGGTCTCTGACTTGTAATCCATGCTCATCAATCCTATAACATATCATTAATTACGCAGTTTTATATGGTCGTACCCTGGCTTTTACTCACTATATTCTTACAATAAACATAAGTAAAAATTAGTTCAACGGTATCACGGGTTCAACGGTATCATATATTTATGACGCAGTTTACCAATATTGTTTTAGCGTTAATTACAATGATGTCATTAGTTGTAATTACTTCCTATCAATGCGTGATCCTACTTCGATTTAGCACAAACATAAAGGACTTCTTTGGTAAATTGCTCTTGTTGAGATGCACTTTTTATTCAATTGTACAGATTAATTAATGATACAACAATATAATCGCTTCTGTCCTTTGGTATGACGTGGTTGCGTTGCGGGTCTCGACTCGCCAGTCGCCAGTTTTTATACGACACGTAACATCACGGTATGTAGACTCTAGTATACGTATAGTATAGGTACTGTTGCGTACACATTGCTCTCCTAAGCGGGTGTTTATATTTTTACTTATAAATAGAGGGGTACACTCGCGGGCAGGTCGTTAATGGCACAACATGGATCTCTGTTGTGTGGTACTCGGGTGGAATAACCTATAATTAGATGCGCGTACACACTAAACACCTATACTGAACTGTGGAAATCTTTAACTGTCTTAGTCGCTCGATATCAGATAATTCATCTGCATTTCCATATTTTGTTGTTTTGTACGAAGAACGCTTTCTAAACTGTCACATTGTATTAAATTTTAATTTGCTCTTATGTAAACATTGACACAAATGGTTATTTACACCTTTTTCTTAGACATATAAAACAAGATACTTTTTAAAGAGATAATTTTGGGGCGGGGTCCAATGCCGAGACAACGTTGCTTACTTATTTTTTTTTTCTGATTCTCATAGGCGATAAAGTTGTAGAGTTATGTGGTATAACAAAAGACTTTGTAACAATCTACAATCCATACCTTAGGGCAAATACGATTAAAAAGTATTTTTTATTTTATAGTTTCAAGAAAAATGGAATCAAAAAGTCCAAAATTATAATTTCAACAAAAAGGGGAAAATTACAGAACAGTCCCGTGTTAATTCAACACGGATTTTTTGGTTATTTCTTGAAGTGACAGGCGTTGAGCTGCGCTTTATATATATTGTATGGGATTGCATATAACACTGATTAGCTAAAGAATAGAGACATATTATATTATAGCCTCTTTGTGTTTATGCCGTTACCTCCATTTTAGTTCTCTATGATTGATTGATGATTCTTAGACTCGATTTCTTTTATAATAATGAAGTAGCAAACGAGCATGCACTCCACCTGATGGTAAGTGGTCACTGCCGCCCATGTGTAAACAACTTCATATAGAACATAGGTTTTATCTGAAGTCAGTCACAGATGCATTGCTACTCCAGAGGGCTCGGATTGTCGCCTAATATAAAGTGCGCCGCAACCACACCCTTTCATCGAAACGCAAGGAATGCTTCACATTAGAAATAGGTGTGGCGGTGGTACCTCCCCGGTCGAACTACACTCGTTCTACCTTTTAAAATACATATCGATAAACATAATACTTACATTTGTAGGTAACGAAGTTCTAATAGTTTTCTCATTAAGCACAATTAGAATTAATTGCACACATAATTGATAGGTATATAAAAGGTATAGTGTGACTGTGTTGAATATACCTCGAAAGCGTAGCAAAGGCGGGGTGTAGTCAGTGATGGGTGTACAATGGAGGCTTGCATATTATCCGTACAGTTTCGTTAGACGGGCTGAGAGCGCCGACGGTTGTGTCTACGTATAGTTGAGCTTATGTGGTATTATGCGCATATGTTACCGCTCTTGGCAACGCATGTGATTGTAGCTTTTAAATATGTAATGATAGTTTCAGGCGGCTGTTGACCAAAGTCTTTGGGGTGTTTCGAATGTTGCTGGGTTGTTTTTAACCGACTTTTGCTTTCTTTATTACAAAAACAAAATTAAGAAAAATTGAGAAATTAAAAATTATGGGAGTATGCATATATTTATTTATGGTAGCTATTGTAATAGACGGATATTGCGTTACTATTAGTAGTACAGGTACATACTTGTTGTATTAATAGTAATACCTACGCTGGTTAAGTTATATAATTGGAGCGGTGCTGAATTGATATTAGGAGGTAGAGTCGGTTGCATTGTAAGATGTAATTGGAATATAATTATTTCCATATGAATTAATAAGGCTCTATATTAGATTTAAGCTGGAGATACATGTGTAATGTAGATACATAGAATCTCATTGTCTTTTAAAAGGGTGTACGCAGGTCGATATTTAATTTTCTACGTATATATGTAAATAAGGGATCGGATATCGATCGGGTAGGACCCAAAGAAAGGGTCAGGGCTCGGTTCATTAGCGAGTTGGCGACTATTTCATTAGTTTGCAGGATACTATGAACGTGAGGCGGCGCAGTCGGGGCACCGCACCGGCGTTCGTTATACGGTGCGAGGTCGCGGCGGCGTGTGTTTCTCGGCGTGCGTGCCACTGCAGCTCTCCTCCACCGCCGGTAATTTGATTGGGCCCGAGCTGTCACCTATGCGCCGCAGTCGCCCGGCCGTCGCTCGCCGGCTATCGATTAGAGCCCCCGGCCCCCGCCTCCCCCGCGCCACCCGCGAACCGGATCTCGTCACGCCGCCATTGTGTACCCGCGACGCTTAAACGCATTCGTTTCTCCCGATGCGAAAACGACGCATTCCTTCCGCGCGCCCGTCCGCCCCGCCCCGGCCGGCCACACCGCCGCGCGGCGCCTCGCAGGACCGCACCGCACGGATCCTCTCATTACACTTTTACAGCGTTACCGCATCATCGCGGTACCCACACGCCTCACGCACCCCGCTGTCCCGCTTCTGCCGATCGGCAAGATATCCAATCATCGATGAAGCGAGTCGTTGATAACAAAACGAATTGTATGAAAAATCAAATTCGACAAAAACAGCTTGGCGCCAAAAAAAGGACCAAAAACAACTTAAGAATAACTAAAATACAGTATTATAAGCACAATGTTTATGCGGTATCTTGATAGGCTCTTCTCTGCTAAGCACCACGCTAGTCTAGCGCGGTATAAACCATATTAAGAAATCATTGCCAATACGTCTGTTGAAAGTTTTTCAATAACGTAACATAATGTTTCTAACCCGCACTTACTCATCAGAACCAGAACAGCTTATCGTGCTCTCCATAGCATGCATTAACGTTGGTGTGGCGCCATTTAGGGGAGGCCTATGTTCAGCAATGGACATCAAAAGCCTGATGGATGGATGATTGACCAGGAATAGCACTTTAGTTGACACGTTTACTGCGCAATCTGCAATTAAACCCCCACCACAAAAATTACCTATATTTGCTTGAAAACCCGATAAAATTGCGTTAAATTAGCTTTTATTGCCTAATAGGAAGATTTTGATGTTATTCATTTCCCAATAAAGATATTAAACAAGGATAAACTTAGCAATTGTAGTTTATTGATGACAAAGACCGACATTGCAAACTTATTTATTTGTAAAGATACGCCGCGCCGAGCCGCTAAGCTATGAATGAATGCTTTTAATATTGCTCTGCAATCTGATCAATACAATAAGCTATTTTTTACTTTCACCTCATTTCATAAACACCGTAGACAGATATGAGGTGTCATATTTTATTCTTGCGAGCATCAAAATATCACATGCCAAATTCCCAAAGGCATCCTATCCTGTTTGGATATACCTGAACACTTCAAGAAAATCTCATATTAAACCAATTTCGCCGAATTGATATTTCATTACATTGAAAAAAAAAACACTGTTTACAATAGTTGCTACATAATGAGAAAATTAATTTGAACCTACTCGCAGAATTGCTTAAGGCGATTTCATCTTACGATTCTTTTTGTGCTCGGGCGCATATTATTTAACAACAGATCTAACAAAAGCGATCAAGGCCTTTGAAGTTCCAAATCGAAACTCAAATAGAAACATTTTTGTATAGCGATTTTTTTGCCAAGAGACAATAACCCTGATCGCTAGCGTAACGAACATACTGACTGATTGTTAGACAAACACAAATGTTTACTATAAATAATAATTTTCACATACGATCCACTATTGTTTTTCAATCCGGTTAAATGTGAGAAATAACTTGTATTTTTTACACAATGACAGTAGCTAATGTGAATGCAGTATATTTGATGACAAGGGATGAGATGAGTGAAAAGCGATATGACGACTCTGCCGATGAAGATTTGCCTAAACATTTTTGTATTCTAAATAACACCTTCATAAATAATATCAATTGTAGTCTCTGGAGCTTTTTCTTACATATCAAGTATCGCAAGTTGTGGTAACGCTTACCGAGGGTTGTGTAGATCTTAGCCCGTTCTTTAAAATTAAGCGACTCTAGACATAGTCGGGAGTTGCGTGGGTGTCTGTTAATGGCTTCATTTTCAGATACCTTAACGTACTTCAGATGTTCCGTTTGTTTCCGTTTCTGTTAAACCAATCTGCAACAGTGTATGTAAACCAATGTACAACGCTTAACCCGTGAAAACATGTCTCCACGGGTTAAGCGTTGTACATTGGTCCCTCTTAGCAGCCGATGCACTCGATGAGGTGCAACTCTATCCCTATATTAAATTAAATCGATAACTTTATATGACCATAATACAATATTTTCGATATGTTCGTAAATAATGATTATAATATGATTCACTATTGTATAATTAAGTAAATATGTCCCAAGGTTTAACCTGCGTAAGAGTAACTTTTTTTATCTGACTGAAGTAGCAAACGAGCATGCAGTCCGCCTGATGGTAAGTTGCCACTGCCGCCCATGGACATCTGTAATCAACTTCATACAGAACATGGTTCCATCTAAAGTCAATCACAGATCCGTTGCTACTCCAGAGGATATGATGGTCGCCTTATGTAAATGTGTTCCGGCAACCACCCTTTCATCGAAACGCAAGAAATGCTTCACGCTAGAAATAGGTATAGCGGTGGTACTTCCCCGGTCGAACTACACTGGCTCTACCACCTTGAAATTGATTATAACTTATTATAGAGTTAATGAATTACGATTTACATTAGAGTAAAAGGTTTGTGAATGTATAACGAAGCAAAGACTAAATATTAATCAAGATACGAATTAGAAACATGGTTTTAAATCCTTCCATCGATCAATGAAATCTAGTTGTTTTGGTTTATTGTAATTTTACACATATGGACAAACCTTCTAAAATGATCAATTATATAGTATTCTAATTCCACGAAACTATTTTTTATATAATTTACGTTGAACGAAGTCCGGGAGCTTTATTTTATATAATATATATGATTTTACCATGTTTACCTTAGCGCTCTCCCTCGACTCATCGACCGACATAAAGCCGTCTACTCACTACCCTAGTGCTTCCTATAATGTTTACAGACGTCTTGTGGTGTTGTTCAACATTACACACGTATTGCCGCGGGTCATGTTTGTAACACCAGTTTTTATAAGATATTTCTTAAAAGGATTAGGTATTTATTAGAGTAAGGAAAGGGAAGTTATGGGAACTGACAAATTTTATTGAAATGAAATTAACTTCAGTGCCTGTATTATAAGCTGAAATTAATGCAGCTTTATGATCATTGTAATTTCACTTACGATCAATTATCACGTCATTGTTTTAAAGTTAAATCAATGTGCTCTTATTATTGTTTCACAAAGCCAGACATATGGATAGTATCGTTTATAGGACATCTTTATGTACCTATATGTTATCCTAAAATCTTTATTGGGACGATTACACCGTTTACGAGTCAAAATACAGCCACAACATAACAACATAAATGACTACATTATTCCAAAAACAACATTAAAGTATTTTCAAAAATATTTATTACTTGCATAATGTAAATCCCCATATATTGAATATAATATAAGGAAATAATTAATCCATCCTTAACTAATTAAGATACTTGCATGTTAGCAAGAAATGCAACCATTTGGCCGAAGTAGATCAATTAATTAATATTGAACGGCAGGTCACAATTATACGACGTAATGCGAATGCGACAACCAACCGAGACCTTACAACGCAACACTTTTTGTGTTCATTGTTTTTTTTTCGTCGTCGATTCCGTACTGAAGGTTACAAGATGGCGATCGACCATCTGCCTGTTGCTATTAAATATATTAATTTATTATACCTACTTTCTATATTTAATGGATGACCATCGTAAACGGGTATGGAGCTGACAATAATAATACCGATTAACTTTCACCAGGTAGTTTTGAAAACGTTTTTGTGGCATTTAAGTATGTGGAAGCGCATTCTCGTGGATACGATGCAGTAGTGATGCGTCTCGAATCGAATTTTGTGTCGCGAGTCACTCGAGTTTTACTACATTACTCGAGTTATACTCGAGTTTTCAAGACTACAATGTAGTATGTATTACGTTACGATGAAACAAGCTTTGCCTCACGGGTGTACCCGTCTTCATCCTCCTTACCGGTTTTAAAATGGGTTTTTAAAATGTAATGTGTAATTACGTAGTTATTTTAAATATATAATTTCTACCTTAGTACAATCAATTACATTTCGAATTAAAATAGTATAACAATTTATATCCTTTAAATAAGCAAATATATACAGTAAGAATTTGGTTGTTCATATTGAGACTTGATTTTTATATATTTAACTAGCTGTCCCGACAAACATTGTTTTGCCATATAAAAAATAAAAAAAAATGTTAAGGGTGGACAACCCTTAAGGGGTATGAAAAATAGATGTTGGCCGATTCTCAGACCTACTGAATAAGCATATAAAATTTGGTAAAAATCTGTCAAGCCGTTTCGGAGGAGTTTGACAACAAAAACTGTGACACGAGAATTTTATATATTAGATTACTTATGTAGTACGAAACATTTTGGTACATAAACACTTATTTGATTTATAATCCCTAATTGATGTGACAACAACCTTTTCGTCTACCAATGTGAACTGGTGGATGGAAAGTTTACAGATGCGTTGCTAATCCTGAGTACTAAGATGCTCGCTTAGTTACCTCCGGACCAAGACCGACAAAGGTTTTGACATATTTAAATGATTTTCAATTAAATACATTATTTTTTCAATTTATTATAGTTATATTAAATAATAAAATCCACGATCTGACGGTGTCATAATCATAATGATTGAAAAATGTCAGCTGCTCGTATATAACAATGCGACGTATTTGTTTTAATCAATTTGACTCTTGTAGATTGTAATTCTAAACTAAGCTGTCATAAGAAACCCTCCATCACATGTATGTCACTTTCCAAGCTATAGTAACCAATGGGTTTTCATCTTTGGAGACGAATAGACAAAGACTTAACGAATAGATAAATACTTAGCCTTTTATGTATTGATATCATGTTTATTAAATCACAACCAGACACTCAATTTTATTTATATATGTGAATTATATGTATGTTCAGTGATTTACAGTTTTTAGGAAGTAGTTCTTAGGAATTGTTAACGGACGGACATTTTAAACATAACGGTATTTTTTAAAATTCATGAAACTACAAACTGTTCTCATATTGCTGCTACTCATAAATAACTACATTACATTATAGTTTAGACGCTTCGTCGGTTCCCGGAAATACAGTGCTACGTTGCTTTTTCGTCCTAAAATTTTATTCTTTAATACGTTTAAACGAGATTGTTATCTGTAACATGTATAAAAAAATACCCGAGCTTCGTTTGCCCGACAATTCCAAAACTTGATGATCATGTAACTGTAATTTTATTGTTTGAAATTTACAAAAAACAAAGTACACGCAATACCACATATTTTTGATGTCGGCTTTGAAGAAAGAGTCTTAAAAACCACAAAAAGTAAGATTAAATAGTCAAACAATATAGGTACTTTAGTATCGTGAATTTCTGCATACTTCCGTACTTCGAAAAAATCATTAGCTTTACTGGTAATAACCAGTAAAGCTAATTTTTTCGATGTTTGGAAAAGGATTTTCATTAATTTATTTAAGAAATGTCCTCTTTATTCATAGTTTAACCCAAAAACGTAGCAATTACAAACGGTTCATCTTAATCATTTGTAATTACGATACAGCACGCACTGACTGGTAAAGGATTCAAACTAACTATAAATTTATTAAGAAATTTAAAAATACCGTATTAGAGATTTTAATGGCTACGATATCAGTTTAAAGATAACTGATCATGGTACTGTAAGAATTGTATTCATATATTAGCAATTTTTGCAAGATTTGCAAGAGAGAGGTACGACCGCCGCACTTATTTCCACCGTAAAACAGTTCCTGCTTTCTGAACTGTGTTTGCCGGCTCGCTTTCATATGAGACGACGTATATGAGGCGACCATCATAGTCCTCGGGAGTAACAACGCACTTGTGATTGACTTCAGATGAAACCCATGTTCTGAATGAAGTTGATGCCAGACGTCTATGGGCGGCAGTGGCCACTTACCCTCAGGTGGACTGCATGCTCATTTCCTACTTCAGTCAGATAAAAAAAATGTAGTCCTCGGGAGTGTCTGTAATTGAATCCAGCTGAAACCCTTATTCTGTATGTTGTTTACAGATGTCCATTATCCGACCGTGGCCATTTGCCATCAAGAGGAGTTCATGTGCTCGTTTACTACTTTAACCAATAAAAAAAAAAAAACCCCGTTCTTAGGTAAAAGCATGTGGGTTTATGGCAATTGGAATAATATTAAAACTAAGCAGCATAAACATTTCGACTTCAAGTCTGTGAAATCACATAATCGTATTGACTTTATGCATACATCCTATCTTGTTAAGTTAATCGGATCGGACAATAGAAAGAAAACTATTTCTTGCTTACTTACAGGAAGTAGTAAAGTAATTACCGCTAATTGCAGGTATTATTGAATTTATTCATACAAATAATCCACACACAGCACTGCAACCACATTTTAATGTATACAGATATGAACAAAATTTTGAACAATTGCTTTTAAATTTTATGATATTTCTGAAATTATTTGAATGCCACGTGATTCAGCTTATAAGACGTATCAACGACTAACAAAAAAAAGTTAATCTCAGCTATACTTTATAAGCACTAGGTATACCGCGAGGATAATGAATAATATCGTTAACATTTTAACATAAATAATTGAACATAAAGAATTTAGTGCACTAAATTGTAGGTACTAGTCACCCGACGCAACAGTCGAAATTCGACCATAATTTGAATTAAAAATACTTCATATTGTTCAATGTAGCACGAATATTTCTCAAATTCAAATAAATTGTAATAATTGTATTTTTAACGGGTTTAAAGGTAAAAAGATGTTTATTAATGAAGCTGCATTTAAAAGCAATAGCGGGTATTTTGACAAAGACATCTGACATTTTTGACGTTATGTGTTTCATAGTAAGACATTGAAAACAAAAATGAATCATAAGTTTTAGCTTCACGTATTAATATACAGATATATATAAGTTTTATATATACATAAATAAAATATAAAGATGAGTAAGTATGATACTCAAACCTACTGTCCTAATAGTTTGTTCGGAGAGAGTGACCGAGGAGAAAGTTTACTCTAAACTAGCCTCTGAAACTTTTTATGTCCTGCAGTCGGGCGTACAAAACTACCGATAGTAAATAAAGTAACGTTGAATGGTACAACGGTGAATCGTCAAACGTTTTTCAGCACTGTGTTGAATCGATTAATAAAACTATTTTAATTTGTTTTATGCTTTAAATATAATAGCAAAACACATGCCTATGCTTTCTATTATTCTCTATACTGGGTTTTTTCTGGGTATTTATTATTATCGATCCGATTACAATGTTATCGTCATACTCAACTAAAGAACAGCATTCCGGGTGCAAAAAATTTCCCTATTTTCCTCATGAGTCGGGGTATCAATCTAGAGTACATTTTTGTATGACATTATTAAGGAATCCTGGATTATAGCTTATTGCAAGTTTGTAAAGGAGAATATTGTTAAGACACAGGATAGAGTTTGTAAACTCTTATTTTAGATGTTAAACGGGCACTCCATGCTCGAGATGCAAGACGATCAATCCTAGCGCGGGACTACCTAACGTACAGTATGGCCTTTTTTAAATTCACCTTATTATAAATGTCCAGTTGTTGTGACGGTTACTTTGTAGTTTTAAACGACGGTTAGTTTAAAGTCGTTCAATGTTTAGTTGTGGCCTTGCGATAGGAACTATTAGCGGGATGGCTGCTTAGCGCCGCCTTAGCGGGCAGCGATCATCCGGATTAGCAACGGAAGCTGTAAGATTAAGATTGCACGCAGACCCCGGTGTCCGAGACGTGTCCCGTTTGCAAAGAGTGGCGCACTCCTCGAATAAATTGATTGTCTTGCTCCGACGGTACGCTGTACAACTCGATAGCACTCTAACCAATTTCTTCAATAGAAAACATAGTTGAGTGAATGATACTCTTTTCGCATTTTTTTTCTTACTCTTTTCTTGTTTCTTGTTCTTTAATCTATGTAAGTAGTTTTCAATTTATATTTCAATTATTTCCAAGCCATTTTGTTGATGCCACCGAAGCATATTACTATAATTAAAGACTCACACGTATTAAAATGAATACATTGTTAAATCGCGAATGTATAAATACCACTTTGTGGCATAAATAAAATTGAGAGTATTAACTCTATACACACTTCCATTAGGAAGTGGGTATAGATTTTTATTCACCTAGGGATTAACTAAACGAGATCGTCATTTGCCGTTTGAGTACAACCCATTATTGTCCCACTGCTGGGCACGGGTCGTCTCTCAGAATGAGGGAGTTTTAGGCCATAGTCCATAGCGGTGGCCAAGTACGAATTGGTGAACTTCACACCTCTGAGAACTTTTTTTTAAAGAACTCTCGGGTGTGTAGGTTTCCTCACGATGTTTTCCTTCACCGAAGAGCAGTGATAATTAATTTCTAATACGCACATAAATCAGTGGTGCGTGCCTGGGTTTGAACCTCGGACCTCCCGATTGAGAGGGCAAGTTTTAACCATTAGGCTATCACTGTTCTACCGTATCATTCACCATTTAATTTGACAAAATATGTTTATATTGCAATAGACATAGTCGTCGTAATCTCCATATTTACTGCCCCACTGCTGAGCACGGGTTTCCTATCGGAGAGGAGGATAGGGAGGCGTTTAGGCCGTAGACCAATGCGCTGGTTAAGTGCAATTTATTTGACTTAAGTAGCAAACGAGCATGCAGTCCACCTGATAGTAAGTGGTCACTGCCGCCCGTTGACACCTGTAAGCAACTTCATAGAGAATATAGGTTCCATCTGAAGTCAATTACAGCTGCGTTGCTACTCCCAAGGACTATGATGGCCGCCTCTGTGAAAGTGTGCCGGCAACCACACCCTTCTATCGAAACGCAAGAAATGATTCACGCTAGAAATAGGTGTAGCGGTGGTACTTCCCCGTTCGAACTACACTGGTTCTACCACCTTGTAAAATCTGTAGACTTCAAACACCTTTGGCATTAGTCCGTACCCAAAGGGTTAAATCGGAACCCTATTACTAACATTCCGCTGTCCTGTCTGTCTGTGATAGCTAGACAGTCGAAATTTTTGCAAATGATGTATTTCGTTGTCGCTATAACAACAAATTCTTAAAACAGACTAAAGTAAATATAAGGGAGTTCTCATACAAGAAATGTGTTATTTTTGCTGTTTTTTTTTATAAATAAGGTAATGGTACGGAATCCGTCGCAGGCGAGTTCGACTCCCACTTGGCCTCACGATGTTTTTTTACTCATTAACATAGAGTATTATTATTATTACTTGCAATGCAGGAACTATTTATATGAAACCGGACATATCTTTGTAGGAACTCCGAGCTACCGATCTTTCAGATTGCGCGGTGCTAATCTCCCAAACGGTTCTCGATCCCAGCTACTAAGCTTCGATGTCCACATGAATCAAATTTCAGCAGCTCGCCAGAAGTGGAACGCTCAGTTTGTTGACACCTACACTGACTGGCGAATGACCTAAAATATACGGTTTTTTCCCCGCAGACTTTTGCGACTTACGAATGTCCTCACGCCGAACATCATCAATCAGACAGTTTCAACGTTCAGGTCGATGTTTTGATGCATATGTAACAGTCTAAGATACCACTGCGGGATTGCTGCGTACAACTGTTTTGAACTAAAATACATTTTTTTAAATATTGATTTATAGTAAGTAGAGGGTGTAGAAAAGGAATATTAAATAAAATTGAATTACCATACTATACTTCGAATATTTTTACCATAATAAATTGTCATTTATTTAACGTTAGTCTGCAGTTTCGCCCACTTTCATCACGTTTACCACGTGTTTTTAAACTTTTTGTATGCCTTATTTCAGCAAAATCCGATTTTTTGCCTTAAAGATTGCCAAACACGCATAAATTCTCACAAACTTTAATGTTAATAAGATGAGATAGTGATAGTAAAGAATAGTAATAATGAATTTTTAATTAGGCCATATTTTGATAACTTGGCATTATTTTATCGCTCTATAAAATATGTTAAAAAATAATATATTGTTTGAAAAGCCTATGGCCGTAATAATCACGCGGTTGGATCTCGTACTATAAGATACGAACATAAATAATTACATCCATAACATTCGCGTGCGAGACAACGAGTCATCCTGTGCCCTAAAAAGATAACCTCACTAAATTGTTTGTGATTGTTTAATATGGAAACTATAGATTTTTGACTGTGTTACAATACTTTTATGTAATTACTAGGCTATTCCCTCTTTGTCCAGTCCGGTCGCATCTACCACGATAATAATCTATGTATCTATGTGTTTATATAAACACATAGATACTTAATTTATGTGTGTATGGAGATACATAATATATGTATGTGTGTAAAATTTCAGTGAAATACGACCGGTAAAAGAATAATTTATCCCATAACTTACGTTCAAGTAAAACGTGTAATCTCTTACAATTTTCTTTCTTTTAGCTATGAAGAAACAGAAAAACTCATACACTAGTTTTTCAACACTCATACATACATACACACACACAGGCACACATACACACAGATACGCACGCACTTACATGCAAATATTTACACGCACCTATCACATGTTATGTAATTAGATTATTAATAAAAACCTTTATATAATTACTATTCATTGTCTGTGTGGAAGAGCGGGGAACGTATAGGTATATAACCTACAGGGGCCCTGGCCACTAGAATTAAGAACTGTTTTTGAAATGAATAAAAAGTTTTTAGATTTTGATTTAAAAAATAAACACATACTTCCTTACAAACTCGCATTTGTAATATTAATGAGATTGCGACCAGATACACCTTTGATTGTATTTCTCGTCATTACTAAAACAGTAGGAGATTATTATCTTATGGATTAGAAAATTGACTTTGTTGATTTTTTGTATTATTTAATAGATAATTATTTTCTTGATATTATTTTCGTGTTATTAATGAAGTACTGTTTTTTGGTTTATTTAATAGACACGATTAACATTTTTATGTTATTTTATTACGCTTAAAGTTTGAAAGAAATTACAATAGATTAAATATGCAATACATTAAAAAACTTATTATATTATATTACAAAGTCCGTTTTTATGTGTAATATTAAATAATGAGCAAATTACTAAAAAGTGAAGTGATACTTACATTTAAACTAAGTAGAACTAAGTAGTTGATTTGGGTTGTTCAAGCATCATGTAAAAGTCCTAGGCAGATTAAGATTGATGTGTTTAAAAACATAATGAGACTTAAAAAAAAATACATATTTTATCTTGTTACGATAAGGGTGCGGGACCGTTGTAATTTTTTTTTCAACCAAGATCAACCAATATAAGACGATCTCTCATTCCAAATACATTTTGGCATTTTACTTGAGATCTGCGTCGAGTGGTTCTCTCAGAATATCTGAACATAATCTGACGAAATATGGCTGACGGAAAGTAAAAAAAATATATTATTTTCAACCAGTATAAGTCAGTCAGCGGGAAACTATTGGATTCGGAGGGCACAGGGCCGATTGGAGTGGCGCCATTTAGGAGAGGCCTCCGTTCAGCAGTGTTTATCAAAGGGCTGGTGGATGGATGGATGGATGGTTAAATCAGTCAGCAACTAAAAGAAAATATTTGTATATTAAAATGTACAATACATATTAATATTATAAAACTCGTGCAGATGTTGTTTCGGCTAAGACATTGTAGGTATTAAAACTAATACGATTTGTTTCGAATATACCTAGTGAATATTGATTTTGATGTACGCGTGATATCTTTTGTTTGATGGCAAGACGTCATTGACCCCTATGAAAATAACAGAGGCGTCGCGGTTTCAACACTAGGTACCTCCAGCGGTCGCGCGCATGCCTGTTTCTAAGGTCGCGCCCGCCGCAGCCTTCCGATGGAAATGATTTCAATTAAAATGCCACTAGACGGGCTTCACTTCGGGGTCCAACGGAGACGCGGAGCCTTCTTGGGCCCCGCGTTTATTGCAATCCTAAGAGTTGATGGCGGTTGATGCCTATAGGCAGTGTGCTACCGCATCTTACCGGCGGCTGCTGTTGTCACTGCGGTGTTTCGCGGGCGGGCAGATTTATTTGGACGTACCCCCTTCGGGGGGTGCGGGGTCGGGCGCGCCACCCACCGCGCCACCTCCACACATTTGACTGGATCAATAAGTAAGCAAAGGATGCCCGAGCAGAAAAACCATACACCCGACCACCCCAAGGGGGCACACGTAACCGACACCCCCCCACTAACGGAGGGGGGGGGGGGGGCTCCACAGATTGCCATTTTCTCTTTGCCTACGCTTTAATTAGTTGCGTAGTGATGCGTGTGGATCCATAATCCAGTGATATTAAATTGCCAAACAAGTCCCATTCGGCTAAGAAGACCCGACCCGACGGGACGCTTCACAACAAACGCGAATAATGTACATAAAAATGAACGTTTCATAAATACCACCAACGTAGCAACCATAAAACTTGATACGAGGGAGGAAATCATTGTTGTAAATATTTTCATAACCGATAGCAGTTTATCTTTAAAACAAACTATCTCGCGAAGATTTGTAATAAAATAGAGCCAATTTAAATTTAATCTCCGTCATCATAATGGCCGCCAGATTAGATAAGCAGCGACATCGCTTAAACCAGAATTGTAACAATGTACATTTCTTTATAAGCAAACTCTACCTAGTTTCTTATACTTATCCATATTAATGTGAGACAGTTCATGAACCCATGGACCTTCTATTCAATGGCATCGTATACAAGAATTGTAAAGAATAAGTTAATTTATTTTAATTATGCAATAAATTACCTTAAACTCGCTCAAAACGTGTATAATATTACATTTATTATAACATAGTAAAATTATTTCTGTACGAAAATATCAACAATATATTTTTACGAAGGATATCGAATGCGGAAGGAATGCACGTTGTAGTCGGAAGTCTTCGCTCAAAACGCTACGATAGTCTCCTAAACGCTTTTACTGGCCTACCTTCGAAACAACAAGGTTACATGAAACCTACGTACTATGGATTTATATCGATGCTGGTAACCAGACCCATTTTACTCGTTCCTTCCTGTCTAAAAACACTATGTACGTTTTGTACGATTCGTTCTTAAACAAAGATGTTAAGATACTCATATTATAAAGGCGAACTTTTGAGTGTGTATGCTTGTTACTTCTTCACGTCTAAACGCCTGGAGCGATTTTCATAAAATTTGGCAGTGAATTAGCTGACACTCTGGATTAACATATAGGCTAGTTTTTACTATGGGAAAATATCTTACTCCCACCGGACCATCGATACATCATTTTTTTAACGCAGGCGAGCCTGCGGGGTTCATCTAGTCAACAACACATTTTTATGAGGGATATCGAATGCGGAAGGAATGCACGTTGTAGTCGGAAGTCTTCGCTCAAAACGCTACGATAGCCTCCTAAACGCTTTTACTGGCCTACCTTCGAAACAACAAGGTTACATGAAACCTACGTACTATGGATTTATATCGATGCTGGTAACCAGACCCATTTTACTCGTTCCTTCCTGTCTAAAAACACTATGTACGTTATTGTATGATTCGTTCTTAAACAACGACGTTTGGATTGTATGTTAAGTTCAGATTGTTATTAGTAAAAAGGCAAGGATACTTTTTTAGTCTCAAGTGATAGATGTATAATATATGTTTTGATCTCTGTATATGAAACAATACCAAGAAATCTAACCCTAGCTTAGCCTTAAGCATCAAACAAATCTTAGAGCGTCTAAAGAAACGACCCGGTTATCAAACAAACTACATTATCTCTCATCAACCCATTATTAGCCCACTGCTGGGCACGGGTCTTCTCACAGGATGAGACAGTTTGGGCCATTGTCTACCGCGCTAGCCAAGTGCGTATTGGTGGACTTCACACACCTCCGAGAACTTTTTTTTAAGAACTCTCTGGTGTGTAGGTTTCCTCACGATGTTTTCCTTCACCGAAAAGCAGTAATAATTAATTTCTAATACGCACATAAATCAGTGGTGCGTGCCTGGGTTTGAACCTCGGACCTCCTGATCGAGAGGGCAAGTTTCAACCATTAAGCTATCACTGCACATTGTCAATAGCAGTATAATAATATAGAGTCACAAAAGTATTTCTACAGGCATGTCACTAGAATAAACAGAAATATGTACAAACCATGATAAGTATCACACAACAAGCGCATAGGCACAGTATTAATATCATACAGTAGTCTAACTCTGCCGTGTCCTTGAATTTTATACCTACATAGGCGTTGGGCGAAAGATTGCGTTAGGGCTGCCTGCCTATAGTATTTTTATTACATCTGCCAGTATGAACACTTTTTTTCTAGTTTTTTGATAGTAATTATTATATATTTTTATTTAAACAAATACAATTTATGGTGAATTGTGAAGGAAGTGTTGAATACATGTAATGTTTTTTAATTAGTCGATTTAGGTTATAAAAAAAAAAACTATTATTTTAATATGTGAGACTTTTAATAACAAATCATTATTTTACTAATAATAATTACAAATTTGACACTGAAAAATATTTGCGCCTCGACTGAGACGTACGAAAAGCTTTATTATTTAATAGTATAGTATAAAAAATTCGCATTCGGATAAAAAGCTTATTAAAAAATAATTTTGGGAAACGTTGACATGGTGGTGAAAAAGGAATATCTTTCATTTGGTTATAAATACCTGCAGCTACTTTACAATTTATATGTGTTGTTTTAAATGAGGTTCGAAATATTTCCTCCAATTTTTCTACATATTGCACAAAATCATCGCTGGGTATTATTAAAAAAATTTTGTAAATTATTTTTGCAGTAGTCCCGGTACCTTAAATACCGACTCTCTTCGCTGAAATTATGGCTTCTTTGATCGGGCTTTTTATGTATATGACTTCAAGGCTTGACAATCATCTTTCTCCAAACAACGTTTTAGGAGATATCCACAAATATAAAAAAGAGCATTTTTTTCAGGCAAATCTGTCGTCCCTGTAGCTCTTGGATCAGAATAGGACTACGGCATCCCCTGCCTGTCGTAAGAGGCGACTAAAAGGGGCTTCCATGGTTGCAGACGGCTAGAGTGGGAGTTCGAACCGTTCGGTCAGGCAATTCCGGGTAGGACGGCGGTATGTGTGGTCACATACCGTCGTAAAGACTAAACGGAGCGGTGGGCCCAGCCGCCCATCTGGGAGGAGCCCGATGGGGCAACGCGCTCGGAGGATTCCGGTTGAAGTCGTTTCGAGATCCCGGAGTCCTCCTTTTTAGCGCTGAGGACGTCCACCGCGGGGGTTTTAGTGCGGTAAAAATCCCACATAACCCTGCGGAGCTCCCACAGCGTCGGGTACTTTTAATGGTTTCCCCCTCGACGACAAAAAAAGGTTTAAAAATGTAATTATAAATTTAAAATAATATTTTATGTAGTTATTTATTTATCGAACAATATTCTAATTTTTTGCTAAAATATCACTTTCCTATAACTATGTCTCGTCAACCCATTATTGTCCCACTGCTGGGCATAGGTCTTCTCTCAGAATGAGAGAGTTTAGGCCATAGTCCACCACGCAGGCCAAGTGCGGATTGGTACTATAACTATGTACTTTATTGAAAAGAGATACACTTCGCCAATGGCAGGTAGGACACACATACTTACCTATGTCACTTCCCTTTAACTTAATATCCTTTAATTATTTATGGATCCAGGTATTATATTCGATAGAAAATATAAATACCAATTTATTAACAAAGAAACAAAGAAAGAAGGTAGTTCTAGTACATTAAAAAAACATTATAATTGTCATATTTCGTAGTTTCCAGGCAATTTAAAAAATGTTATCTTTGGATGTGTTAATGTAGAATTCAAACAACCAAAAACAGCACAATATAGTCTACAATTCCTCTTCGTATTCTATTAGTAAAATAAAAAAATCACTGCTCAAAAAACCGTTACACCGTCCGCTCGTCTCTACGGCACATTCGCGTCTGTTTGTAAACCGAAGGCATACCGAAATCGAGGCGCTTAGGTATAACTTGCGTTTCGTGCGCTTCTAAGGAGTTAGATTACTGTAGATATTTGTACCGTGGCATAGGCCTGTCTCCTTCTGCGTTATGTTTTATATTCATGAGGTTGGTTGGACATGAGACGCATGTCGTGATTTTGCATTCCGTGTGCTTCTAAGAAGACACGGTCAGCACTACATTTCGCCGATACCGTTATTCTTGAGATAATAGTCGATTATTTAGATTACACCGCCATAAGCGCCGCCAGAACAAGGTAATTAAAGAGCGGACAGTGAATAATATCATTACTGTAAACACGATTAAACGGCATTTTATTCTGCAGCTGGCGGATGGACATATTGGTTAAACCAACTTTTCATAGTAATATACGAAATTTTCAATTCACGTCTGTTTTATTCTTAATTTGCAAGCGGTTATGGATACCGCCGAGATCGCGTTCAAATTGGTCATATACAAAAAGGAAACTGTTAGTGAAATTAATTTTTATTACAGAAGCTTAATTTCGGTCATCTCAAGTTTATTTCATAAGCGGGAACACATTAAAAGTACTCACCGGCATACAATTATAATAAAGTGAATTTCCATTGTAATTAAACCTTCTTCCTCAATGTCGAATCCAAAAACGTCTCGTAATTTGAGTCGATGTCGCGGCAAATTGGCCGTTGGTAAATGTGAATCGGTTTAAAAAGCTTTGATTTTTATGGGCGCTCCGCTGCGCTCATCTCGAGTAAGCGTCACAAGCGGGCTCCTTGCGAAAAGGAGCCAATCGAAATAATTATCATAAAGTAAATCCCCCACAATTCGGCGGCCTCCCCCGGGCCGCGTGGTAATGGCGGGCCCTCGCCCTAGTGATGGCTATCGGAAACCAGCTAAATCGTATCGATGGATTTGTGTTCACACTCCGCTATGATAGGATAATGTCATTTTTTTGTAGTGAACGTATTTTTAGTATAGGCGTGTTGTTGCCTTTTTATCGGCGCGAAAATTTCCGAAAGGGATAAAATAAATCATTTTCGTATGACTCTGAAGTAGCATAGGTTACCATACGTACAGCTACACATTATAACACTACAAAATAAATTATAGTAGCAAAAACTTTTCACCGTTATTCTCGACAATTGACCATAAGCAATAAATTATTTTTAAATAATGTATGTATCTATGAATATTTATTACGAGTAAAGAAGTATAACACTGATTGTTTGTGGTATTTTATATTTTACTACAAAATAAACAAAATTGTAAATGAACTTTTTAAAACACGTAAGTATATGTGGCTATATGGGTTTGTCTCCGAAGCACAATACATGAATCATAAATATTACTCTTCAGATACTGCTATACCACAGCTAAGAAAGGGCCAAATAATCGTGCTTTCAGTTTTTCCCTTACGACCACGCTCTCATCTCTATATTGCCGATGGAATTAATGTCCCGCTTGTTTTAACATCTATTCCGTCTTTTGTTTCCCCCTTCCCTATTCTCGGCTAATGCCAATAATGGGTTGACTCTGTATCCAATTCCAACAAAAAAGTAATGTTCGGCAATATTGCCGAATTCGCTTAAGCCGTAACGATGTTTCAGTGTGCGCCGAGTACGCTCTGAATTATTTGCTGATATAAAAAAATAGTCGATTCATTGGGAGCGTTATTACTATTTTTAAATGGTCGGCTTCGCACGAACCTACGAGACCCTATTTCACACCGGCTCATTTAGCGAGCTATGCTTTTATTATTAGGCGTGTGGTAGGACTGAGGTGTCTGCGTGAGACTGTGCGGTAATAATAAGTAGCCGGTGCCTACCCACCCCTCGACGCCCCGACCCCTCCAACCGCACGCGCCGCGCTTACCACTCAAAAGCCATCTTAACTTAAAACCGGTCTTCGATATCGCCAACTTTTATATTGTAAACCCACTCGATGAAATTATGTACATGACCTAATTTTTAGTGTATCGGTTGTTTGTAAGTATTTAAGCTAAGTGGGGTCATCGCATGGCGGCGACGATGGCGTCTCGCGGCGTGTCGACGCGTGACGCGGTCGCGAGCGCCCAGCCGCCGCGCCACTAGGCCCCTCAGGCATAATACGTTTGCGAGGATGTGTATTACACCTTTTGTTTAGTCCTACTTTTAATCCGCTAAACTTTACCAACTTCGAAGCAAAACATTATATGTATAGACGACTTTAATAATAGTGAATGTCGTTTCTAATTTCCAGTTTCATTAAAATACCAACTTCATATCCGCTATGAGTGTTATGAGAAGTTGCTACAGACAGATCAATAAACTATTTCTAAGTTCTGCTAATACTGCTACAATGCATCCATTCTTTCTGTCAGGATCTGGTAAGACGTTTAGGCTATACACTCCGACGAAATAATATAAATCACGTTTAAAACATTTCGCGGCTTGGTATAACAAAAAAATACAAAACGCTTCATAAGAGTGCGCTGATGATCTTATTACGAACATAATCTCCAACGAAATGAAAAGGCGCGATTGCGGTACTTTTATTTAATACGAATAAAGTGGTATGACGGACATGTTGTGTTGTGATACGAGTGCGCGTGTCGTAATGGCGGTCGGGGCGGTACATCGGCACATAAAAATCATAAGCTGACGTGGGCATGTTTCGCAACGCACCTGCCCTGCACAGCAGCCCGGTGTTAATAGCGCAACGAGAGCGACATCTATCTCTTTATAATTAAAATACTCTAATCTATGCATGATTGGAATTTGTCTTTATTCGAATGGCGAGTGCAGCTCTAAGAATGTTACTATAGTATTGAAGCTTAAGAATGAAAGCGCATTGTTTCTCAACATACTCGTAAATAGTTTCAAATCCATTGAGATCATAGACAAACATTAGCATTCATACAGCACCGTCTCAATAACACACTGCCACTTACAAAATTTGCTCAAATGCATAATTCCAAAGTACAGTGACCCGCACAAGCCGACGAGATTTCTGCTCTTACGCAAATCGCATTCACGGTGCTCCGTTGCACTGGCCACGTTCGGGCCGGTGATGAATCACTGTGATAACTATAGGTGCCTAGCATTATGTGGACACACTATCTATGTCTACTCGCGAAATTGTAGCGCTAATTTATGACCTATATCGACTTCCTTTTTCGCTGACGTTACTTGATCCGTCTACGATGGCTGGAAATTATCTTGATTTTTTGCTATTTATTTGTATATATTCTTTCTTATTTTGTTAGTTAAGGAGACCCCTCGTTTGACGTTGGTTGTTACGGATTTAAAATGGAGGAAAAAGATTTTTTGTTTGGTTTTTCCGCACTAAACTTTTTTGAAATCCTGTGTTTGCAACAATTGTCTTTAGTCAACAAATTGTCTTTAGCCCGTAATAGTTATTTTTACTATTATACATACTAGGATCAAAATGTGTAAAATTTCTTAACAATTATTGAGCACTAAAATGCTAAAATAAAATATCTAATACTTATAAACATGAATCGTAAGAAGGGTGATTTACAATTAATCATTTGAAAGATGTCCTTGCACGAACATGGCATTCTCGGCCTTTCACAGTGCAGTACTAATGTTGTATTGGCTATTCGTGAGACTAGAATTATGATATGATGTAAAATTATGCAAAATAAATTTGTAATTTTATTTAACGCATGAACTCAACTGAATGGTACATGTTGACATGAAACTAAATATGCTAAACACAGCTCGAATAAAGTTTTCAGTTAAGGCGTTGCCAGCATTCATCATCATCCATCATCATTAGATTATGCCATAGAAAATTATTAAACTGTCATGAAATTCCCTGAGTATAATAATATTTCTAAGAATGGATGGACTAATGTTCCGATTCGAGAGTACAAGGAAAAATCTGTAACTGATAATTTGGAACCACCTCAGTAGTACTATACATCTAATATCATTTCAAACGGTTAAATTGCGAAAACGCTACCCGTGAATTCATATCAACATAATATAGTTCATGAAAAGCTAGTAAAAGAAAACTTACAAATTTTCAAAATGTTAAGGCCCCGTAAAGAATTACCTACCATAATGTACTCTATATTTTGTCAAATATTGTGTTTTGTTAAAATAAGATGAGAACTTAATTGTGACCATTTATATTAAATGCCTTGCCTTGATGATAAATATTAATGTTACTGAAAACTTTTAAAATATATCTCGGATGGAAGTGAAACAATCGGCTCGTGAAAGGAATGTATGATTTGAAGTAGATGTTTCTGAATTTGCAGTAGCGATGGAGGAGGAATCTACAGAGCTGCCAGGCACGGACGGCCTGGCGCCGAAGCAGCGACACCAGGCGAAGCACCGCGAACTGTTCCTCTCGCGGCACGTGGAGACGCTGCCGGCCACGCACATCCGCGGCAAGTGCTCCGTCACGCTCCTCAACGAGACAGAGTCGCTGCTCAGCTATCTCAATAAGGATGTGAGTATGTACCGGCCACGCAACAACAACTCAACGCCGAAACGCCAGTAGACGCACTAGTGCGCTTCTCTTAGTTCGTACGACGCAACGTCATGCCGCTTCCCTCGCTGCATGTAAAGCCGCGGAGTAGACACTGCAACTATCGAGTCAAACATCGGTGCATCGGAAAATAAGATCACAACATCACTACAGTTGTTTAAAATTGAAATCCGTCCACTAGATACTCCTCGCTTTCTTCTGCAAAAGCATTATTCTACATACTGCTATGTGATTAGAGCGAAGTAACATTGTGTTTAATATTCCTACCGGATTTTAATAGCGATTACGATTGACAAAAAAAGTAAATTAATTTCCTAAATTTTATTTCACACTAAACAATCGTTTTATTTTAATGGTTATAGCTAATTTAATCAGTAGCGGCGTTTTTAAAACGTTATACGTGGTTATAAAACTAATGATTAGAACACGTGATTATAAATGAATTGGGCGCGAGATGAGGATGAATTTTGAATATATTTTCGCTCCACCGCCACTACGCTTACCGCGCCGCGTCACACGGGTCACGATTGTTATGTCGTGTCCGCCATTTTGTCTTATGCACCGGCATGTCACACGAATGGGCCTATATGGAATGTGTGGTACTTAGATAAACCACCTTACTATTTTTGTAATTTTGTTAAAAAAAACAACGAAAATGTTTTTCATAACGTGTATCGAATGTAACTTTTGTTATAACAGTAATAGAATAAGCATTGAAACTACAATTAACAAAAATCAATAAACATCGATTCATCGGTACTTAAACCGAACATGATGATATCTCTTTTTTAACTATTTCGTTCAACTGAAGAGTTATTACTACACAATCGAGTATTTCAAAATACGATTGTGTGCAATAGACGTTAATTACATGTGGTAATCAATTACAAATCACATATAATTGTAGTGTTATGTTCGAAAAGAATCAATCTTAAATTTATAACTCGTGTTTTTGCCGAAAATATATATATATATTTTTTGTAAACAAAAAAATAGCCAACTGGATTGAAATGCAATCCAATTTGATGTTAAGTAGCAACTTCATCCCATGAGTACCTTATACCGATTTTATGTCAACATATCATAACCAGTCTCACTGAGATACCGTAGGCAGGTGCTTGAAGGTGGTAGAACCAGTGTAGTTCGAACAGGGAAGTACCACCGCCACACCTATTTCTAGCGTAAAGCATTTCTTGCGTTTCGATGGAAAGGTGTGGTTGCCGGCACACTTTCAAATGAGGCGACCATCATAGCCCTTGGGAGTAGCAACGCATCTGTGATTGACTTCAGATGGAACCAATATTCTGTATGAAGTTGATTACAGACGTCCATGGGCGGCAGTGACCACTTACCATCAGGTGGACTGCATGCTCGTTTGCTACTTCAGTTAGATAAAAAAGGTACGTCCAATAACTATAATAAATAAAATTTTAATATTCTTCAACTGTCGACCAGCGTAAATATTGCTGTAATAAAAAAGAGTCTCTATGGTGTTACTGAAGTCTTAACTAGTTCGTAAGTGTAACAATTCCAGGTGGAATGGAATTTGAAGCACGAAAAGTTCTGCCACATATAAAATCGCTACACATTACACAATATAACTAAGCGTCATCGTAACTTACAATAATATTCCATCTACACTAACTAATAAGGAAATGAGCCTGCACTTGTCGACCTATCTCGTATCACTGTCCGCGTTTCCTGTTTTGTATTGTTTGCTACTACAAATGTAGAGGTCGAAACTTAATGCAACGTACTGTTATTTTGTGATCGGTGATCCGAATTTCATAAACGTTCGTTTCAAACGTTGCCCAGACTTTTCAAAAGACAAGTCAAGAACATAATAAGATTACACATTCAACACGTATAGATTTAAAGATGTTATCAATAGGTGGTAGAACCAATGTAGTTCGCCCGGGGAAGTACCACCGCCACACCTATTTCTAGCGTGAAGCAGTTCTTGCGTTTCGATGGAAGGGTGTGGTTGCCGGCACACTTTTATATGAGGCGACTATCTTAGTCCTCGGGAGTAGCGACGCATCTGTGATTAATTTAAGATGGAACACTATGTTCCGTATGAAGTTGCTTACAGATGTCAATGTTCGGCAGTTACCATTGGACTGCTCGTTTGCTACTTCAATCTTATAAAACAAAATGCTATGTATAATTGTTGCAATGAGCACACATTTAAAAACGAGTACACCAATTGAACCAGATTAAAAATCGAAATGAAATTCATAATTTAAAAGGCTGACAAGCAAAGAACGGACTTAAAACTTGTACAATAAAATATCATACTCATTATAATATTTTTAATTCACTAACGAGCATGCATAAAATTATTTTAATCGTACATACACCTCACGAAATGTACGTTTTGTTTCAAGTCGAACTAGAACTTGTAGTCCTTGACGCAGAAAGTAGATTGAGCGCACACTCAGTGAAACGTATTTAATTATTACTGCACAATTGATCGACAATACATAGTGTTCACCGTCTACCTAATAAATCCATTGTTGGCTCTTCTCAACGGATCTGTGTATATATACATATATATTTTTTATCTGACTGAAGTAGCAAAAGAGCATTCAGTCCACCTGATGGTTAGTGGCCACTGCCGCCCATGGACATCTGTAATCAACTTCCTACAAAACATGGGTTCCATCTGAAGTCAATCACAGATGCGTTGCTACTCCCGAGGACTATGATGGTCGCCTCATATAAACGTGTGCCCGCAACCACACCCTTTCATCGAAACGCAAAAACTACTTCCCGCTAGAAATAGGTGTGGCGGTGGTACTTCCACGGTCGAACTACACCTTGGTTCTACCACCTTAAAAAATATTCATGCCAATGACATTATTTCACAGTAATGGTGACAGTAATAGCTAATGCTCTTGGTCTCTCCTAATTTTGGAAAAGACTCGTGCCCAATAGTGGTACATAATCAGCATCACAGCAAACACTGTGAACTTTGTTTGAATAAGTCCATGTTACAACGTACCCAACACAAATAATTGTGATTTATTAATGTATTCAAATGTGACACCATCCAGAACCTCCAGGTGAAATCTGTTATGTTTATTTAAAGGTCCAGGCAACATGGGTTTAATTGTTTGCTGTGTCATCTAAATTAAAAGCAACAAATAAGCGTGGCATATAGAAATATTTTTTGGGTAAAAACAAGTAAATTGCCATACTTCAAACGCAAAACTAGCCCATCTATTTCTGTTCGCTGCTGAGTTCTGGTTCATAGAATCCAAACCCATAGAGGTTTGAATGGGACAGTGTCACTTACACTAGGCGTCCCATGTTGTCCACGCTCGATGCATCTGTGGTCGATCTCGATTAGGGCTTCAATCCTGTTAGAGGTTGATTACAAATGTCCACAGGCGTTAGTGATCACTAAGCGTTAAGTGTGCATTCTTGTTTGCTTCTTCGACAACACATCAAAAAATCACTGTACATTCGCTTAACTTAAGGGTTAATTTTGAAACTATATTTAAGAACACTTATTACCACCGGTATATTTCTACTTAATGTATACACTTAAACATCTGTTATAAAAAGTTTTAAGAAAGGTTCAGAACCACCGCACGACGATTCGTTCCGTATAATCATATCGCAATTAAAATGTAACTCAGTCAGCCATTTTGTGAGTGTACTCGTTTATACTACATCGACATCCGCGTCCGATACCATCAATGCCAATCACCACCGCGACAAATTCCTTTGATCTACACAAAAAGCTGATATTCTCGGCATTCGCTATTGTTTTCTTTATACGAATCATTGCGACGAATGCCGCCAATCTGTAGCTATGTTAGCGCTAATTTTATTTGGTTTTACTGCTTAAGAATACATAAAAACCGCACCCTGCTCATCTTGAGACCTTATGATGACGATAATGACACACTAGTTCTTTCCAAATTATATACACGGCTATTACTGCTAATTATTCTCATGCGGAATATTATTAAAACCGAACAATCTAACTTGGAAATAATTGCGGTTTTTAGTCGTACCTTCGTAAGAGAGTTAGTACGATGCCAGTATGCTATTTTTATACCATAATAAAATGCAAAGTCATTGTAGCAATCGATGCTATTGCTGCCTAAGCGTACCATATTAATAGCCGTTTATCAAAATCCACGTAGCCCTGCGATGTTTACTCACTAGAAAAAATATCTAGGCACCGGTAGTAATATTTTTTTATGTAACCATATGTTTACTTGCTTTATATGTACCTACTATGAAATCGTTAATTTCGTATTTTCGTTTTCGCAAAAAGCCTCATAGCAATATGTTTGTTTGTAAGATTGTATTTTAATACACAACTTTTCTATTGTTTCAGGACGCATTTTTTTATTGTTTAGTATTTGATCCTTCACAAAAGACTTTATTAGCAGATAAGGGAGAAATCAGAGTTGGAAGTAGATATCAGACTGAAGTAACTAATTTATTAAAAGAAGGTACGTATTCTTGTAACTTGTTCGTTGGAAATGTAGTCGTTACAAAGGTATAGCATATTGATAGTTCAAAAAAAAATAATTTGTATTTAATATGTAATTTTTTTTTTTAGTTATCAAACTTTCTTGCATGTTTTCTATGTAATGTAACATATAACAAAATATAAGCAACCAACATATTTTTAGAATTGATATCTATGTTTTAAATATTTTAAATATATTTTAAGCTGTAGCATGTAATATTTAATAGGTAATATAAGGAGCTTTTAACAAAGTGCTGCCATCTATAAAATACATATATTATTTATAAATACGATAATGTTTATAACTTTAACTAGTAACACAGACATGGAGCATTCAGCCTAAGATCTTAATATACCAGCATTTTGCAATATGGTCTCTGCCCTATTTAAAATTGTTCACAAATGGCTGTCATTGACAATTTTAATAAAAGTACGTCAAATACTAATTTACCACTGTGTCAGACTCAGAAACATAAAATCGAAATGTATTAATTTAACGACCCGCGTGGCAGAGCGGTTACCATATCGGTCTAGCGGACAATGGGTCCCGGGTTCGATTCCCGGCCAAACAGGTCTCTGAATGATGAGTTTGGATTCATGTTCTGGGTCTGGGTGTTTGTGTATTCGTCCTGTGTGTATCCATGGTACCCACGACACAGGAGAAAAATCGTAGTGTGGGGCTATGAGTGTAGTGTTTTGTTTTGTGTTATAACAATCACTAATGTCGTTGAACACGATATTTCTAGGCGAGGAGGACCCGCGCAACGGCGAAGCCCTCGAGACGCTGGTGTGGACGCCGGAGCACGGGCTCACGGACCGGCAGATCGACCAGTTCCTGGTGGTGTCGCGCTCGGTGGGCACGTTCGCGCGCGCGCTCGACTGCTCGTCGAGCGTCAAGCAGCCCTCGCTGCACATGTCCGCCGCGGCCGCCAGCCGGGACATCACCCTGGTCGGTTATACTCTAGCGCAATCGTTTTGATATTTGTTGTTCACGCATCATATGTGTGTGCATACGTATGTGTGCATGCGTATGTGTGTACAATGTAAATTTTAATTACACGTGTGTGTAATTAAAATATACATACGCATATCGCCGGTTTTTTAACGACATCGCTTAAGTCGAACATTGGCAGCTCTATGCTTGCACGAAGTCAAAATAAAACATGAATAAGGTCAAATAAATTAATAGATTACGAAACAAAATTTATTTTTAACAAAAAAGGTACTTATATACTGTTAAAATGAATTATTTATGCAGTTATTTTATATTACTCTAAACAGAGTTGTCCGATAAACGACGATGTGCGTCCACGTGTACATATGACGTATACAACTATACATACTATACCATATTATATTACAAACATAAATGAAAAAATATTATCATTAAATTGTAACAAGTATTTAATACGAAGAATTTCTTTTATATTTTCTTACAATAGCATAGCGTTTATGCGTCTAGCAGGAATGTTTTATTTAAAAACTCAGATAGATCGCAGAACCGCATTGACCCTTCTACAGAACCCCAGGGTTCCACGGACCACCATTTCGGAACCGCTGTTAGAATCAAATTAATTTATACTGTACCTTGTACTCAGATAATCAATAAAGTGCACGCAGCAGTGCGTGTTTGTTTTAACCTATATCCCAATCTCGGGTCTGCTAGAAGAGATTTCCTTAGAAATAAGCAGTACCAGGGTGTGGTTGCGGGCACACTTTCACATGAGGCGACCATCATAGTCCATAGGAGTAGCAATGCATCTGTGATTGACTTCAGGTGGAACCCATGTTTTGTATGAAGTTAATTACAGATGTCCATGGGCGGCAGTGACTTACCATCAGGTGGACTGCATGCTCGTTTGCTACTTCAGTCAGATAAATAAAATAAAGAATTGCTGTTCGATATGAAGCCACTTACAGATGTCCATTGGCGGCACTGATCATTTATTATCACCAGTACACTGCATGCTTGGCCCTAATTCAATTTGATATTAAAAAAAATAAACAAAAAAATACAACCGAATTCCATGCCACTATACTTATAGTCTATTGTAACTCCGTTTTATTTGATATCTTTGTGTGTGCACAAATAAATAATTGATAATATATATAATCGCACAGTTCCACGCAATGGACACGCTACACAAGTCGGGCTACAGCATAGAGGCGGCGCTGTCGTCACTCGTGCCCGCCAGCGGGCCGGTGCTGTGCCGCGACGAGATGGAGGAGTGGTCCGCCTCGGAGGCCAACCTGTTCGAGGAGGCGCTCGACAAGTACGGCAAGGACTTCGGCGATATACGACACGACTTTGTGAGTCTACGTTATACATATGACGCTTGTTTGTGTATAGTAATGGGAATGGGCGTTCAAAATCGCGGAGTGTACATCATCAAGCACATAAGGCTTATTTATATGTAGTAATAGCAATAGTCTTCAAGATTCAAGTGACCTTTTTTAGGGACTCTTGAATCTGGGACCCTTTAGGGTATGTTTCATTTTAGTATATTGATGCTGGTCTGGTCAATCTGACGAAATTAAATTCACATATTTATTTACCGTTACTACTAATCTTACTACTAGTAGCAATATGGATAATTTAACTACCGTTGTTACTACTGCACTTTTTAGTATTAATGAAGGAAAAAAAAACAATAAAAGTCAGGCCAAAAAAATTTAAGAAATCCTTAAAAACCAGTGCTCCTAGCTTCCTGGCATATAGTCAGACACACTTCTAATAGGAATGCCGCTCTCTTCCACAATTGGGCATCTTAATTAGAACTAAATATAAATATTAGCACTATATTCAAGACAACAGTAAAATTACAAAGAACTAGGAATGGAGTGGCCAGCAGGAAAGTGTAGAATGTACATGAGTACTACTACATACATGAGTTAGTAATTGACTAATTAAAATTACTAGCAAGCGACCAAGTACTCATTAGACTTGATGTCACGTACCCGGATGATAAATTTTATACTAAACTTCGTATATAGCAATTGTACACAAAACTAAGCATACACCTTCATCACCTTCTTAAGATGCATTGTCTCCTTTATCAATATGTGGTGGGTACTTCACTCAATATATCTGTCGCGATAATCATTTGTTCAGTTTCACTTTCAGAACCTTAAGTAAATTCTTATCAAATCAATGATGACCACTTGAGGTTAGAACTTGGTACTCAAGGATGCTATAATACGCGATACAAATGGAATGTTGATACTGATAATCGGTAGTTAAAATATGTGTGTTTTTAACGCCCTGTACGTTTCCCATATCATGAGGTCTAATACGATGCATATAAAGGTAGCAATTTAGTAGCAACTGTTGGTTAAAAAAAGTCTCTCAATCATTTGAGCAGATTATTCTAACTGGATTGGTGACTGGCCATCCTGGTGTCGGAATGGCCGGTCGCCTTAAAAAGTATGTTTTTATTTTAATGAAAGGTAGCAATTATCTAAAGAAAGTAGCAACTAGAAGCAACTGGGTAGCAACTTTTAGTAATTATTTCTATGTAAAATATGGGTAGTGACCGGCCATTTTAACGGACACAAAATATCGAAATCAAAATTAGCCATTATCAACTGACCAGTTAAATATGCTACATTCATGCAAAATTTCATGTAAATCTGAATAGCGGTTCTTGCATGATTGAGTAGCAAACCGACACAACTTTCATATATCAGATTAAAATGTTTCATACTCTACACAGTTGCCATGGAAGACGCTAAAGAACCTAGTGGAGTACTACTACATGTGGAAGACGACGGACCGCTACGTGCAGCAGAAGCGCGTCAAGGCGGCCGAGGCGGAGTCCAAGCTGAAGCAAGTGTACATTCCCAATTAGTGAGTGTTTGTACCACACACATGCAATATGATTATTGTCGTTGTGTTACGTGTTTATTGTTTTTTATTTATTTGCGAAAGGTTACGTTATTATTTTTATGCGACTTTAATAGTTATTATTAATCGATTTGCTTCTTTTCGTGTGTTTTCATATTGGCTAATAGTAGTCTTTTTTTTTTGTTATAATTATGTTAATTTTTTTTCGCTGCAAAGCTGAATATGTTTACGAGTGTTGTACTGTAAACATTGTTGACGTAATTTTCAAGTTTCTCCACGACCTTTGTCGATTGTTAATTATCATGATTAACCTTTAATTAGGCGCGCCAATAAAATAACATTGTTAGTCGCGCGGGGTCTGCAGTTACCCCAAATTGTTAGGTATGAAATAAGAAACATTTAAGTTAGTAATCAACTTTAATTGTTATTAATCTACTTATCTCTTATTAAACTTTTAGAAAAATACAAAAAATCTTAACAACATCTTTAAAACAATAGAAAAATATGTTTTTCGTAAGTACTTATAACAATTCAACAATTATCACAAATTTTCTTTGTATGATCGCCACATATAAATTTGTTGCACTTATTGCACTTTGCGGTCGTTTTCCTATCGCCTTTTCGTGGACAGATGTAGCACCTTCCTCTTTTTGTTGAATTCAATCCAGTGTTAGACGTTGAAGGAGTTGCAACATCAGGTTCTGACAATCGCTTTTTCAAAGCACTAGGCAGAGACGGAACTATTGCTCGCGCTAATCTATGTGCTTTTACTAACTCTGTTGATAATAACTTTAGAAAAATTCGTCTGCTTATGATATTCTCATTGTTGTTGAAGTTATAAATAACGAATGCATTTATAGCAGACACATTGAATAAGTGGAAAAAGATAACCATAGGCCATCTCTTCGTCCGCCGAGCAACGTTATATGTGGAACACAGCTTGTCATTAGTGTCTACGCCACCTTTTGTTTTATTATAGAATAAAATCATCTCCGGCTTCTTCAATTCTCCCTCGTCTATGATGTCATCATGATGCATAGACGACAATAATACAACAGCTTTAGATTTTTTTGAGACATAGGAGCACAAAGTCAGTTCGTCATGAAAACCAAATAACGTAGAGTGTACTTCACGGCGTCTGTCAGGCAAAAATGCTTGTGGTATTTCTTTTTTATTCTTTCTCAATGTACCTACTATTGTCAATTTGTCTTTCAAAAGGTCTTTAGCTAATTCAACACTTGTAAAATAATTATCCATTGTAATATTGCGTCCTGTATTCTTGACTGTTTCCGTCAGTCGTTTGACGAGACTTTTTGTGTCATTAGGGATATTGTAGGGCCCGTCTGGCTGTTTTCCTACGTAAACTTCAAATTTCTGGAGATAGGCAGTCTTAGCATCAACCATTGCATAGTGCTTTATTCCATATTTATTAGGCTTACTTGGCATATATACCAATCCTGAAAATCTTCCTCTAAACGCGGGGAGTTGTTCATCCACAGTGACATACTCCGACACTGTGTAGTGCTTTATAAAATTTTCATTTAGAATATCACAAAATTGACGAATCGGGGCCAATTTATCTACAGTTAGCCTAGATTGCCGAGAACTAGCATCATCAAAACGCAAGCAACGTAGGATAAATAAAAAACGTTTTGCTGACATTGTGTCTGAAAAAAATTCTATTCCAGTCCCATCATTTGCCCACAAATCTAGAAAATTTAAATGCGATGAACGCAGAACTCCGGACATAGCCAACAATCCAAAAAATGCCAAAATTTCTTCATAATTTACATCTTTGGCATCACGTTCCCTTTGGAATTTATGACGAACTGAAGATATATATTCATTTGTATGTTTCATTATCAATTCTATAATAATTTTATCAAAAAATAACAAAAAACAATCAGTCTTACTTTTGGCATCTCTTGCTGCTCCTTTAGAGCCTGGCAAATGAGTAACAATATTATGAGATCTTTGTCTTACTCTTTGGCTGGGAACAGATTTGTTCCATTTAGTACTCTTATCTTTACCTAAAAAATACGTAGATGAATCGGATGGTGGTTGGGAGTAGGTCGATGTGGTTGGTTCTTCAGTATCACTTAATTCTGAATCTGATTCATGCCCTGATTCCCAAAGTGTATCTGCGTCTTTTTCTAAGTACAACTCATTGTCAGTCTCATCGAAAGCTTCTTCTTCTTCTTCAAGAATTGCACTTATTTGTTCTGGTCGAAGACTCTTCCTATTTTGGGCCATGATGAGATAATTCTGTGAAAGATAAATTGATAACTGTTGAAAAAAAAAGATGAACTAAACAAGTCGTGGTAATTTATACACATAGAGAAAAAACAAAACGTAATAGCGTGTGTTTACGAAGTAAACACATAAAAAACACAATTTTGTATTATATACCAAACTATACTTGTCTAAAGAATAGTAATTAACGTTATATATTTTTGAAATTGACAATATAAAATGGTTAAAATCATAATATAAAAATATTTACTTACCTAAATTTGAACTACACTATTAGTCGCGCGGGGTCGCCGCGACCCCAAGCCCCTCCGTGCAGCACGTGTGACAAGCTCCGCGGCGCGAGTGACACTGAATCGGGTGGAGACTAAAGAGTTAGGAAGCTAGCAAGAAATTCGGGTTGCCAGCTTTATTAGCTAAAAAAATAACTCAACTTGAAGATCACTTGGGGTCGCGGCGACCCCGCGCGCCTAATTAAAGGTTAAGTAGAGGAAATCATTTTACTTGAAGAAAATAATTAAATAAAGTATGTTAGACAATACCTACTTATGAACAATACGTCTATACATATGTTATACGTATTAAAAAGAATATGTGTGTTAACCGATTATCTTTCCTTTAATTAATAAAAATATCTTCCATCCAAAATGAGTAAGGAAAAAGTATTGCATATTTTTCTTTTTAGATTTCCCACCGATATTTTTTGTTGCTTAATAGTTATTGTTGAAAAAACTAAAAACCTTAAACGATTATGTTCGAATCTCGAGCATCAACCTAAGATATAAAAGAAAATAGTCGGCAATGTCGTATTGTACGTTATTGGCCATCACGTGCAGTATATAGAGGTTGTAGAGTATATCAGAATCAAGACCAGCTGCGGATTGAAGGTTGAGCGATTGGAGTCCCGCCATAAGGTGAACTTCAATTCCTATGTGGTGGGAGTACCAACGGAGCAGATGTCAACCTTCATGAAGGAAGAATTTTGGCCGAGAGGTGTTGTGTTGTGAGGAGGACACCGCGCGCAACACGACGCCGCACATTCGTGTTACATAAATTTTAAATATTGTTCATGTACAGTAATGTAATATTTTATATTGGTTAGTTTCTATTTTGTATAGTATCATAGTTTTATTAAGTTTTATGTATTAATTTGTTATATTGTTTACTTGTATTTGTGTATTAGTATCTATGGGCCTTTGTAGCCTGATATAAATAAATAAATATCGTTGAGTGTGTTGACGTGTCCGTGCCCCCGCAGCAACATCCCGAACCCGGCGCTGGTGGCGGGCGGCGGCGGCGCGGCGGGCGGCAAGGCGCCGGCCGTGCTCAACGGCGGGACCAACGGCACCGCCGCGCTGCCCACCGCCAACCTCTGTGCCTCATGCCAAGGTACGTCGCCTTTTTTATTTTGTTCTCGAGGGGGAAACCTTCAAAAGGTACCCGACGTCGTGGGAGACACGAAGGTTGTATCACCTATCATCATCATAACTTGTATGGTTTTACTTAATGTAAGGCTGGAATATCTTTGGTTCAAGGATCACTAACTTTATTGTACCTTAGGTCTACGAACTACTTTAAATCGTAGTAGGTTGTATTACTAATCCTAACTTTATGGGATTTATCAATTGCAAATATTCCTAAATGTATATCATGTATGTTTATCTGCCGAGCCGCCTGGCGGAGCAGTTACCATACCGGTCTGACGCGCAATAGGTGTCAGGTTCGATTCCCAGCCAGATGAGTTTAGATTCATGTTCTGAGTCTGGGCCTTTGTGTATTCGTCTTGTGTGTATCCATGGTATCCACGACACAGGACAAAATCCTAGTGTGGGGCTATGAGTGTAGAAAGCTTGTAAAGTATGTATTTGTTACCATCATTGTATTTTTTTTGATGTAGCAAACGAGCGTACAGACCATCTGATGTTATGTAATCACTGCCGCCCATTGACATCTGTAAGTAATTTCCTATAGAATAGGGGTTCTGTGTTAAGTAGATCTCTGGTGCGTTGCTACCTCATATATAATCGAACTGCCAACCACAACCTTCCTACCGTATTGCAAAAAAAACTGTGGATTTGCCATGAGCTACTCGTATCATACAAAAACAAATGTAACAACATATACTTTAATATGATATTTCTAGAAGAGGTGGACCCGACAATAAATGTTATTCTGCATGATTTATCACTCTAAATCAAAATTCCCGTCGTCACCTTTTATTTTTTTTTTTTTATTATTTAATTTCATCCATTAATAATGTAGAATCAAAAAGGATTGTTTCAATTTAACCTGGCTCTCCTGAAAAAATTGCGTTTTAGAGTTTAATTCAAGCAGCGATACGTAGCTTTCCTGGTTTGTCTTTTATTTCTAAGGTATGGAATCTTTGAGCGTGGGGCTGATAAACTTATATTACGGAGATCTATTTACTAACGTCATGTTTCATTAATTTGAGTAATGTATTGTAAGAGAATTGTATTGTAGTGATATTGTAATTTGTTGGTAATAATAACGAACAATACAAAATCTTTAAAACTAAAATAAATATAAAGTTAAATTTATTAACACGTTTATTTTTTTTTTTCAGTTACAAATTCAACCCAGTGGTATGCATGGGGACCGCAGCATTTACAGTACAGACTGTGCGGCTCCTGCTGGCAATATTGGAAAAAATACGGCGGTCTTAAGGTGAGTGGATTTGTTTAAAACATTAACATTAGTAGTCAATGTTCCGCCTCTTAAGTAGCGTTTTGAAAATGTTTTTCTTTGCTGTTCTTTTATTTTCATTAACATTGACACTGAAGTTCCCAGCTTATTAGAGCCACCCAACAATCGGCCCACCCGTATTCTTTGTATGGACTTGTAGGGATGTACGCTTACTACATCAACTCCGTAGCGTCACCGGGTTATCTAGTGCGTAAGCCGTCCACGCGCAGTCGGCTCTTCACCACTCTGTGATAACTCACTGCTAGTATGCTTGTCTTGCGTTGCTGCAGATTGCTAAAGCTCTAGCTCGGAATGAACGGCGCGACGTATACGGCAATGCTGTTACGGAGTGACAAGGCGGCATTTTTCGGTTGCCAGGACACTCAAATAAGCGGTGAACTTAAGCGACATTTCCATCATCAATAGTTAAAACTTTAAGTGATTATTGCCGCCCTTCTGTCAACTAACACAATTAATGTTTTTCTAATTTCTACTGGCATTCCTTTATAAAGTCGACTCGAGATGTATTGCTACCACCTGAGGATTACGGTAGCTTTATATCCGTATCAAATCATATAATTTTTAAATGATGTGTCCAGACCGCCGGCGTGTTCGGCGAGAGTGAAGCGGAGGCGCGGGGCGCGCGCGGCGAGGGCGAGGAGGGCGCGCTGTCCGCCTCGCACCGCCCGCACCGCTGCACCGTGCTCAACTGCGGAAAGGTAACGACCATATAGCTCAGCGCTTTCTGAACGCTTTATGGTGTAATAAAAGCTACCATATTTAGTTTTTTTTTATTTGACTGAAATAGCAAACGAGCATGCAGTCCACCTGATGGTAAGTGGTCACTGCCGCCCATGGACATCTGTAATCAACTTCATACAGAACACGGGCTCTATCCGAAGTCAATAACAGATGTGTTGCTACTCCCGAGGACTGTGATGGTCGCCTCATATAAAAGTGTGCCCGCAACCACATCCTTCCATCGAAACGCAAGAAATGCTTCACGCTAAAAATAGGTGTGGCGGTGGTACTTCACCAGTCGAACTACACTGGTTCTACCACCTTCAGAAAGTTACTGTTAATTGTAACATCTGACTGATAAAAGTGGATTAACTTTAACTTTGAATATTATGAGCTGTCGTTAGACTATCTGATAGTAACTATTTATCATAATTTAGTTTAAAGACTAGATTATTTATGGTTTAGTAGGGCCTACCAGAATTGCTTATTTTTCTTGTGTTGAATTGTGAAAATGAATTCACTTGAACTTTAAATAATATAAGCTTTCATTAGACAATCTGTAAGAAACTAGTAATCCAAATCATGATACATGTTACCCTCATAATATTATAAATACCATAACGTTTTATAAAAAAAATATATAAAATGTGTCTCTATTCTTTATGGCCATGTCATAAACATCTATTGACAGATTTTTTTTCAAACAAAGGCTTTTCATTTTCAACCTTTTTGTTGTACATTCAAAATTTTAACATTAATATGCATAAAAAGTCAACAGCTTTTCTATAGGCACGAGAGATGCATTTATCCATCCCTACATATAGGCCATTGTTATGAATTTTTTTGCCAATAGTCATAGCAGTACAAACTGCAAATCTATCACATTTTTCTTGTTATTTTGTAACTTGTAACAACCTGGAATCACTACGTAGTATACACATGTGTTACAATGGCTACTGTCACCTCAGGAGTTCAAGCTGCGCGCTCACCTCGCGCGGCACGTGGCGACGGCGCACGGCGGCGGCGGCGAGGGCGCGCGGCCGGTGATGAAGACGCGCGCCGCGTTCTACCTGCGCGCGTCGCCGTTCACGCGGCTCGCGCGTCGCCTCGCGCGCGCGCTGCGACGCCCGCGACACTTCGCGCGCTCGCCCTTCTCGCCGATCAACTTGCACCAGGTCAAGCATGAGTGTGAGTATCCGTTGATGTACTATACTGTTATTATATTGTGACATACTATAGTGTTATACATATTATAGTGTAACATTAATGTACCTACTGATTATTTTTACCAAGATCAATGTGGAATTGAATTATTGTCAAAAAATATTTATATCCTATGGCACTAATTAAATTGTTATTTTATTATATTATAAATGGTGATCTTCACCTTCACGGCTATTGCCGGTATTTATAGATACCCCGTCCTGTAACCCACAAGAAAAAAGGTATCTATGTCCCTGCTACTAATTAAGTATTATATAGAATAAATAAACTATAGGATGTAACATATATTTAATACACGCTAATAGTAATATATAAGTATTCGTACAATATTCAAATAGACTATGTATGTAATATAAATAATTAAAGAGAGAATACCCTTATGTATCTATTACGCTACTTTACTCTTCTACCTCTTCTTCTTACATTTCTTCGCTGCGTTCCCAGTTGCGAGTTGCAATTTGATTCTCCTATATTTGTTGAGTGTGGAATGATCGAATCTGTTGGGCTTGTTAATAATTGATCTGATATATTCTGTATGTTATTTCCTTGTCCTGTATTTGTCGTTTGCTCTATGTTCTGTGTATTTTGTGAGTTGGTAACGAAGACAGTATCTCCTAGCACTTTACTGAGTATTGTTGATGAGTGTATTGCTGCCTGTTTTTGTAGTATAGTGATGTCAATGAAGGTGTCTAATTTTTCTATGTATTTTTTAATATTTTTACCTACAATGCCAGTTGCACCAATAATTATAGGGATGATAGCCGTTTGCGTTTTCCACAAACGGCTAACTTCGTTTTTGAGGACATGGTATTTACTTAATTTTTCAATTTCTTTCGCTCCTATATTATAATCAGATGGTACAGATATGTCTATTAAATAGGTTTGGTTATTGGTTTTATCTATATATATTAAATCTGGTCTATTGTGTGTAATAGTGACATCTGTTTGAACTGGCATTTCCCAAAGAATTTTAGTAGTTTCATTCTCTTTCACTTGGGGCTGTGTGAGCGTCTCCTTCCACCAAAGGCTAGTTACTTCTATCTTATGTTTTTTAGCTAAACACCAGTAGACATACTGCACAAGATTATTATGCCGCTTTACGTAATAATTTCCTGCTAATTTTTCACAACCTGATATGATGTGTTGCGTGGTCTCATCCTTACAGGCACACAGGCGACATTTTCCGTCTACTGGTTCTTTCAATATGTCCCGTCTATGTTGGCGTGTCATTATACATTGATCCTGTATGGCGAATACTGACGATTCCGTAATTGGAGATATTTGCTGCTTTTTAATCCAATTAAACGAGAGTTCTGTATCTATATTTGTTTGATCTAATACCTTTTTAATGAATTGTCCGTGTAACTGTTTATTTCGCCATATATCTTTGCATTTTTTAACTATTGCTTCCCTAATGTCTTTGTCTGTATATATATTTTCTCGTGTTAAGTGTAATTGGTGTTCTATGTCCTGCGCTTCTTTAATTATTGAGTATTTATCCTTATGTATATCATGGGTTACTATTGCTTTTATCAAGTCATCACCTTCCGTTTTTAAGTATTGTTTATATTTAACTATCTGCGTTTTATACATGTATTCAACGTTCACTAAACCTCTTCCACCCTGAGTTACTGGTAAGTATAATCTTTCTACTTCTGCTTTTTGTTGGTGTGCTTTTTTCATTGCTAGTAGTTTTCTTGTTTTTGTATCTATTTTCTTTAAATCACTATTTTTATAGTTTATAACACCAAAGGTATATAATAAAACCGGAATGGCGTAGGTATTTATGCCTTTTATTAAATTTCGCGAGTTGAGATGAGTGTTGATTAGTTTTTTTATTCTTTTAAAGTATTCTTTAATAATCTGGTCTCTAACTATGCTATGTTCAATTTTTCCTGACTCATGTATTCCTAAATATTTGTATTTATCTTCTATCGCAAGTTGTTTTATTATTTCACCTTCTAAAAGTATATGACCCTCCCCTGTAACTTTATCTCTATGTCCTGAGCTAATGTGTATTGTATTACATTTGTCTAAGCCAAACCTCATTCCTATGTCCTTTGTAAATATTTCTACACTATCTAACAATACTTTTAAATGGTGTCTATTATTTGCATATAACTTTAGGTCGTCCATGTACAACAAGTGATTGATCCAGAGACTATCTTTAAGTTTATACCCTTTCATTTCGTATTTGTTTAAAACAAATGAAAGGGGATTGATTGCTAAACAGAATAATAAAGGTGACAGTGAATCCCCTTGAAATATTCCTCGTCTTACTTGAATCGGTTCAGTAGTTAACGAGTTTTGCGTACCCCGAGCAGTCATTATTACTCTCCACGTCGGCATAACCAGTTCTAGGAATTGTTTGATAATAGGTGGGCATTTATAGACATCCAATACCTTAATAAGCCATTCATGTGGTACACTATCAAATGCTTTTTGGTAGTCTATCCATGCCATGCTCAAATTCTTCTGGGACTGGTGTGCATCCTCTAATATAGCCTTGTTTACCATGAGATGATCCTTGCATCCTCTAGCTCCCCGTCGACAACCACGTTGTTCTATTGCTATAATATTGTTTTGATGGCAGTGATCGTATAAAATATTGGACAAAACAGAGCTTAGTAATTTATACATTGTGGGCAGGCATGCAATAGGTCTCCAGTTTTTTGGATCTTCAGTTTGTTCATTTTTTGGTATTAAAATAACCTGTCCTGTTGTGAACCACTCCTCTAATGTGTCCTTGTCTGTAACTATTTTGGTGTATATAGAACCTAGGTAACTGTGTACACTGGTAAGATATTTTAAATAATAATTCTGTATTTTGTCTATTCCTGGCGTTTTCCAATTCAGTAGTTTTTTAACTGCAAGTTTTATATGTTCTTCTGTAATTTCTTTTATGTCTATACCGTTTATTTCACTAGATGACAGTTCTACTTCCTTAATCCATTTAGCTTTACTATTAAAATGCACAGGATTTGACAGTATAGACGACCAAAATTCTTCTACTACTTCTTTATCGGGCAATTTAATATCTTTGAAACTATTTCCACCTAAACTTCTGTATAATTTGTGTTCATTTTCAGTGAATAGTGTATTTTGTTCCTTTCTACTATTTATATCTTCATATCTTTTTATCCTACCAGCTAACGCTTTAATCTTTTGTTTTAATATTTCTTCTATATTTCTATGTTCATTATCATTTTGAATGTTGTATTGCCTATATAATTTATCTTTAATTTTTGTCATCTTACGTGTTTTGATTCCTTTACTTATTTCTATCAATTGCCCTAATTCTTTCCTATACTTTTCTATTTTTATTTGTATTCTTTTTTTCCATGGTGGATCAGATTTATTTTTAAAAGTATTTTTAGGTGTATATGGTATTTGATTATTATTTATTATTAGTGTTTTAGCAGCTGCGTAAATAATGTTGTTTATATCCCGTAAAGAGTTATGAGTTGCCAGTATATTAGGTAGAAATTTATTTAGTTTGCAAAGATTTTCTATGAAACGCTTATTTATTTTCGCTTTCGGTAGAAGTTGCCGCTCTTCAATAGTAGTTTCTTTAGTTTCACTTAACATTTGTAGGAAATTTAAAATAAGAGGATCCTGATCTTCATTTACTTCAATATTTCGTGAAAGTTGATCTATATTTTGTATCTGTTCTATTGAGTAATCTATGTGATGTGTAGCGGATGTAATGGTATCCGGATGAGTAGATAAAGTAGTGGTTTCTTCTGCTATTACATTTTCGTCTAAGTTTTCTACCGTGTCTATTATGCCTTCTGCATGTTTTTGTATACGATCCAGTAATTCTTGTGATATAACATTCTGTTTTATAATTCTACGAGCTTGATTCGATAAAGTGTTACCATTAAATTTATGAATTTTTGGGTTCCTAGGGTTTCTCTCAGTAAAAAGTTTATGTAATCTATCTATATATCCTGGCCCGTCTGATCTAGCCTTAAAATAACAAAACATTAATTCTTCTTGTTCTTTTATTGACCACTTTCTTCTTCTGTCGTCACTAACTGCGTAATTTGTGGTCGATACAGATGAGCCGACAGAGTCTGTGGGCGAAGCCCTACTCTGCAAAGCACCATCTGTCCCCTCCCCACCCCGTTGATCGGCTGTAGTATTTTCGGGTCCCCCGACTCTCGCCCGCCTGTTCAGCGAAGAGTCGCTGACGGTCTGCATGCTGTCACGTCCAGCGTCAGCTCCAGACGTGCCCCGGCGATCACCCCCAGGCAGCGGCCCAAGTGTATCATTACTAAATTGTCTCTCCATATTTGAAGGTCACTAGAGCTCCGTTAGTCATTGGGTTGTATCTAACTCTTAAGAGTTTCCAATGTCCGCCCCTCACGTGGCATCGGTGGTCATGCCGGACGTGGAGTTAGCCTTTGAGGGGCTTGTTATTTTATTATATTACAGAAGTAAAGTGTCTATTATGATATATTTTAATAAAACTTTGTATTTTGATTGGCTATTATGATAAATATGAAATATAGTTTTGAATTTAACAAGTTACTTCTGTAAAAAGTAACGTAAAACATTTAACTACTAATTTAAATTACTATTTTAGCGATGGCTTCTTGAGTTGAATAATATGCTGACCAGTTGTCATTCAATAACTGCTGTACAGTTTACTGCTGTCTAGTATTCGAATACATTTTATTAAAATACACAACTTTGTGCAATTTGATAAGCCATTCTTTTCTTCAAATGAAAGTTCTGAGTTCGGTAATGCAAAATCCACCTACACGCGTTACACGCTCACTTACGTGTTCTCCACGACAAAAATGTATTCGATAGTGCTGTAGTACCGTCAGTTAAACGCATGATTAAGTCGTTGTTGTCCGCAGGTACGATAGCGATGGCCGGCCTCGGCAGCGCGGAGCTGCGCGGCGCGAGCGCGAGCGGCGGCGCGGGGCGCGCGCGCGGGCCGGTGGGCGCGGTGGCGGCGCGGCTCGCGGCGGCGCTCGGCGGCGCGGCGCCGCGCGCGCAGGACTGGCTCACGCTGACGCCGCGCGACCGCATGCCGGCGCCGAACCACGTCGCCTTCCCCAAGCCGCCCAAGGCGCCAGGTAACTCTCAACACTAACTCTCATGGGATCACAATGATATATCGATCGACACGCATCTCTGCCATACTAAGGACTGTGACCATTACCAGATAAGATATTTTATTGTTTGACTAGTGTGTACTAAAAGTTATAATCATACCATTACTGGGCAAAATACTCATATGCAACATCAATCAAACATCAGATATTGGATCGGCCAGTATGTGCGATAACGATCAATAGAATGACTTGCGGTGCAAAGAATTGGCTCAGATCAGAACGGTTCAGTGCTAATAACTGATATATGAATTGTTAAACTTAAGCTATTTGTTATATAATATTAAACTTAAGAACTAACACAGTTCCCTATTTCGCTACATACTGTTTTTGCTGCATATGTACTAAAATAATTTAGTATGTACGTTTAATGAATTTTTCAAGTATTAGTGCGTGGCCAAAGACTGACAAAATTGATTTTGATAAAAACATGAATTGCATATTGTAATTTTCTTTATTTTTCCTTTCTAACCAGGGACCGAATAACTTTATTTTGATTTAAAAAAGCACGCTATTTTATTTAGCCATGCAATTATATTAGAAAAACACCTATATGTATACATGTTACATATTATCCGCTCCACACAGACGGCAGCCTGCTGTACGAGCGCGTGGCGTCGCGCGCGGAGCTGGAGGCGCGCCGCTCGCCGCCGCCGCCCGCGCCGCCCGCCGCCGCGCCGCTCAAGCGACGCGCGTACGACGACATCAACGGGCTCGACAGTACGTTTGCACACGATTATACTTTGACGGGCCCCCCTTTTTTTTTTGTTTTCGAGGGGGAAACCTTCAAAAGGTACCCTACGCCGTGGGAGCAACGCAGGGTTATGTGGAATTTTTACCGCACTAAAACCCCCTCGGTGGCCGTCCTCGGCGCTAAAAAGAGGACTCCGGGAACTCGGTCCGACCGCAACCGGAATTTGACGGGCCCCTATAACAAAATCGTATATGGAAAACCAATATACAGTATGAAGCTTTGTTGATTGTAATAAGTGATTCTAATATCCATTTAGAAACTTATAATAAGTTCCTAAATAGCTATTACAATGATTTTCCATAGATCTTAGCGTAAGTACCTATTCAATGTTTGTATGTCCACAAAACTTCTAGCTTCGTACTGTAAATTGATAATTTTTCTTATACAATTTTGTTCTAGGGGCCTGTCGACTTTATATCTCTCATACAACGAATAATTACTACACTATGTATATAAATGTATGGAGTAAATACTGCATTCAATTATATATAGAGTGTATTTATTGTCTTTTTTTTACTTTTGTTCCAAATAGAGTATTGTAATGATTTTATTTGTTTGTGTGTCTAGCTGTTTATAGAAAGAAAGAAAGAAAGATCTTTATTTAGTCAATTTTTGGGTTACAATAATATTGAATTGATTTATTGACATACTTAACATACTTAACATACTGTATTTAAAAGGTTGCCGGACACCTATAACATTCTGTAATCGATGTAACTAATAGTTTAGTGTCACTTTTTGTAGTCTTTACTACAAATTAAAAAAATGTAACATTAGTTACTTTAATATCAATTTAAGAAAATTATTATTGTATAATAATAATAATTAATCTTTAACTAATTAACGAATAATGTAAATAATTGCTTGACATAAAATGTAATGATTTAACATCCATGAATTAATATCCACAAATACCATAATTGTGCGCAGATAAATTACATTTTTTATTAAAAACGTAATTTTTTTCACGCTTTCCAATGTGAAAATAGTTGATGCAGGTTTGTAATTCGTATTTTTTTTATTTTATATTGTACCAATTTAATTAATTTCATTTAAATTGCTAAAAATGAATAAACTTATTATTGACATAGTTTTCCGCCTATTTTAATACTTGTACTTCAAAGATTTTTTTAGTAATTTTAAAACAGTGCAATTATAATATATATTTTATTACAAAATATATCAATTCGCATTTGGCCAGCGCGGTTGAATATGGCTTATAACTCTCCCAGTCTGAGAGAAGACCTGTGCCCAGCAGTGAGACAATAATGGATTACGAGATTTAATACAGGAAAATTAAATTGAATTATTTCACGATTTGAATATTAATTGCACTCTCCAATTGCCCACTTACATAACATGGTACACGAGCGGTTGTATTTGTCCAGGAGGCGGCAGCTGCGCGGCGCCGCCGCCGGCCAAGCGGCCCAACAAGCACCCGGCGCCGATGCAGCGGCCCTCGCGCGAGCAGTACGCCGCCATGTGCGCGCGCGCGCAGGCCACCGGCCAGCCGCTGCCCGCGCACGTGTTTGCACACGTCAGTATACAATAATCACTACATTGTATAAAACAAAGTCTCTTCTCGCTGTCTGTATCTTTTAAACTACGCTACGGATTTTAATTCCGTTTTTTTAATAGATGGAGTGATTCAAAAGGAAGGTTTTTATGTATAATACATGCATAAAATAGTGGAGGAACACTGCTTAGATTTTTGACATTTAGACGGAACGAAGTTCGTCAAGTTAGGTAGTATATGATAATATACGATACCGTATATGTATTTATAGTTCAATAATACGTACAGACACGCGTTTTGGTTGCCGACTCACTTATATATGCAAAGCATTATCTTCAGATAGACACCTTGTTCTATATGAGTATGCTTGCAGATAACCATGGCCGGCAATAACCACTTAACATCTGTTAAAAAAACTGTGATGATGATACAATGTAATACATGGTAATACATGGTAATGTATTATGATTTAGTGAAACATACATACATACTGCGTTATAGTGTCAATAGACATCAATGCCGTATGTTTCAGTAATACATACTTACACAACTACACTATAGGATATGGTTAACGTTATTTAAAATGTTTTACCGACACGATTAAAATAAAACATACAAATACCTCTAATTACAATAATATAATAGAGTACTTATTATATGTACATTGAACTTTTTATTGCAAAGTTACGCAAAACTCCATGCGATATTATAAAGAAACGGACACATGGTAATTCATAGAATAAATGTAAATGTTCTATGATTTAGTTTTCATCTATGATTCAGATTGTAATAATATTAAAAAAATGAATATAAATAAGAAAAAAAGACAAACCCGCTGAGTTTCTTGCCGGATCTTCTCAGTTGAGGTCGTATTCCGATCCGGTGGTAGTGTAAGAAAAAAAAAAGTAACTGACAATTTGTAAGTGCCCCCGCAGGCCTATACAAAATAAAGACATTTCATTTCATTTCATTTCATTTCATCTCATCTATTTTAGCGTATCAAATATCGTCATTGCAAATCAAATCTGCTATACATTTACACATCAAAGTCTTTTACGTTTCTCTTACAAATACTTTTAACAAAGGTGACGAAGCTGTCGAAATGAAAAAAACGACAATGTATGGATTCACTCTTTATTCGTATGCACTAAAACGTTATTGACAAGTCAAATTAGTATAGTTACAATTATTTCTTATGTATATACAAATCAAAGATAAATTACATTAACACGTTGCAAAAACCCAACACAGGTAAACGGCAAGCCGACGAACTTGACCGGCCGCGGAGGTCGTCGCCATGTCATCTCCTGGATGGATGCTCCCGATGACCTCTACTACAGAGCCACTGATGCTGCCAAGTAAGTACATTGGATTGTTTTTCATATCATTACTGTTTTTTTTAAATATTTAATTAAGTTGTAGGGTTTTTAACCTTTTAAAATAATGACGTAAAATGTTGAGTATTTTCTGTCTCGGGTGCAAGTAACGCGATTATCATAGGTTCGAATCCTAGAGGACAGATTTTGTTAGGTGTTTCTGACGGATGTGTGTTTGTGTTTCCTCATTTTAATGTTTCATAGAGACGCATTAATTGTGTAAATTCTTTCCCTTTTAAATAGTGTGCATAATCGTGAATACCGGTTTATTCGGTACTCGCCCTTATAATCAGATAGTTCTCCGTTTATCTAACAAAAAGACCTGTCGATAGATCTTATTGTCGTAAAAAGTTAGAAAGGCATAAAGCTATTGATGATAGATCTTTTAACAATTTATTCAAGATAGATTCAGAGATAGATTTTTTAACGATTTTGATATAAGACTGTTTATATTAAATTTGGTATAAAAAAGTATTATAGCAGTTATTACTCGAGGCACAGAAATAATGTTGTAATGCTTGCGACTACCAGGTCCCTGCGACGGAACCTGAGCTGCGGCGAGCTGAGGCGCGGCGCGCGCGCGCCGTGGCGGGCGATGCGCGGCGCGGCGGGCGCGGCGGGCGGCGGGGCGGCGGGCGCGGCGGCCGCGCTGGTGGCGGGCGCGGCCAAGGCGGCGGGCGCGCCCGCGCAGCCGCTGCAACTTGTCATCCTCGACTGACAGGTGCGTGTGCCGATATGTTGACGACCTTAGCACAGTAGCATCATGTCGAACAGTATGGATACTGCCTACAAACATTCGAAATGGGCTCACTCGCACAACTGTACGCATCGACGAGGCCGCTAAGTGGTTTTCGCAGTCCTTTAGTAGCGAGTGTTGCGTCAAGATGAGTGGTCACGTTGCTATTTGATTCCGCGATCTTGTTTAAAATGTCACAACTACAAAAATTACAACTATGATCTACAAATTGTATTAATATTAAAATGTTTTCCATATTTAAAACTATAATAATAATTAATGTCATGCTGGTATTAACCGACGCCGTGAGATTTTTACCTTCTTATATTATTTGTAAACGGCTAAGATATATTCGATTGATTGATAAGTACAGGACAGAAGTTGCCAAAATAAAAATTAATAACAGTATTTTTTTTTAAAAATAATGTAAAGACAACCCTATTGCTTCAATAGAGTATTTCAATGTAGGTATTATTTTATCAACTAGGCTTGGTTTCCATACTGTTCCATATTTGTACTGTGACCTCAGTTGAAAATAGTGAACGTCACCTTACCAGTCTGGCACGCAATTTAGATATTTATTTTGGGTCTATTTTTTGCTGTCTCTATGACTGTCTATGTGTCTGTTTATGTGTATATTTATAAAAACCACAGCATTTTCAAACTATATAAAAAAACCCCAATCTAGTTCCTGAATGTTCCCAAACAGCCAGTGCTATCTAAACATCTTTTCACTTGTCTAATTTTTTAGGTCCAAAATATTGACCACTGATTGAGCATTGCATTATTTTAGTATAAGTATGTTTTGATTACGTATTGTTGAATAATTGAGTACTAAATTAGATAGTTTGCTCAATATAATATTAACATTTTTGATTTGGTTGTATGAATATCTAAATAATCGGCGCACCCCCAGGAGCCGCCGCGCCCGCCGCACCCGCCGCACCCGTACACCATGGAGGCGCTGCTGGGCTGAGCGCCGCCTGTACATTGGACGTGTAAATATGACCGCGCCCTCACCGCGCCGAACTAACATTAACGAAGATTGTATTTTTGCTAATCGAATCGCCGAGAATGGATTCTGTAGATAATATTTTAAACTATATTGTTCTTATGTGGTTTGATCTGGCGACGAGCAAATAATGTATTTGATACATAAAACGATATGTAAGTCTATTTCATTCGGAGATTCATTGTAGGATAATTTACAATTTTTTTCATAAATAAAGCACAAATTGGAATACTGGTTCATTTTATTTGTCCTATCTTCACTCTTATTTAAATGTATCTCTCCTTACGTCCAACTTAACCCTCTATTGTTTTAGCTATCTCTTTGCGCTCAATTGCTGCTAAACACTCATACGGATCTTTATACTTATCATTCATGGAAAAATTAACGAAGGAGATTTTCATATTTATGTACTATACTTTTATAATAATATTAAAATTAATAATTATGTTTATAATTGTTAACATTGCTAAACTATGACGGTGTGGAAGCGTACAAAAATAGTGCTTATTGGAATAACCACTATTTTTGTATGCTTCCATAGTTAATGCTGGCTAAATCTTACGTATATGAAAGTGCTAAAATTTGAGACATTAAAAAAGCCTACAAAAAGTCTCATTTTTATCTATTATAGATTAGTAAAAATATGTTAACATACTGTTGCAGCTATTACTTAATATTTTTTACATTAAACTTTTAATGTACCTTAAACATAGCGCTAACTATAATCTAATTGTAAGATCTCTGAAGATTGGCTTTAAGTGATTCAATATTGTACTAAAATATGGAAATTTATATCTCAGCTGTTTATTACCACCAGTACCAAGTCTTACCGAGGTCAATCAATGTTTCAAAAACATAGCTACTATGGTTAAGATCCATAAATTATAAGAGTAAATAATGGACACCAGATTATTTTATCATTACCATTATTTACGTAAAGTAGACTGGGTACGTTTGTGCCAGAGTCGGTATTGACAGTAATCATATTAGCGAAAGTATAGAAAATAGCGTAAGGATTGCAAGAAAAGTAGGAGTAGAGGCTTATATATCTGAATTGATATTTTCATATATTTCTTAACGTTTAATACGATGGTGATTCCGTTTAATACGCCTAATACACCGTCAACACCACGTACCTATTACCCCTTGTGGCAGTGCGTAGCGAAGAAGAACCCGTGTTATTTCAGGGTTTTTCTGGATATTCTTCCATCGATGACAATGTGGCACCGTACGAAATTCAATCAAATAATAAAACATATTTGCAATGTGAATAACACACAAGAAGAAGTCCCAATTACTTTTGATGGAGGTTAAAATGAGTCAACACTGTTTAGGCATTATTAGTGTTATTCTGGGTTATATCTGATACTATGTAGCTTTTTTAAAGCTTACTTTCAAACCAAAATAAGTGATTACTTTTTATAGCGTACTTATAAATTACATTATGTAGACTTAATTACGTACATAATACATAATGATAGTATGTAACGCTTTGTTTTCTCTATCCCGCATAATGCGCTTTCTCGCTTAAGACGCATTTTTGGTTGGGTCCCTGTGAAATCATCTTAAACGGGTTTTACTGTATTTCGAATAATTTGCTTTCATTACTGTTTTATCATGTGTTTTTCTTCGATAAAAGTTAAAAACTAGTAGGTAAACAAATATCAGCGATTACTTTCTTTGTAGGATATTTTAAATTGAGGTGGCTTTTTTGTGAAAAAGGGCGTTAGATGCGGTTGTGAAATTTTTTCTGGGTTCGGTTGTGACATAAATAAAAGCTGATTATCATCTTGAAGAAGATCGCATCCTTTCCAAAACAGTGAGAACGTTGCTAAAGAAGATTAATTCTTGATTAGAAATGAATCGCTAGCTGGATCAAGATCTATCAGATTTTGGATATTACTTCGAACAAAGACTTAGATTTAGATCAGCGCTACTCAACCTTTTTAATAAAGGGGCCACAAACATGTTTCAGTGGATGATCCTTGGCCGCAAGCAGTGCCGTAGCGTGGATTTATGCCTCCTGGGGTGGAACAAAAAAAAACGTCGAGAACTCCACTTAGTCCAAATCATCGATAAATCATCCTTTTAAAACTTTTTCAATTTCTTAAAACTTTGTCAAAATATGGCTTGTTGCTACGTGCTATCCTTATTAAATTCAGCTGGGCCAATCGGGCCAAATGCGGCCCGCCGGCCGCAGGTTGAGTATAGCTGAATTAATAACTACAGGGCAAACAACCTGATCTGAGATAAGCAGTACGTCACTGAAAGCAGCTTCGTATGTTTCTTAAGGTAAAGATGAGACACTCAAATGCAGTATTGGCTGCAACTTTGGCCTGGAGCGGTACAATACCAACTTATTCCATTTGACTCCGTGCGGAGTTGCCCGTGTTGAATCTGCGACTTCTGCGGTAACCGATCGGTGAGAAGACAGAACTTTTACGGAGAGATAAAGGCTCACTTTGTACGTTCACTTGTCCGCCATGCAATGGAAGGGGTTCGAGGATATATTCCAATTAGTTCCCGTTCTTATAGGTTTTTACTTCCGGTGACACTTATTAACGGTTTGCTCAAGTTTATATAATCGTGTTAATTCGAAATTATAGACGTAGAAAACAATTATTACTATTCAATTATAAGGTAGCTGACGATATTTATCAATAAGGAAAACTTATTGATTAATTTATTACTGTAAAATACGTTTTGTGAAAAAAAAACATCGTTATAATATAATGTCCGTAGCTTAGTTAATCGTTTATGGATATACAAATGAACTGTGTAGCTCAAGCTTTACATTACATGATACATTATTTTCGGGTAGACTCAATCGCAAAGACCACAAAACATTCGCTTTAAGTGTTTGCACCTGGGCGCTGTAATCGATAGCGTTGAGCTTTTAAAACTAAAAAAAAATATGTATCCGAACCTGTATCAAAATTATTTCGAACGCTTATATTAACGGGAATTATCGCCTACCAACAAGCGTTCCACAGTGTCAACTGGGATAATGGGAGTGCCAAGCAAGATTGTCCGCCTTGTAAACATGACAATTCGCAACTCTAAGGCATACAGGTCGATCGCTCTGAACCGTTCCCCATTTGACACAGGCGTGAAATAGGGAGACACGTTATCAACGTTCGTCTTTAACCTGGTCTTGGAAGCTGTTACACGAAAACTTAATCTTAAGGGTTTCATTAACTACAACACATCCCAGCTGGCTGCTTACGCCGACGACATTATATCTAGTCAATCCAAACAAAGTATGATCTATCTTGGAGGAATCCTATCCTCGGAATAAGTTTGGACTTAACGCTACCAAAACAAAATACCTGGCTGGCAGCCGTAACGTGGCTCCGGCTGAGAGTGTGGCTGTGGGAGGTGAATCGATTGAGGGTGTAACATAATTTCAGTAGGTACCTAGGTTCATTACTGAACTTGCAGAACCAGATCGAACAGGAGATTAACGCCCGGATAACGAGCTTTAATCTCCTCGAGCATGCAAAGCAGCAAGCACAAAATTAATAATTTATAAAACAAAAATTCGGGCTTTGACTGAAAAAGACGAACTCAAACTATTATTTATTTTTAGATTTTACATTTTTTTTTATTTAACCGACAAGATATCAAATGATAAGAAGTATATTGAAAGTGATAATTTGCAAACACAATTAATTAATTATTGATAAAATCATCGTTTTGAAATCCTTAAAACTTCAAGCTCTATTATCAGACTGCACCATCTAGTAAGCAGAGGGTCCTAAGCTTAAACATACTTCATTAGGATATATTTAATTTAAAAATAAAAAGCAGTAATTTTAAAAAGTTATATTTATTCGAGTACATAACTACATCTTAATATAAATGGATAATAACTATTATTCCGCATGATAAATATGTTTTAAGTGGGCTTTAAGACACCTGCATCGTCACATCTCACTTTATTCGAAAGCGCTATCACATACTTAACGGTTAATTGATTGTAGAAAAATATTTAACTTTCAATAACAGTGGCGTAACAACGCTGTGATGGGGCTAACTGAATTTCTTACTATGTATAAAAAATATATACATTTGTTAAGCATGTATAATCCTTCTAATGGCACTTCAATGTACTTATTTGTTTGGATATTAGTCGTAAAAAGTTATTAATATGTCCGGAATATTATCTCATGTTAAATCTAAAGACCACGTACATAATACAGGATTATAAAATAGGCACATTAATAAGTTAGATATAGCAAACATTTCCAAAATTAAGTCCTCATACATTTTACACTTAGTCGTTAAATAATCACTTATTTATTATTTAATTTAACAATAACAAATACACAACTTTGCTGCCTTGTGTCATTACTATTTTCTTATTTTATAATGCTTATAAGCAAACTAATGGAGATAACATTTTGTCGCAAAATATAATCTTATGCATATAGTATTTAAAATAGTTGCTCTTATTTTAATATATACATAACTCTTACACGGCGTATATGGAAAAATATATACAAGACTTAATTTTGCAGTCATCTTTACACTTACAACTTCGAATTTGTGCAATCCGTTTTAGGAAAATTTCCGAAGATTTCGATTTGCACAAATACAAATATGTTCACGTATATAGTTAATCTTTATCACTTCACAAAATTGTTTACAAAGTTTTTACTTTATCCCGTAATTAATTCTACTTCACATTAAATCTTCGTTGTTATGGAACACCTTTGGTTATGTTCTGTAGTGATTAAGATTCGTTATTTAACAATAGTTGTGTAAAAATATTTATGTATATAAATATAAGCAAGTAAAAAACTCAGTCGACCCCAAAAACCACAACAAAATGTTGTTCATATAAAGTTGTTCCCTAACTGTACTCAGAGTTTAATTGAGCAGGTTCTATTACAGCTACTTTACACTAAGTCAACTTTGTTGGCGGACATCATGGTCGTTATAGAGTAGGCCTCCGATTAAACCACTATTTTATACAATTCCATTAATGATAATATTACATCAGAAGTCAGTCCCTTACCATCATATAACTGTCCTTATAATACATAACACCATACTTCAACTAAAATTGCAGTAAAAAGAACTACCTCTACGTTTTAATCTCAAAGCCGTTCTTAACACGCCGTCCATTAAGAGCACAAGAGGCCCCAAATATAAGCGGCGGCTCCTCACACCCCGTTGCTCGACGTAGACACTAGACACCGGTCGTCGTAATCGCCACAAAATACTCAATACAAAAATACTGTACAATTACAAATATTATTATTTGAAGGTAATAAAATCTTACCGATAAATCATAAGCGGTTAATGCTCTGATAGAATCTACGCCCCGACGTTCATCAATAATACACCATTCACAAATTATATACAATGTCTTTTTAATATACATGTTACATAAACACACATCCAAATTTGATCCCAAAACTGTAGTCTTTACCTCGTTACATTTTCTAAATTAAATAATGAGATCGCACATAGTCAATATGGAATTTTTAAAGGAGTAAGGTTCCGGTACAGCATCGCGCCTTTCCGAATTATTAAAAAGTTAGATAAAAAATTAGAAATCGATGTAGGAGTGGTACGATAATATTCCTCAAAAGGATGGGTTTTTTATATGTAAAACTTTTCATTCATAAATATGTTCATAATATCTCCATTTGTTTCAAGGCACTGTTTGTTAACAATCAATAACTGTTTTGTTTATTTAGATCATCTTAGAAACTTACACTAAAATTATAGCCAATATTAAAATATTCAACTTGCAGTACAAATAATTCGTATGAAAATACACACATGACTCTCTGCATACATACATCTATACTAAAATATTTCAGTATATTATACAATAGATTGTAAATAGATTTCCTGACATCAGATCAGCCGGATAATCACTATTTATACAAAAATATTTTCTTTCTCGTACGCAAAACATATTCGTTATAGCTATATAATATAATATAACGAGCCGCGGCTGCGGTTGCATAACGTTGGGTTAGGTGGGATGTGATTTTTGGACTTTAACAGGCGCCAATTGCTGAGTGCGACAGTGGAATGTTTACAGACGCGGGCGACAGCGCGCTCTCGGCCGCTCGGCCGACTTCGAAGATGTCACATTTTTATTACAATATTGTAGTTTTCATTCGTTCATCTCAAAAGGCGTATATTATCCCCGTAATACGACTACAATGTATCGGAGTATTCCGCAGAGGTTACATGCGAACGCACGTTTCACGCACGACGAAGCAAAATTGACCGAATTTATCTAAACATCTTTGTTTGTGTGTTCAGTCTCACGTGACAGACTTGCGCCAGGCCCGACCCTCCACTTCAGTGCTTCGACAAGTTCAATGGCAAATCTGAAACGATAAAATTTTATATTAACTACATGGATTGACATACTTCCAATGATTCTTGTAAGTTTTTTCTTGTAAGAATAATTTATTAATCTTTGAGGAATCTGATATCAAATAATTTCATTATCATAAATTACAAAGTAAACTTCATGAATGCAATAAAGTCCCAACAAATAAACTTTGTATTTGCTTTGAGTAACAGGAACACAAGATATAGCAACTGAAGTCATACAGTAATTTAACTCGTTCGAATTTCGAAAGAATTCTTCGAAGATTCGAATCCTCGAGTACATTCGGTTTGGATACATAGGTAACGCATAATATATTATATTTGTAATACATGTAATTCAATATTTACCTTGTTCATAAAATAAATGGATACCGACCTGAAGTGGGTTCATCCTTGGGTATGTGGTCGGTGAGCAGCGGGTGCGCGAGCGGGGCCCACGGCCCCGGCGGCGCGTAGTGCATCCACAGCGGCGCGGGCGCGGGCGCGCGGTACACGTGCGGCGCCGCGTACGGGTACGGGAACACGTAGGGCAGCTCGCGCCACTCGTCGCGCGCCGGCGAGCCGCGGTACTGCGGCGCGGGCCACGCGCGCGCTGCCGCGTACGGCGCCGCCGGCGAGTACGCGCGGAACGGCGTTTGCGGCGGCGTCGGGGAGTCGCGCGACACGCCGCGCCCCGGCGAGCCCAGCGCCAGCGCCGAGTGGCGGTAGCGGTAGCCGTCCGGGCTCGGGCTCGGATCGGGTGAGTGGACGCTCGACGGAGACTCCGTCTTCAGGGACGGCGGGTACGAGTGCGGCGAGCGCTTCGCCTCGGGCGAACGGCGCGCGGGGCTCTCGTCGGGCATGCTCAGTAGCGAGTGGATGCTGTAGCTGCTAACATTCTTGGAAACGGGCGCTTCCTTACGGGGCGCGGTACCGTTGTGCCGCGGCGGCGCGTGGCTGGGGCCGGGCGACGGCGGGTACGACGCGGTGCTCAGCGCGGGGACCGTCTTGGCGCGCCGCTTCGTCGCCTGGTCCTCGAGGCTCACCCTCTCCATCTCCCTGAGGATGCGTTTCCGCGGCGATACTATCGCGTGTTCTTGTCGACAGCTCGCGAGCTTCGCGTTCACGAGCACCGGCAGAGACGCCACCTTTTCGCGCAGCTTGTCCACGGTCGCCATCAGCTCCTTGCGGCGGATGGGCGGTCTCGTTTTCTTGTAAACTCTTAACTTATGATACTGATATGGTTTCTTGAGTTTCATGTGATAGTACTTTTCTCGATCGAACTCCGTCCACCTATCGTCGTCCGAGGTCCTCTTCGGGTCGGTCGCCGGGCCGTCGACGGCGTCCTCGCTTCCGCAACTCTTGTCGGGCGAGCCGGCGTCGCCGTTTCGTCTCTTCTCGCACACGCCGTTACTGAGCGGCTTCCTGGCGTGGCCGTTGAGGATCGCATCGGGGTGACTCGCGTCGTACGGCCTCCTCCGCTTGAGGCGGCTGAGGGCGTCGATGGCGGCGGTGCGCAGCGTGCTCGGGCGGCAGTAGTACATGGTTAACTCTTTGGATAGGTTGCGGCGCGGGGCGGGCTGCTTCCAGCAGTGGTCGCGCTGCCAGGGCGAGGAGTGCACGGAGCTGTTGTCGTCGGAGACGGAGAGCGAGGCGCAGGGGTGCGCGGCGGCGGGCGGCGTCGGCGGCGCGGCGGCCGGCGGCCAGAACGTCTTGCGCGGCACCGACACCCAGCCCGCGCGCTCGCCCTCGCGCGCGCTCCCGCGCACCAGCTCCAAGATAAACTTGCCATCTGCAATATCATATTAATAAAATAAGTAACATTACCTTAACATTTGCATATTTTACACATCAAATATGATGAAATATATGATTTGTAAAAGAACATCCCTTTTTTAATCAATATACAAATGTAAATAACTTAAACTACTGTAAATACTGACTGACTATAATCATGTCACATGTAATTGCTTGTTATTGAAGGTGGGATAATGATTGTTAAATATTTAAATTTATTTAGATCAACTTTGCTATCATAAACAAATAGAATTACATTGTGTTTCTTTTATTAACTGTGGAATATACCTAGTCTATAGATTCATTACAAAATTAATTTTCATACACTTTATCTATTAAACATCCACCTGTAGATTGCATGTGAATCCCAGCATAGCTTCATCATGAGGCAGAAACATGTTGATCATGGAGGTACCACCCGAGGAACACTGTTTGTTTGACACACATCATTATCATTATGATTACACTTTACACATGGCTTTGTAAGTCAAACAATTTGTTTTGATTACTTTCACAAGTGCTTTATCACTAAGCTGTATTTTGTTTGGATTTAGATAAAAATCAATTGAATATCTTGACAATTGTGACAAGTACATCTTTTTTATATTTGTAACCACTTGAGACACTGCTTTGTTCACACCACATATCTGAAGAATACCACAATCACCTGATATCTGTTGTCAGATAAAAAAATGTGGTATTAAAGTGGCCTTTTGGTTAATTATTATAATACCCAGCTAAAACTGTCACAGTATTTAACCATGGCACATGTGTGATATTTTTATGAACATATTTTTCATAGCACACACTCTCAAGATTAAAAATACGTTAACTAAATGGTTATTAAGAATTCTGAGTATAACTACCAATTATATTGTTTATAAAATTATTACCATATATATTATTTGCAATTTGTTATTACAACTGTATTAGTTTGAGAAAAAGTCCATATTGGTGTCTCAATAAAGACTTAAGACACAACATATTCCAGGAGATCATGGATCACACTTATAATTCCACATATTCAGACTCAACTTACCCATAGCTACAATCACATATTAAATGAAATAATACTACTATTGAGACCCCACCTATTTCTAGCATTTCATTCCTTTGCCATTTCATTTGCACATCTGAAAATGACTATCATTTGTTGCTTCTTTCTTTTCATTATAATGTCTCTGTTATATTTTGTTACAATTATGAACAATTATAATATTGAAAGAGTACATTTTTGGCACATTCTTGTCCTACTGTTGGAAGTAAGTCTCCACATAAGAAGTAATCCTTCTTATAGCCATAATACTCTACATTGGCCAAATTGTGGATATGCTACAAACAACTTTCAGAACATCTTGTTACAGAATAAGAGATATATATTTTACTAATGATGTCTTTTTGAGTATTAAAGCAAATGATAATTAAATTCTGATAGGCAAATTTGCAAAAATCCAATGTGTAAGGGGGATTCAAACACTAGAGCAGTCCAGAGTGATAGACTAAATTTCAACTCATGTTGAAGTTTTACTGCTATTGTAAGAAAAAATATATAATATAAGTCAATGCAATGAAAGACCAACTGAGTGAAAATCAATAAATTCATCAATAAACAATTATTTTGGACTCTCATTACACTACTATCTGTTGATCAGTAATGATTGAATAATGTACATGTAACTTGAAGAAGGCAGGCCAAATTCTGCACAGGTCAGGTGTCATGTGACCAGCGTGCCCCAAATGTTGCTTGTTTACATAATAGAATGTGCTTACTGGCAAATAATTTGAGTTTCATGTGCACAATAATTGTTAACCATCAATGCTGTAGCTTATAACTTCAACTTGAAACTTCAATAAAGCTGTTTCAATAACTACAAATCTATGAACTGCTAAGCATTGAAATAACAATTTTGATGAGGTGCTGGACTTTAAATTTATATTATTATACTGTGACATCATGGTTTTATGTACTATAAAATATCATAAACACATTTTATACGTAAAATATTTTCACAAATAAAAATGATTTGCAATAAATTACACCTATATAAAGTACTATGATCTGTTGATAAATAATAAAGTACATGTATATTGGAGTCGTTAGTCTGTGATTACACTTGGTTCCGCTACGGTGGTCAGAGCTTCTTACAAAACACAACAATAGCAGAGGCTGTGCTCCTACAATTGGCAACAGGCCACACAAATGTAGCTGCATATGCTTATCAGAGCATGAATAACTTTCTAGTTTTTTCTTAACACTTATAACCCTTGTTACCATTGCTTAGAGCTGCTATGTATGTGTAAACAACGAAATCATATGATCACGAAAAAATTCTGACAAGGGTACATACCTTTGAAGAACTTGAGCCTTCCTCCAGTCGAATTGAACGCCGAGTTTTGCACTGGAGCATCCTCGCTCACGCCCTTGCTACTGCTGTTACCATTTACGCCATGTCTTCTGTCTACTTCTTCTGTCATTTTGGTACATGTTGTCAGAGTTGTGTTCGTTCCTTCCTGTATATGCATTTCATTTCGGAGCGCTCATATAGCACACGAGCAACACATCAGTCCGTGCGTCGAAGCCATGGCGCACCGAGCGGGAACGGCGCGGCCGACACCAGCCGCTGATTCGCATCCACATTCAATGTTTCCGTCGCACTCCTCATCCTATTAGGGCCACCTGCGGGAAGCTCGACCGATACTCTCATATAAACACATTACAGCCACCGTGACTACTCAATCGAACCGATATTCTGACCGTTCCTCTTTCCCGAGACACGTAACTTTGTCACCGTCTAAAATATTACAAAACAAAACCGCGACGCCGGATTCCCGATTATAATCGGGCCCACGACACAACTCGATAAAAAGCTGTTCGTTTTTCACTACATAGTTCATTCACACCCAGCATCCATTTTGATTCGTTCAAAATCCAAATATAATCGTTCATTTTGGACACAAATAAAAGTTTAATTTCCGATTGCGTTGTTAGTTATGTTATGGCACGGTTTATTTTTCAGAATTCGCAACGATTTTAATTTAGTTCTATCCCAAAAATTTAGAAATATTTTTGTATGAAAAGTAAATACCTACTGTAATTTTTTGGAATCCGTATTTGACATATGAAAAAACATTTATTGTTAATTAACACATTTTGAATATATCAAATGTAAATCGAATATTATCGCTTTTATCGTAGGTAAATAAAAGTTTTTTAAATACATTTAGAGTGCGTATGTTATAAAAATATTAAAAATTTCCAAATCTACGCTCACAGCTAGGCAATAAATGGCTGTATGATAGAAATTGCCGAAGACAGCTTTCCTTTCATAAATAATATTCTATTATCTATGACGTTGTGACGCCATTTTGGAAAATAAAATAAGTTTTGCTCTCCACACGAGTAAAAATATTCAATAAAATCGTTTTAATAATGAACGTCAGTACGTCTTCTTTGAAATCAACAATATAATTCGTATTTACGAGGCAAATTTACCAGTTAAAGTGTTAAATAAAGAATTCAATAGCTCGCATCGTATCCGGTGTTATTGCGTGCGTGAATTTTTGTTTTCGTCACACGATTTAGCTTTAACAGGATTAGAAAGTAGCAATATTTTTAATATACGGCAGTGAAAACAGAATCATGGCTGCATCAGAGGTATCATACAATAGAAAGATAATATCGGAAGATTTGTCGAACGTGGAATTCGACACAAGCGAAGATGTTGAAGTTATTCCTACATTCGACTCTATGGGATTACGCGATGAATTGCTGAGGGGAATCTACACTTACGGTAACATAGTTATTTATATAAATGATCTTAACAAGCTACAGATTATATGTCATTTTGTATTCTATTTTATTTACCGCCTAATTTCACACTCTCTATAAATATATCACATGTTTCAGGATTCGAGAAGCCGTCAGCTATCCAACAGAGGAGTATTTTGCCGATTGTAAAAGGCAGGGACGTGATAGCCCAGGCGCAGTCCGGTACTGGTAAAACAGCGACATTCTCGATTTCCATCCTTCAGTCGTTGGATACAACTCTACGTGAAACACAAGTATTAGTGCTGTCCCCAACGCGCGAGTTGGCCACACAGATCCAGAAGGTTATCTTGGCCCTGGGCGACTTCATGAACGTTCAGTGTCATGCATGCATTGGTGGGACTAATCTTGGAGAGGATATCAGGAAGCTAGACTATGGTCAGCATGTAGTCTCTGGTACACCAGGGCGAGTATTTGGTAAGTTTTTATTTATTAAGCACCCTCTAGTCTTTTACCACAGTACTAGTCAGTAATGTGATCTTTTCTTTTCTTGTTGTTTCTGCTTCACAAGCTACCAATGATTATTATATTACAGTTACCATAGAATTAAAATATAGATATAACCAGAAATTTGTTATACACATAATTATTTTTCATTATTCAGATATGATTAGAAGGCGTGTACTTCGCACAAGGTCAATAAAGATGCTGGTACTTGATGAGGCTGATGAGATGTTGAATAAAGGATTTAAGGAGCAGATCTATGATGTGTACCGGTACTTACCACCTGCAACACAAGTGGTTCTCATCTCTGCTACATTGCCTCATGAGATACTGGAAATGACATCCAAATTCATGACAGACCCAATAAGAATCTTGGTCAAACGGTAAGAATATAAATTGTTTATATGTATATATAAAACCATTGTATGTAAATGTACAGATAGTTGTGAGGGGTTGATTTTATGTTGTTTTTTAATTGAATAGAACTAGCAAATTAGTATGTAGCTCATCTGATGGTTGGTGGCTACTGCTGCCATGGGCATCTGTAACCAACTTCATACAGATTAGATATCTGCAGTAGATGCGGTTGCCACTTGAGAAAACTATGATATGAGATGACCTCAAATGTAGCTGAACCTTTGCTCTAAAAAAACCTATAATCCTCCTACTATAAATAAACCTCCTAATCCTCTATAATCACTAGTACCAAAAATTTTAGTATTCCTCTAAAGAAAAACATGTAAAGAGAAAATTTTTTTTCAAACTTATTTGTCATGATTACAGTGATGAGTTGACACTGGAAGGCATCAAGCAGTTCTTTGTGGCAGTGGAGCGTGAAGAGTGGAAGTTTGACACTCTGTGTGACTTGTATGATACCCTCACCATAACCCAGGCAGTAATATTCTGCAATACTAAAAGGAAGGTCGATTGGTTAACACAAAAGATGCAGGAGGCCAACTTTACAGTCAGTTCCATGCACGGTGATATGCCACAAAAGGAGAGAGACAACATTATGAAGGAGTTCAGATCGGGACAAAGGTATAATTCAGTTATTGTAATAGCCCATGCATTTTTTCTACTTAGCAGTGTTACATAAAAAAGTATAGTGGGGTCATGATAAAATGGTCTCCACTGATAGCATTTTAGCATATTCTAACCCTACGTACTTCTAGGTTAAATTATTTATTTTTAAGTAATACCAACAATTCCTTTGGAACTCTTGTGTTACACACTATTATTATTGTGGTTAATATTACATAGTTTATATAACTTGTAACTTCTACTCTTAGATTTGCATTTTTGTTTCAGTCGTGTTCTGATCACAACAGACGTGTGGGCCAGAGGTATTGATGTCCAGCAAGTATCACTAGTTATCAACTATGACTTGCCAAACAATCGTGAGTTATACATCCACAGGATTGGTCGATCAGGTCGCTTCGGACGCAAGGGTGTTGCCATCAACTTTGTAAAATCTGACGATATCAGGATCTTAAGAGACATTGAACAGTACTACTCAACTCAAATTGACGAGATGCCAATGAATGTTGCTGATTTAATATAATTTACATACTTCTGAATTTCTCTTCACCCAGTAACTTACTGGCAGAACACATTCACGGTGGCAGTAAATCTTGCTTTTACCACTACTACTACTTTTAAAATTAGCACATAAGTTGCATCTTCTATATTATATCTTAGTAAAGCTACACAAAAAATAAACAATGTTTGACAAATCTGTGTTTTATTTAATGTAGGGATTTATAAACAAAAAATTAAGTTTAAATACTTTATTACTTAAATTTACAATGTATAATATATTACACAGCAAAAATTTTCAAAGCATATTTATTCTAAAATATAATTACTACAAGAATGGATTAGGGTTACATCTCTTTACCAAGTTTCTTGGTACAATCAAATATGAATTAGCAAAGCTTGGGGAATGTCACCGTAATTAAGAAAAATTACAGTTCGTGCAAAATAACATTATAATACCTGTAAAAGTCTTAGCATTATATAACATTTTAGTTCTGTGATGTAGTAAGGGAGCGTTCAAGTATTATGTAACGCAACTTTTGTAGATTTTAGTCCCTTCCTTTCCCCCCATGTAACGCAAGGTAACATTTTGCTGCATTCCTTTCGTGGTGGCCTTATTTTACTTAAATAAGGTGTTATACTTAAATGTGTTAGCTAATGCTTTGTTCAAAGCCTCTTCTTCCTCTCCTGTATCGCAGACTAGATCCCCTACCCTCAAATTGCATTACATAATACTTGAACACTCTCTAAAAGAGGTAATTTCAAAGTCTCAAATCTGAGTTTTATTGATATGCTAAACATTTAAACCAATATAATAAATAGGTGTATCACAGTATAAAACAGTTATGGTTACCCCAAATGTGGTAGGATGCATTACATTCAATTTAACCATACTGTACTACCCTAAAACCATATCTGTAGCTCTATGGTCACCGCAGTTTATACAAAATGTACAAGTTTAGCCTAAGCATTCCTTGGGCTTGCAGATTGCAATTTAAAGTTGATCATAAATAGACAAATCCTTTTTATTTTTAATTTAAATTTTCTGCTTCTCTTAGTGTCAATTTAATAAGTCCATAACTTGTGAATACATTTGAATACATTAAATTATTACTCTTTATTGTGAAATTATAATAGAACTAAACAGCAATACAATATTCTTGTAGTTATTTTGCACCTCTGTTTATATAAACTCTATCTAATGTAAAAGCTATTTAATAAATAAATCCATATCTACAAACAAAGACATCTCAAACACATGTGATGTAGCATAATATGATTGCTGTCACACCAGTACCTAATTGTCTTGCAAAATGTTTAATCTTCCTTACAATAAGGCACAAGACAATGACTTTATGGATACACAATTTAATACTATTCATTTTTTAGATTTAGATACAAAAAATGCATAATAAGTAAATCTATAACAGTAGTTAGGATAAATGATTTAGTATATCCCATATCATATAAGATGGGCTATCCATGTGACCTGTGGAGATAAGTTCTTGACAACCTTTTTTTTTCACCAACCTAAAATCTTATAAGCTACATAGTGATTTGTATTTGCTCATGACCACATTCGGACAGCCCTGATATAAGACAGAAGTGAACACAGTACTATGAAAAATGATGTCATTTAGACACAAATTATTTGTCATCATACTTTCTAAACAGTTTACAGTATACTTAGGCCCTATAGTTATACACGGATAACAAAACAATTAAGAATCAGTTGCAGCATAATAAGCATTCCAGCGTCTGTAAATGAATATACCAATGACTCCAACAAGTAGAGCAAAAAGTATCTCCGTTAGTTGATCCAAGAAGCTGGTCCTTGACTCCGTAGACTCCAACGTCTGTGGTTCTGGTTCGAAACTGAGCGGTTCCTCAGGAGGCTTGGCTACTTGCTCCTCTTCTCCTTTGAATGCTATTTGATTCAGTGCTGATTGCTCCTCCTCAGTTATCGGTTTAGCTGCCTTGGAAGAGAGGAGCTTAGAGATTTCTCCACATTGTGGGCAAACCCAAGTCTTAGATTTCTTAGCCAGTATAGCACGTTCGGCCGGCGTGTACTCCAGGGCTCCAATCGTGCCCTCGGCAGGAGTGGGCATAAACGCGATCAATGCTAACAAAGCTGTCCTTATCGACCAAGACGGCTGCCACGTTTCAGGGTGGAAACCAGAAATTGACAAGCAGATTTTCTTATTCGCTTCGAACCTACCATTTGGTGTCATCAGAATGATGTGTGGCGGATGCATGGGATATTCCTTGGGTAACAATATCCTTCCGTGATAGATGCCACCCTCGAACTCCGTGCCCTTCGGGCCTTGCACGGTGAAGTGCCATTCGAATAAGTTATCTTCCAAAGGTCTTGCACAATATTCCTCCGTTGCTTCGGCTAATTCAATAGCTTCTCGCATCAATCGTTTCACGCCAGGGCATTTTGTATTATACTTTTCTGCCATTTCTGCCATGTTTCAGTAATTATTTTGATCTGAACAACTGTTTCGATGACGCAATTAGATTTTTTAAATACTCTCACAGGTAAATTTGATAACAGAATCGTCTAATGTTATGGTAAACTGATGACGACTGACCAATCAGTAAAGCACAGATGTATGCAATCGGCAATGAAACGGACAACGACAAACGAAAACGTCAAAAATCAAGATTATACTCTTATAAATGACAATTTGACGCCAGATGTCATGGTCAATCAATTCAGCGGTCAGAGGCAAAATCAGTACTCAATGCTTTTCTGGTTATTCAATATTTCCTAGCCTTAGGGTCAGGTTTAGTACACTGTTAGTAAATAAAATATTATGACTTTGCTTGAGGTATTTTATAACATTGTAAGAATCTTTACTTTATTGCTATCTATGTAGGTACTTTGCAAAAAAAACCTTGGACTTTAACTCATATTTCGATTTATATAACAATCGATTCTCCTTAGATATAATCGATATATCTAGTTTTGTGCATCACTATTAGAGGTGGTTTATAACAGGTCGAGCAAGAAACATGTTACACTTGTTCCAGTTTCAGACAAAAAACAGTTCCAATAGCCTGTTCCAAAATAACAGCCTGTTCCATAGCAACAGGCTAATAAAATCCTCTTGTAATGAAAACCAAAAAATAACTTTTCCACGCAGTTATCTCCCAAATTCAAAGAAAATAAACTTGTTCGGAAAAAAAACTCGTGTATCGCGTTTTTTTCTCTTCAATATATTTTGACACACCAACTTTAATTAAATTCTTTATGTTAATAAATCGTGCAAATTTTACAATCATTTTATGCTATTGTTTTTATCGAGGGCTTTGAGCGCGGCGACCGAATCAAAAAATTCCGTAACGAAAAGAACCTAACACTCTGCCCACTATGTAGCACGGCCGAGCGTTCGCTTAATGTGTACGACATGGTACATGGTCGTGGTATGGTACGACAGTACGATGCTCGCACGGAGCTAGACAAACTGCTCGGAAATTGGACAAATATGTAGGAAGCTGTTTGTGACAAAGTATATAGTATAAAAGAAAAAAACGAATTAATATCAAAGAAAAAAATACTGCATAAAAGAATATTAAATTAATTGCTTATGTTGGCAATAGCTTTACCGCAGCAGTCCCCGGGTGCCACCCGTTTTATTTTTATTTTTCTTTATAAATACAATAATTTAAATAAATCACACATGGAACATACATAATATTATATTCCAAGGATTGCGTGAATCCAAACGTAGTTACCACAGAGTACTGTATATATCGTGGGTGTTTACTGAATAAGGACACTTGAAAAGATCATTACACAATACGAATAAGAATGAAGCTGTCTCTTTTTGTTGCCATAATTATGTTAAAGGAGAAACGAGCATGTTTCAAATTCAAGTTGGAACTGTTGGAACCTGTTTCAGCTGGAACAAGCTCGATCTCTTTCCCACCCAATAGCATGCGTATATCAGAATCGGAACAGAGCAGAGAAGAACTAGTTTCGTTATGCAATTACGCGCAACTGTGACTGTATTTTGGAACAATGTGAAACAAGAACAGTTGTTTCGGTTCCAACGGAACTGTTTCGTGTTGTTACTTTGAAACATCTGTTTCAAAGAACTGTTCCGATAAATACGCCTCACTCCTAATGACTATGCAGGTATGTCTTTTAACGCATTGAGAACATTAAATCTAGAAAATTAAAAATGCTTTTTTATAATGAAAAATTTACAACTTATAAAGGAATTTACACAAGTACTCTTTCGTTATAAAACAGTAAATCTGAAGGTAAATATTAGGCAGCTTAAATAAATCTTTGCTTTATGCTAAAAATATTTGAATCAAGAAATTGAACTGTCAATGTCAAATTAACCTCTGTTACTTTTGGTGTTATGGACGCCACATAACAAATTGTAGTTATATTTATTGTACGTTGTGGCATTTTATGTGTTTATCTTCATAGAGTAAGTGCCATTAAATAAGATGGACGGACCGCCTGGTACAGGGCCTCTCGGGCCCACTAATAACAGTGGACCAATGGGTCCCCCGGGCATGCCAAACTTTCCACCGATGCCGCCTCCGCCGGGTGCGATGGGCCCGGGCAGCATGCCTATGGGTCCTCCGGGAACAATGCCGCCGGTAACCACTTCAGGACAGCCTCCGAATATACCACCGGGAATGGGTCCGCCTCCTGGCATGATGGGTATGGGTCCACCCGGAATGGGGCCTCCTCCGCCCGGTATGGGACCGCCACCCGGAATGGGGCCCCCTCCGCCCGGTATGGGCCCGCCACCCGGCATGGGAATGGGCCCACCACCTAGAATGCCCCCTGGAATGATGCGCGGCGGTCCTAACATGAAGGGCAATTTTAACCAAGTCATGGATATGGGTCCACCTGGTATGGGACCACCTCCATCGGGAATGGGCCCTCCTGGGATGGGGCACGGTCCTTGGGATGGTCAAGGTCCCCCTGGGCCTCCTGGGCCACCGGGACCTCCGGGTTGGGGAAGACAACCTCGCCCAGACGGTCCCCCAGGCTGGGATGACCACGGAGACAACAACGATGAAGATGATCCAGATGGTGAAGAGAAGCCACCATCACCATCATCTCTGCCGTCATTATTAACAATGAAAATAGACACTCCTGAAGAATTCAGATTAAAGTCTGGTCCCATGGGAGGTGTAGTCCTCCCAAAGGCATTGGAAGAAGCTCTTGCATACAAAGATCAGAGACAGGCTGCCCTGGGCGAAGGGGAAGAAGAAGAAACAGGTATTAGAACATTTTACAACTAGATATAATTTTTATTAAGAAAAATATCATGTGAAATTCTTAATGTGTGACACCTTGTAACATATATGGAGTCTGGATGTATTGTGTCATTCATTATAAGTTGAATCTTAAACACTTATGATCAATAAGGGGATACTAAGAGGTTCATGTAGCCCTTTTATGTTTCACTGGTGGACATTTGTACATGAATATCCACAAAGGAAGGCAGACTTAGGGGATTTGCTACCCTCTCTCTTAAATGCACATAGGTTATGTTAAATTGCTTAGCAGCTACACAAAGTGTTGTATCCGTTTAAAAATATTGGATGTATAATTGTATCTATCACATACAGACACATCTACATGATTGTATTGTTGAATCTTTTCATACACATTTTCAGAGAAAGAAGTTGAGCCAGAAGCTCCACCAGCACCCGTAATCAGCACAGAGTATGATGCTGAGGAAGATGAAGGGGACTCCGATGAAGACAATATCCCAGAAGCACCACAACCACCTGTGATATCTAAGATGGAGGTATTTCATAGTTAACAAATGTTGTTAATAAAATGTAAAACACTAATCATATTCAGATTGTGCATTACAATACCAATAGTTTCACACCTGTTTTATATGCCTATGTTAATTAATTTATATTACATGTTAATCACTACACAGTATAAAACAAAGTCGCTTTGTGCTGTCTGTTCAAACCAAAGTATGCGTTATACCCCTTAAGTAATTTGTAAAAGTATATCTAGTAATACCTTTCAGTGTTCATTTTCAAAATATGTTTGATTTACAAGATATTTACTAATGTGATGGTTGGATATTAAAGTAACACAATATTGTTTAGACCCAGGCAAGTAAAGCAACAAAAAATAAACGGAAGAAAAAGAAGAAGAAAGCGGCAAAGCACAAGAGAAATGAAGCAAGGAAAGAACAGAAAAATGAAAGTCAAAATGAACCTAAAAAATCCAGTGACAAGGAGAACGAGAAAGAAGCAGAAATTGAGTGAGTTTGATTTCTTTAAGATTATGCAAATATCGAAATATGTTTAGGCACGCTAGTTATTTGTCTAGGGGCTATCCACAAATTATGTCACACGTTAGGGGCGTTACATGTCACACATTAGTCACAGGGGGGGAGAGAGTTGATAAATTGTGACATTGTGGGAGAAAGGGTGAAGAGGAATACAAAATTTTATATTGTCACATGTAATTTTGGAACTACTGTTTTTAATTTTAAATTTATATGTGTAGGATAGCAAAATATGTGACATTACACTACTGAGGAGTCTCACAAATGTGATCATTTGTGACAAGGATGGGGGAAGACGGGATAAAAAAAATCATAAAATTCGTGTGAAATATGTATTCGTGTAATTTATGGATGGCTCCTAGTCAGGGGCATATGGCCAAGTGACATTTTCTTTTTTGTATTTGTTTTGTACTGCAATCTGTCACTTTCTTAAGAACATTCGGCAGTATTTCTGGTGGTGTTTCCTGGGGCGTGCTGGGCATGTGTCCTATGTCACATCCCCTCTATTTATACAGTGTGTTGGTTACAGTGTCTGGATCAAATCCTGAGGGATTTTTCGATTAAGCCGACGCCCTTGCTGTGTGCCATTAATATATGAAATGTCTAAAATTGAACTTGCTTCCTATTCTGGTTCTACGTATTTGTGTGTGCCGATAGCATTCACAAAAAAGTGTTTCTTATTTGAAGCTATAAAAGTAAGGCATTGTGTCAATGTTATTGTCAGGAGATGGAAGAAAGTAATAACAACTTCCACCAGTTCGCACTTGGCCAGCGTGGTGGACTATGGCCTAAAACTCTAATTCTGAGAGAAGACCCGTGTCCAGCAATGGGCCAATAATGGGTTAATTGATGAATAAAAACTTATTATGTAAAAGTAAAAAATAATTGATTTAACTTAAATTTTTTAATCTTCAGATATGTACAAGAAAGTATCCAATTCCATGAATTAGAACCTATGTACCGGCAATTCCATCGAATATTGGAGTCCTTCAAGATCTCAGAGAAAAAGGAAGAAGTGATTAAGGATGAACCTGGAAAAGATTTACCTAAGGCAAGCAGTAAGCCACAAGAGAAAGTCACAGATCAGTTTGCTGCAGATGAGGAAGCTGTGGAGGTATGTCATGATAATTTGATTTCAATCATTGTGTAATTTAAGTAATAAATGTTATTGGATGATAGTAGATACTGCTGGTGGTACTTCCAAATGCTAGTAAAAAGCAGATGTGGTGGTAATGTCTTTTGAATAGGTCCCTACGATAGTTTCTTATATTGTGTAAAATAATGTAATAAGTAATATAATAAAGTTATATTTTTGTGGCACAGAAACACGCAGCGGACGAAAAGGAACGTCTATCGAAGCGGAAGCTCAAGAAGCTCTCGCGGTTATCCGTCGCGGAGTTGAAGCAGCTGGTGTCGCGGCCGGACGTGGTGGAGATGTACGACGTGACCGCGCGCGACCCCAAGCTGCTGGTGCAGCTCAAGGCGCACCGGAACACCGTGCAGGTGCCGCGCCACTGGTGCTACAAGCGCAAGGTGAGCACTGCCGGTGTACACGGCTGAGGCGGCTGGTGTCGCGGCCGCACGTGGTGGAGATGTACGACGTGACCGCGCGCGACCCCAAGCTGCTGGTGCAGCTCAAGGCGCACCGGAACACCGTGCAGGTGCCGCGCCACTGGTGCTACAAGCGCAAGGTGAGCACTGCCGGTGTACACGGCTGAGGCGGCTGGTGTCGCGGCCGCACGTGGTGGAGATGTACGACGTGACCGCGCGCGACCCCAAGCTGCTGGTGCAGCTCAAGGCGCACCGGAACACCGTGCAGGTGCCGCGCCACTGGTGCTACAAGCGCAAGGTGAGCACTGCCGGTGTACACGGCTGAGGCGGCTGGTGTCGCGGCCGCACGTGGTGGAGATGTACGACGTGACCGCGCGCGACCCCAAGCTGCTGGTGCAGCTCAAGGCGCACCGGAACACCGTGCAGGTGCCGCGCCACTGGTGCTACAAGCGCAAGGTGAGCACTGCCGGTGTACACGGCTGAGGCGGCTGGTGTCGCGGCCGCACGTGGTGGAGATGTACGACGTGACCGCGCGCGACCCCAAGCTGCTGGTGCAGCTCAAGGCGCACCGGAACACCGTGCAGGTGCCGCGCCACTGGTGCTACAAGCGCAAGGTGAGCACTGCCGGTGTACACGGCTGAGGCGGCTGGTGTCGCGGCCGCACGTGGTGGAGATGTACGACGTGACCGCGCGCGACCCCAAGCTGCTGGTGCAGCTCAAGGCGCACCGGAACACCGTGCAGGTGCCGCGCCACTGGTGCTACAAGCGCAAGGTGAGCACTGCCGGTGTACACGGCTGAGGCGGCTGGTGTCGCGGCCGCACGTGGTGGAGATGTACGACGTGACCGCGCGCGACCCCAAGCTGCTGGTGCAGCTCAAGGCGCACCGGAACACCGTGCAGGTGCCGCGCCACTGGTGCTACAAGCGCAAGGTGAGCACTGCCGGTGTACACGGCTGAGGCGGCTGGTGTCGCGGCCGCACGTGGTGGAGATGTACGACGTGACCGCGCGCGACCCCAAGCTGCTGGTGCAGCTCAAGGCGCACCGGAACACCGTGCAGGTGCCGCGCCACTGGTGCTACAAGCGCAAGGTGAGCACTGCCGGTGTACACGGCTGAGGCGGCTGGTGTCGCGGCCGCACGTGGTGGAGATGTACGACGTGACCGCGCGCGACCCCAAGCTGCTGGTGCAGCTCAAGGCGCACCGGAACACCGTGCAGGTGCCGCGCCACTGGTGCTACAAGCGCAAGGTGAGCACTGCCGGTGTACACGGCTGAGGCGGCTGGTGTCGCGGCCGCACGTGGTGGAGATGTACGACGTGACCGCGCGCGACCCCAAGCTGCTGGTGCAGCTCAAGGCGCACCGGAACACCGTGCAGGTGCCGCGCCACTGGTGCTACAAGCGCAAGGTGAGCACTGCCGGTGTACACGGCTGAGGCGGCTGGTGTCGCGGCCGCACGTGGTGGAGATGTACGACGTGACCGCGCGCGACCCCAAGCTGCTGGTGCAGCTCAAGGCGCACCGGAACACCGTGCAGGTGCCGCGCCACTGGTGCTACAAGCGCAAGGTGAGCACTGCCGGTGTACACGGCTGAGGCGGCTGGTGTCGCGGCCGCACGTGGTGGAGATGTACGAGAGAGATTGCCACTTCTATTACAAAAAATAAAGCCTTAATATGCATAGCTGTCACTGCTAAAAACCAAAAACTACAAGATATTTACTTGTTACAATAACATTTTTGATCAGGGTGAAATGGTCTACTTTTTATCTCATATCTGTTTTATGTAAATAATTCTCGTATATGTAAAAAGTGACTAATCACAAAAGCAAATTACAAATGTAAAATGCGCTATAATAGCGCGTATGAAGTAGCGTCTATGAGAGTATGGAGCTTATATTTTAACAATAAATCCCTTCCACAGTATTTACAAGGCAAGCGCGGTATCGAAAAGCCGCCGTTCGACCTGCCTGACTTCATCAAGAAGACTGGCATCATGGAAATGCGCGCGTCGCTGCAGGACAAGGAGGAAACCAAGACGCTCAAGGCGAAGATGCGCGAGCGCACGCGGCCCAAGCTCGGGAAAATCGATATTGATTACCAGAAGCTTCACGATGCGTTCTTTAAGTATGCTATTTATATATTCCTAAATTAATCCTTTCCACTTAACATCTCTATTTGATTACCTGATATGCATGATGCGTGTTTCAAGGAACCTATTTATTCATTAACTAGCTGAACCCTGCAGCTCCGCCCTCGTTGACAAAAATCGAGGTATCGATTGTCCCATGGGAATAAGATATTTTCCCACGGTAAACAGTAGCCAGTAGTATGTTAATCCAGAGTGTCAGCTAACTCCCTATCAAATGTTATGAAAATCGCTCCAGCCATTTACACATGAAGAAGTAACAAACATACACACTCACAAACTTTCGCCTTTATAATATTAGTATGAAAATTATGAGTATGATAGTATGAAGTATGATTCTTCCATTTATTTCTAGAAGTTAAATTGTTGTAGTAGCACCTTAGAGGCAAAACAACAGCTAGACCGCTTTTTGTGTATACAAGAACACATGTTATATTTAGATATATTGTATCCCATAAAACCATTATGGTTTTGTCGGATATCTTGTATGTTTCAAAGAAAAAACTATTGAAATGAATTGAAATTAAATGTATTTCGTATAAGCCACGTCTACGAAATTTACATTTTTTAATGTTCTCACTTTTTTGGTATTCTCAATATTTCAGGCATTAAATTAATAACAGAATTAGATCATAAAATATTTTTTGGTCTCTTTGGTCTGGTGTAAAAACTGGACCGGTATATGTAAATTTTTTCCAGCAAACAGTAATATCATTTACATGCAACTAATCTTAATAAGGGTGAGTTCAACATTTTGTAAGTGTACAATCTTTACTACAATCTTAACAACTTAAATCTTAACTAAACCTAATATCTTAACTTAAAACGTATTGTTATTTAGGCTTAAAATTAAAACCATTTTTTTTATATTAAACAAACATCGCAGCCATCAACATGCCATCGGGCATTAAGTTTGCCTTTTATTCAGTTTTATATTATAAAGGTGCAATAAATAAATAAATAGGAAAAATCATCTAAACTGCACATTGAAATACTGTTGTCCTAAATTCCGTATTCTAAATGCAATCTTTTCCAAAGATGGCAAACGAAGCCACGTATGACGATCCACGGCGACCTGTACTACGAAGGTAAGGAGTTTGAGACGCGGCTGCGCGAGAAGAAACCAGGTGATCTCTCGGAGGAGCTCCGCACGGCGCTCGGCATGCCAGTGGGACCGGGTTCGCATAAGGTGAGTGATAAAATAAACGAATAAACACACGCTTTCTACACTCATAGGCCCACAGTAGGATTTTCTCCTGTGTCGTGGGTACCATGGACACACACAAGACGTATACACAAACACCCAGACCCAGAACATGAATCTAAACTCATCATTCAAATACCTGTCTGGCCAGAAATCGAACCCGGGACCCATTACGCGTCAGCCCGGTATGGTTACCGCTCCGCCACGCGGGTCGTAAACAAAGTTAATGTATTAATTATACTTTTGAGAATAAGATGTAGTCAATGGTAATAGAGCAATTTAGTATTAGCATTAGCAATAGCAATTGTCACTCAGTAAAAATACTCAACCATAAAATTTGCAAACATACTGGTAAAACACACTAGCGCCTCCTTTGTGGGATGCTCTTAGTCTGTTTTTGAGGTAAAATAATACAATTGAATATAATGTTACCGCTTTCTTTATTCAAGTAGATATCGTAAAATATAACTAAGAGATTAAATTGAGAAGATGAACAGTGTATATTATTTTATCTACTACGTTCGATTTTACAAGTCATTCTGAAATTCACATTGAAATATCTACTTTAGATTACAAGTATTAAAGGATACTTGGAAATTATTCATACTTCCTTATCTTCCTGTCACAGCTTATTTAGATGATCAATATGCTTAGAAATCTTTAATAGCACGATTTAGGATACACGTAGCGCCATCTCTTATCAAGTAGCAGCAATTCACGACATCACTCTCCCCAGGTACCACCGCCGTGGCTGATCGCCCAGCAGCGCTACGGGCCGCCGCCGTCGTACCCCAACCTGAAGATCCCCGGGCTGAACGCGCCCATCCCCGAGGGCTGCGCGTTCGGCTACCACGCGGGCGGCTGGGGCAAGCCGCCCGTGGACGAGGCCGGCAAGCCGCTCTACGGAGACGTGTTCGGACACCACGCTAGTGGACAGGATGTTGGTGGATTTTGTTTAAATGCTTTATGTTGCATGGCGTGTAAATGAAGTCTGCATGTGTAATGCGGCCCATTCTTGTGCGTGCTTACCGATAATATAAAGGCACGCACATGTAAGGAAAGAGACCTATCGCAGCTATAAAATTCTATTTTTATTTATTTGAAAGATAATATAAACTTATAAATTTCAACTAATAAAATAAGTTGTAACCTTACTTAACGTAAATTGTTATTAATGGATTTATACTAAAAGGACATTGATTTTATTAAAAAATCTTTATAATTGTCGTGGATTAACAATTTTAATGCTGTTTCTAATGATTTGTAGGATACGGAAGACCAAGATATCGACAGGACCATGTGGGGAGAACTAGAATCGGAATCTGAGGAAGAATCCGAAGAAGGTAATTTAGCAAATTCTTTGTCACATAAAGTTTATGAAACAACGCCGCCATAGTTGTGACAACTTATGCAGTGTTGTGGACGTTACACGGCTGATAGAACTATTACAAACTCAAAATTTTATATTAAATTTAAACACTCGCTTTCTACACTAAGCCCCACTCTAGGATTTTCTCCTATGTCATGGATACCATGGACTCACACAAGACGAATACACAAACACCCAGACCCAGATCATGAATCTAAACTCATCATTCAGATACCCGTCTGGCCGGGAATCGAACCCGGGACCCATTGCACGTCAGACTGGTATGGTAACCGTTCCGCCACGCGGGTCATCGAACACTCCGTAAACAGTCACGTCTGTGAACATAAAATTTCTGTATTTATTGTGTAATTATTAATTATTATGTATATAATTACAGAAGAGTCAGAGGAGTCCGGCGAGGAAACGGGCACGGGGGTGGCGACGCCGGGCGAGGGGCTCGCCACGCCGCTGGGGCTGGGCTCCGTGCCGCCCGGCCTCGACACGCCCGACACCATCGAGCTGAGGAAGAAGAAACTCGACAACGACCTCGACGGGTACGTGAACAGAATACACATATATTTATTTTCAAATATATACACTTATACAGCGCTAAACGTTCAATAATAAACGGTATCGGTATGTTATGACGGTGTTAAAGAAACGAAAAGTGAAAAATGTTCAAATTGAGGTTATTGCAATTTATGTAATTAATCGATTTGACGTATGACATCTGTAACAAACGTCAAATTAGATTAAAATCTTACCTAAAGTTGGCTACATATGCTTGCTCTCTCTGAGGATAATGCTAAAGCTTGCAGCATCAAGTCGTTAATATTTGAAGCTAAGGTTTCCTGGGAATTAGGCAATTGTTCTATCACTTTAACACATGTAAAGTAATAGCAAGTTACTCAATATTTTGTTGCAGCGGCGACACCCCAGCGCTATACCAGGTGCTGCCGGAGCGGCGCGCGGGGCTCACCAGCGGCATGATGGCCTCCACGCACGTGTACGACATCAGCGCCGCGAACCCCGGTAAGATGAACCGATTACCTTTTTTTTATCTGATTGAAAAACGAGCATGCAGTCCACCTGATGGTAAGTAGTCACTGCCGGCCATGGATATCTGTAAGCAACTGCAAATAGTACAAGTGTCCTATCTGAAGTGCTATCTAACGTCAATCACAGATGCGTTGCTACTCTCGAGGACTATAATGGTCACCTCATATAAAAACGTGGCAGCAACCACGTCTTTTCACCGAACCGTAATTATCGCTTCTCACTAGAAATAGGTGTGGCGGTGATAGATCCCCGGTCGAATCTTATACGTCCTTCATAAACTATTACTTATTCTACCTTGAAAAACTAGTCTATTTGTAAAATGACGACTATTTCTTTTATTATACTTTATATACCTTACAATTTTTGAACAAAAGGCGGACTTAATGCTAGGAGCATTCTCTACCAGTCAACCTTTAATCTAAACAGAAAACATACAAGGCGGCATTATTAAACAATGCTATATAAGAAATTAAAGGATAATTATAAGTATAAACATACATATAAATACTGAAATAGTACCTAAATATAATAATAATAAACATACATATTCTCAAGAAGTGAAAGAATAATTATCCTTATACATATATATCACAGATCCAAGGTATATACATAACGAAGTGAAAATCTAACGAAGTGAGATGCGTGAGGTCAGGTAGGCTCGGGGTCTTCATTAGTGTCTATTCTTGAAGATTTCAAGTAAAACACAGGAGTAAACTTCTTCGATTTATTCACAATTGAGGAGGTCCGATCGCTTCGACGGTTAAACAAGAAATCTTTTTCTACCGGCTTTCGCTCGCCTTTTTATAACAATGTTTGATGGTGTGACAATAACAAATTTATGGAGGGTAAACTAAATTACAATTCTAAAAATCATTAAATGTTGCTAATTCAATAAACAAACAATTTTCGATCTTTAAACTAACTAAAATAATTATTATCGGCGACGTGTTTTTCATAAATACGCGGGGTCGCGCCGACATACATATACAGATTAGTCCAAAGAGAGTAATTTTAGAAAATAAGATTGAACGTTGAGTATGTGACAGGCAAGCGTGCGGGCGCGGGCGGCGCGTCCGGCGCGCTGAGCGAGTCGAGCGCGAGCGCGGGCGCGGGCGGCGTGGACGTGGCGCTCGACCCCTCCGAGCTGGAGCTGGAGCCCGAGGCGGTGGCGGCGCGCTACGAGCGCCACCTGCGCGACAGCCGCCCCGCGCGCAACGAGGACCTCTCCGACATGCTGGCGGACCACGTCGCCAGGCAGAAGGTGAGGGGACTAAGGTTTTTATATGGTACATGCGTATTGTGGGGTGTATATAAAAATAATAATCGTTTATTTCCACCACAAATACATATACATATGTATATATATTAAATCAGCACACATATGTATATATACATATGTGTGCTGATTTAATTTATTAGGCCAGGCAGGAGATGATCACACCAGTAAATGCATTTTGATATTGGGTAATTTATAGGCTTTTGTAAACGATAATTACGAAAAATATTGTTAACATTATAAATGCGTAAGTTTGTGAGTTTATGTTTGTGTGTGTATGTTTGTCACTCTCACGCAAAAATTACCGGTTGAATTATTCTGAAATTTTACACTTATATGAGATACACGTTATCGTGGTAACCGCGGAAACAAGCTAGTAAACTATGTATAAAATCGTGCCACATGCATCACTCTTCCCATAAATAATAACAGTAAAAATCCATTGAGTGGTTTAGGAGTTGTTAGAACAGACTAGGTTTAGTAATATGTAAAGAAATTTTTGATACCTCTGAAGTGCCAAAACTTAATTATTTCGTTAATGCATACTTTTAGTCTAATTGATTCTTTTATTTTACAGAACAAGAGAAAACGTCAACAAAATACGGATTCAAAGCAAGCAAAGAAGTACAAGGAATTCAAGTTTTAATAAACAATATTTTAAGTATATTAAGCATATTATATGTATGCAATGTGGACGATAGTGACCAAATCAACCTTAAAATAAAATAAAGATTTATGGTATGCAGAAGTTACTTATTTATTCCCATTTTGGTAAGGCTAGATTTAAAGAACAATATATACATACGTACATATGATGTGATACATGAAATATGTACCAGGAAACACAGGTGTATTTTGCCTTCTAAGTTACGTGGTAGTTTGTTTCGTCGAATCCTCATTCGGTCACGTCTTCCAGGGCAATAATGAGACCATCGAACGTTGGGTTGTGCAAAGAAATGTAGAGGACATCAGGGCAAGTGGAAAATCACGCGATGAACCGATTAAACCAAATTTTGCTGTGAGTAGCCCATTGGATGAGTATAAGAGAATCGATAGCGCGTAAGGCATGTTACATCAGAGGCCCAAAGTAGGTCTCACCTCTTTCGTTTCGGAATTAATTAGAAGAATAATTAATTAGAAGGAGAATTACGTGATGAACACGACAGCTCCGCTAGGACGACAAAAAGTAGATTGTTACATAATAGGAAACAGTAATTTGAAGTTGCGCTGCTGGAAATTGAATAAATTCAATACTCACTTTTTCATAAAATGTCTTCCTAATACAAACGTAAAGCAAATAATCAATCTAGATCTAATAAACGTTGGCAATTTTTTTTTATTTTTTTTTAAGTGGGTAATCCTCATGGATACCCAGCCACCCGGGGCGTCAGCTGGGTTATGCCGGACTCTTACCGGCTAAACCCCCACTGTGTTTTCTCCTCGCATCGTACGGCGGGAACACGGGTAAGCTTTCGCAGTCATCCGCGAACCCGCCGGTGCCTGGCCGCTCCCGCAGCCCCTCCCCGCATGGAGTATAAAGCTCCCCTCCAATAGTTAGGCGCGCCAGAAAACACAAAGGCACGCCTTACCTCCAAGGCCCCCATCCGTAGGGCGACGGTCCAACCCCGAGACCGCCACCCAGGAGTCGTGGGCATGGCAAGCCGACACCCGCAAGGTATCCCTACAGGCATCGACCTCCCACACCCAGCGGCAGATCCGTTCTTTGGTTCCGCCGCAGACCACCAAACGGTCGCAGAGGACGGAGGACGACAACGACACACCGCATCTCTTCTTCCTCTGCGGCCCCAACGCCAACGCATCTGACGGACACTGGTCCGCACGTCGTTCTTCGGGATAAAACAAAACTTTAATGCAATTCTTATTTAAATATACTATTTTTTATAACAATTTAATCATCACGATAAAGGACCCGGTAAAAGAAATTTAAGAAACTAGTTGCGCTACTTTGGGAGTGTTCAATATAAATAAGTAACAAAAAATAATGTTCTTATCGATACTCGACCAAGTAACAAAGCGGGAACCCCCCGTAGTGCGGTGTCTAATACCTTTATTAAAGTGGAGCGTAAGAAGAAGAAAAAGCCTCCTTGTCGAAACCAATACGGCACAGCTCCCACAGGATCAAATCCTCTCCTACTGCGTCCCGCCGTTTCTGTAACGAACTACAACACTACAATACGAAGACGTTAGACATATTGGAGTGCTTGACCAAGTTCGGGCTGATGGTCGAAAAGTTGGTGGCGCGTAACGCCGTAAAATTCAGTTCATTTGTAGTACGCGTCCCAACAGAAAATGTTTCGACCTTCCTAGAGAAAGAGCTAAGGTAGTTGTGTTCTGGAAGTTTCGTGGGAGGAGAGGACCCCGGAAGTCACCAGACCCGCGTCTCATCAAATACGTCATTTAGTTATAACTATATATTAATAAATATGTTAGTCTGTAAGGTATACATGATATGGACCTCTGTATTCAATTATACTAAATTTATGTATCTTTGCTTATATTGTTTGAAAAAATTGATGAAATAAAAAATATGATAGTGATGAATAAAATTGGGCTAAAATGCAAAGAAGCCAAGTCTGTCAAAAAAGTTTAGAAAACTATATAGTTTGACAGATTTGACAGAACAGATGTTAGATCCAACTTTTTTTAATTGTTGGACTTCGTACTTTTTAGTTGAATCTTATTTCCTTTTTTGTTACTTTAAGTATTTGAAACTAAAAAATCTTGAATAATTAAAATGGCTCGTGTTTTAGTTGGTGTTAAGAGAGTAATTGATTATGCAGTCAAGGTAAATTGTATATTACATTTTGAAGTACAAAGGTTACCTGTTGATAGTAAATTTCAAGTTCAAGAAAAGTTTTTAAAAATAGAACCAAAGTCAGTAACCGTTTTAGCAGTTTTTTTTTACAATATTAGTTTGCATTGTTAATTATCTTTTAAGTTTTGGAGACTCTTGTAATTTTATAACCAAATTTAGTAACTTTATTTCGGAATAAAACTTAGGTTACACGACTTACAAATTCATCTATTAGTGAATAGCTCAGTAACGGTTTTAATGAGGTAACTTAAACCATAATAAAAATATTTACGAGTCTCAGTAAGAAATGAAATCTTAAAATTAACATGAAAATATTACTGTTTAATTTTTATGTTCTCTGCTTATGGTATAATGACAATAAGACATTAAACAAGATACTGGTTTGATAGCCACCTCTTTTGGCAGATATACATTTTACTTGACTAAGTTCTCAGGATTTCCTTTTGAAAAGTATGATCTAAGCAATCTAGCCTGAAAGATATGAAAAACTTAAGTAGTATCAATAACGTTTCATCAGCGCTTCTAAATGTATGGATATAAAGGAAATGAAACATTCAATATAATAATGATTTTGTTTTTGCATTTCAAAATTGAAGTTCATTGCTGAGTTGCCCAATATTCCTAGTTGATGAAATACTCCTAAAAAATGTAATAAATAAGTTATTTTCTATGATCTTAGCTTCTTTGATAACAATTTCTTGTGATTGTTTTCTCAATAACTCCCAATTAACTTTGTTTATAATTAATCCTTTTATTTATTAACTTTGAATTTAGATTCGTGTAAAGCCCGACAAGACTGGAGTAGTCACAGAGGGGGTGAAGCATTCCATGAACCCTTTTGATGAGATTGCTGTGGAGGAAGCTGTACGAATGAAGGAGAAAAAACTAGCCAGTGAGGTCATTGCCGTCTCCTGTGGACCTACTCAGTCACAGGTACAACTCACCCACTTTTATGACACCTTCGATCACTGGCAGATCAAGGCATCCCCTAGAAAACTAAATGCAAGTACTTAAGGCCATTAATCATTCACCCATTCAATGTTACAAAAATCATCCTCCTTATCCTTTTATTTTTATCATTATTTTTTTTACTATAATTAAAACAGTTAACCAATTACATTAATTATAGACACTATCAGTTATGCTTCTCGCTCACAGAACCTCATGCATACAGAAAATATTTATGAGTATCTTCAGCTGGTTAACTCTACTAAATGTCTTAATCTGACACTTTCTAGAGTAACAATTGGATGGATTGATTAATATAGGGTGGTATATGACATGTGGGCTATTGTCTCCTACAAATATAAAATTTACGAAAAATGTTGAAATCATGTAATATGTTGCTTTTGTACTTTTCAGGAAACTTTAAGAACAGCTTTAGCGATGGGTGCGGACCGTGCAATCCACGTGGAGGTGGCTGGTGCAGAATACGAGACCTTGCAGCCCATCCATGTTGCCAAGATCCTGGCCAAACTTTCAAAAGATGAAAAGGCTGATTTAGTTATAGTAGGAAAGCAGGTGAGTGTTATTTAATGTATTTTTATTTACATGACTTTTATTTATCATCTTATTTACCACACAACAAATTAAGTGTCACCTGTCCCATTATTACAAATAAAAAAAATGTAGTATTAATCATGTTTTGAAAAAATCTGTATGCTATTAAAATTACTGATTTCAGGCAATTGATGATGATTCCAATCAGACTGCCCAAATGACTGCTGCAATCCTTGACTGGCCACAAGGAACCTTTGCATCAAAAGTAAGTAAATGTGACACTTGAAATCATCGAATGCTCCAAGCATGAGTAATAAAAAAGATAATTTGTAATGTTGCTGCACTATTGTATTGTATGTGGTTTTATAGAACCTTAGATTTGAGCATTGTGTCTTACACTAAGACCATGTAAGATACTATGGGTTCATAGCAACTAATTGCATAAATCATAACATTTTTAAAGAAAAATATTACAGCAATAGCATGCTACTATTCCGGTCAGAGTACCAAATATAAATCTGTTACAGTATACAGTATGATAGTGATAATAATTAATGATAACCTCTATGCAAGATAACAAATTACCCACTTCAAATGTTAGCTGAAATTGTTATCTCAAAATGATAGAGTACTTATATTTACAGTAATATTTTTTGATGAGATAAGATCCTAATCACTATACAAAATTTAATAGGAAAAGGAATTGTTATAACATAATTATTGCTAAATAGATTGTTTACCATGTAGAATGTTATGACAGACCTCATTGACTTGTTTTTATTAAACTACAATTTATCTAATTAGAGACTGGGGGGCTGGGGAAGAAGGATACATCGACATCTTAGTCTGAACTACTCCGAATTTAAAAATGTTAAATTGTGAGCAACATGCTTGTGCTGTGACTTCCAATTGTTGAAATAATTGATTCATACATGCATTTTAAGCTCATCCATCTTTGGCTGTGTCACCGCAGGAGGCAAACTTGTTAGCGGCGTACTGAATTTGCGACATATCGGTCAAGTTCGCCCTTCCATATATTTGAAATGGAGTGTTCAAAGTTTGCTAGTTTGCGTTTACTCCATGCAGTAATACTGCGAACTGCACTCCGTGGACACAGACTTTGACGTATTTTATGGATCCTTCTTGTCTGTAACTGGGCTAGGTCGTGGTGACACTAGTGTAGTTCGACCAGAAAAGTACCACTTTCACACTTATTTCATGCGTGAAGCAGTTCTTGCATTTTAGTGGTATAGTTGTCAGCTAAATTATATACGAGGCGATTATTTTAGTTGTTGGGAGGACCAATGATCTGTGATCGACTATAGAAGGAAGCCTTGTTCTATTAAAAGGTGCTTACAGATGCCAAAAGGGGGCAGTGACTACTTCCTACCAGGTGAATTGCATGCTCGTTTGCTACTTCAATTTGATAAAAAGTAAGTTTTCATAATAGATGAATGACCATAAATTTTATGTCTAAAACCATAGTGACGATAAAGTTGTACCACGCGATGGTCGCAGGTGGAGAAGAGCGACGCGGGGCTGACGGTGACGCGCGAGATCGACGGCGGGCTGGAGACGGTGAAGACCAAGCTGCCCGCCGTGCTCAGCGCCGACCTGCGCCTCAACGAGCCGCGGTACGCCACGCTGCCCAACATCATGGTATGTTCACTCTATTGTTTTAAATATTACATTATTTTTGAAGATCTATTTGTATATTTATTTAAGTACACTATGGCATACCCGATGAGCAACTTTATTGATCTAGAACCAGATTTAAAGTTGGACGGAAAGTGTCTATTTGAAGGCGTTTTCAGAAATAAACTGTCTCATGTATTTTCGAATTATGCAGTAGTTTTCTGCTCGTGCGTTCACGAAATATGCTTCCGTGAGCTCAAGTTTTGATTAGAAAAGGTATAGAAAATTCTGTGCGAATTACACGACATTTAATCTTTTTTAGTAAAACAACTGCTTATTTTGAAATTTAGATAGAAATTCTTTATTTTAGTTACGTACGTTACGTATTTCTAGTTGCGATGTATGTGGCAAAGGCCGCAATGACAAAAATCTCATCCTGTTAAACAAATTTCCAGAAAGCCAAAAAGAAGCCACTCAAGAAGGTGACCGCCAAAGACCTGGGCGTGGACCTGGCGCCCAGGATCAAGGTGGTGAGCGTGGAGGAGCCGCCCGTGCGGCAGGCGGGCTCCGTGCTGCCCGACGTCGACACGCTCGTCGCCAAGCTCAAGGAGGGCGGACACATTTGAACAACACAGTCAACACAAAAACTTTATTTCTCAGCACAGATGTAAAGTCATAGTTTTCAAGAGTGCTAATTTGCTAACTGAAACACATAGTGAACGTGAAGTTACATATTGATAAATAACGATTCGTATTGAACTAGCTCTAATTATAATGCAGTTTAAAAATCGTAAAAAGATGATTATCTCAACATATAAAAGTTTCTTTACTATTTAATAGGTACAAAGTACACATTTTAAACTAATATTCGAATCATAACATCAATGAGATTGTAGTTCTTACTTGTAAAAGGGTATATTTAAAAAATCCTAATTATCATACCTGCTGCTATATATTATGATATTAAAACATTATTATTAATTTGTAAGATTTCAGTAATCCAGTTAGCATTTTAGCACTCAATGAGTTAAGTGTACAAGTAGTCAGTTATCTGTTGTAGTAATTTTGTTGTTACATTGATCTTAGTACAGTCTATTAAAATTAAGTTATACAATCAAAGCAACTATAAAATTATTTCTACAATAAAATATTATTACATCCATGACTTTTATTCGATATTACTTACATCAAAACAGTTATTGGATGTACATTATTTATAAGAAGCATATGAACATAGATTTAAGTTGAGAAATATGCTGCTAAAACCAAAACAACACTATATTTAAAGGCCTGTTGTACATGGCACGTTTTTGAGCCGTTCGGCGTCTTTACCTTACCGTGAAAAAAACGTGCTAGCATGTACATGACACGACAAAGATCAATGCACGGCAGTGATCCATACAACACTGACAACCGTGCCTACACATGGCGAATTAACCGTAGATTATTACGCCGAAAAAACGTGTGTCTACAAGAGGCCAAAGGAATTCAATATTTTGATATGCAACTATATTTGCGAGTGTCATAAAAGGTCCTCACTATATAAGCAGTCAAATACGAAATAACACAGCAGAATTTAATTTAGCTCACGCCAAATAAAGATGTGTGAATCCTTTCTTTATTTATGGATTTCATTTGTTTTTTTTTAATGACACACCTCTATAATAATAGCTATATATACAAGTATATTTTAAGTATGCGTGCGTGACGTAATCTGAACTACAAATACGAATTAGCTAAAAAGCTGTAAGGAGCTACGACGCTTTTGATATAAACTAAAACTACATTAATAGATTTGTATACCCTCGTAGTTTCGACTCGCCACCTACGCACACTTAAAATTCGCCCCGTATAAAGTATGTGAGGGTATATCTTATATCTATTTAAATTTAGGAATCCTATACATTTAAAATTGCCTAATTTATAAACCATTACCAGCATTTTACGAACGAAATGTCCCACAACATAAATTTATATCGTGACAAAAATTTTGTAAAAATTGCATAATTATGGATATTTTGTACGTAAAATCTTCATTCATTTTGATTAAAAATTAAATTTATTTTAGGTTAAGTCTATGGTCTGACAGCAATTTTCTAACTATACAAATAATTCATCCATTCCATTCCAATAAATATAGGCGTAACTAAAAGTATGTAAAAAAAGAATTTTCGGGTACGTTATTTTTTTTGATAATAATAATAAGAGATCTCAATTTATATGTCATAATAGAGATAGGTACATTATTACTAAAATGAAGTAATTATTAAAATATGACCCTAGTTTGCAACCTAGTCGAATCTGAAGTCTGAAATCTACATGTATGTGTATGTGTAATAAAACTAGTCATAAAGCATAACATTGTAAAATTACTAGTTTTCTTTTTTAATATGAAACAATTATACACTCATGGTTACGCCTATTTTTATTTTAATCCTCTACAAAGTAACATTCACACCAGTTACATTGAGAAATACATGAATATACAGTTATTTTATATCTATGCTTATATATCAACATACTAATCGATCGAAATATTCTTGCACCTGTCGAATGTACTTCTACTCTCGCAAAATTATCTTTTCATGTTTTCTATTTTTTGGATGAAATTGATGTCACAAAGAAATAAAGAATTATTTGAAACTAAAGCATAACAACTACGAAATTTTGACATGATGTGAAAGCTTTATCGTCGACATGTCCCATTAATATTTCGACATATTATATAGTAGTGACAAAAATAACGAATCAAACACCTTCATTTTCTCAAATTTATCAGTCATAAGTCAAACATTATAATAACTACAAATACGCTCACCGCTAAAAAAAGCTATTTACAAAACAAAATAAAGGATTTATATATTCGTATATTGAACTGATGAACACAAGCGAAATAGTTGGAATAAAATACAGATTCTTAAAGTACATTCAACCCATATCATTCAATATTTTATCTTTCTAGCACCCAAGGTTTGACTAATTTAGCGAAAGACAGAGGTCGTTGTGAAAGCGTCTTTGGATGAGTATGCCTAAGAAGTTTATATTAAAATTATGTTACTTAAACCGAGACATTTGTCAATGTAAACAACTGCACTAAAATAGCGCTGATAAAAATTTTGTCTTTCATTTCCGTTATCACGAAATACAATAAAAAAATAAATTAGCTATATACGAAATTAACGCGCATTATCATGATAATAATAAAAATATTGTCGTTTTATGAATTAAGTGACGTCACAAGTAAGAAAGCAACGAACTAAAATTGCCATTATCATATTCAAACATAATGAGTGTGAACCATCGGGTACTAGACACTCAACACATTCGCTCAACACGCACATTAAGTACTCAGTAGAGTGCCTCGCCGCTGTAGGGCTCGTACCAGACGATGCGGCCCTCGAGGCAGCCGGTGACGAGCAGGTGGTGGCGCGGGCTGAACTTGGAGCTGACGACGAGGTCCTGGTGGATGCCGAGGCTCTGGCCCACGTCCAGCATGGCGGCGGGGCGCGGCGCGGCGGCGCACTGCGACAGCTCCGCGCAGCGCTCGTCCAGCGCCAGCAGCCGCATGCCGCGCCCGAACGGCGAGCACACCAGCCGCCCGTCCGCCGAGTAGCACAGCTCCTGGGTTACGGACAAGATACATATTTATTTTCAAAGAAGGAAGGTTGAGGAAAACTGTTCCACAAAAAAAATGTGTGCGTGTACTAGCGTACACTCGTAAGAAGTGAAACTTCTTATGACGTTATTTTTCAAAAAATAATTTACTATATGCAACTTTACAGAAATTGGTTAAATAAAGTTAAATTAGATAAAGTTTAATAAAAGGCTTTTATTAAACTTTGTCTAATAATCTAATCTATAATAATCTATCTAATATCACGCGTGGTAGGGATAAGAAAAAGATGGCGCGTAACGGAAAAAAAAGATGGCGCGTAACAGAAAAAGCAGGCGCGTAACGAAAAAATGTTACACTAAATTTTTTTCCAAGAAGTTTCACTTCAACAACCCCGATAAAGAAGTTTCACTTCAAAAACTGTTTTAACTGCATACCATGCCTGTATCTCATCTATTCTTAGGTATGGCATTATATTTTGGGGTAACTCTGTAGACAAAGAACTCGCATTCAAAGCACAGAAAAACTGTATCAGGTCAGTATGTAACATAAAACCATGGGACTCGTGTCAAATCTATTTCAAAAACCTCAAAATCTTGACATTACCATGTATTTATATATTAGAGTGCAGCATATTTGTAAAATGTAATATACATTTATTCGAATTCAAGAGTACGGCACGTAGAACTGACAAGTTATTTATTTATTCACTCATAACTTACATCTAACATTACAGGTTATCCTAATACGTTAGTGTAGTGAAATAAATTATTATTAAAAAAATTATAGTACATTAAATACATGTTAAAAATTAAAATTACATTAAAATATCTTATCAGTTAATTAACTAATAATTAATGTCCAATATAATTAAAATAGCAAATATAACAAAAATAATAACAAGTCAAATAAATTGTCAAAAATAAATCAATAGAATGTCAAGAATAATCAAAATGAAATTGCAATAAGAACATAAACTAATTATATCAATTAAATCCATTAATAAATACACATAAATGGAGTACAAAATTAAAAACAATAATAATAATAATAAAACATGTCAAAAATATTAATAAAAATAATAAGAATATATCAGAATTTATGATGATGTCAATTAATTTAATAACATTAATTATATTTTTTAAAACAAGAACAATTTACAAAAAACCGTTGCGAACTCGTCCAGGGTGCAGGTAAAAATATCGGCTTGACATGCCACAGCGTTGAGCGTACGCATCGCCCGCGTTAGCGGCGCGTTGCGTAACAAGTTGGTACGCGCAGGCCGTACCGCCAACAGCGGCAGCCGCCGACGGCGCCCTGCGACGTCAGCCGGCGCACACAACTTTAACTCTTCCAGGACGACAGGACTGTCCAACTCACCCCGCAATACCCTTAACAGATCTTACACAGGATTAGCTCCCTCCGTGTCTCCAATTTACTGTATCCTACCATGCCTATAACAAACAAGGTAGGATACAGCAAAGGATAGCCAGGATAGACTCCGTACATTTTTAGGTATAGGAACCTGGTAAATTTGTTTTGGATTCGTTCCATCATTGATTTATACTTGATCTCACTCGGAGCCCATACAACCGAATTACACTCCAAATGACTCCTCACCAAGGCTTCATATAAGGCGCGCAAAGCATCGAAGTTAGTGAAACTCTTTGCGTGCCTTAATATGAAACCAAGGTTTCTGTACGCTTTTTTGCATACTTCGGCTATATGGTCTCGGAAGTTGAGATCAGAGGTAAATTGAACGCCCAGGTCCTTTACCTTTGTAACGGTCCGCAGTGGCTCGTTGCCTATATGATAGGCAAAATGCCGGGAGACGCGGTTGCGACTGAAAGAAAGCAGTGAACACTTTTCGACGTTGAAGCGCAGTTTATTTCTGCGACTCCACTCGACAACGCTGTCGATGTCCTCTTGCAGTCTGCAGTGGTCTTCCATGTCACCTACTTCGCGGACCAACTTCAGGTCGTCAGCATATAACAGGCACGTGGAATGTTGGACCACCTCCGGTAAATCATTAATCATGATAATAAACTGGAGGGGGCCCAAATTACTACCTTGGCTGACGCCTGATCTAGTCTCATAGTGGTCCGAAAGGCGTCCGCCACAGTCAACATACTGACGCCTGTCTCGCAGATAGCTAGCAAAAAACAACAACGTATGTGGCGTGCAACCTACTCTGGCCAGCTTCGCAAGCAGGATGTCATTATCAACGGTGTCGAACGCCTTCCGGAAGTCAAAGTAGGCGACATCTACCTGTCGCCCCGCATCTACTGCCGGCACCAGTCGCGTCATCAGATGAAGCAGGTTGCCCGTCGTTCCACGGCCCGGACGAAAACCGTGCTGTGCGTTTGTCAACTGCGATCTAACCTGTCCATACAATGCATGGTGAATGGTTGATTCGAACACCTTAGCCGCTGCACACAGGATGGCCACCGGTCTGTAGTCGCTCGGCTCCAGTCCTCCCTTTCCCTTCGGCACTGGTACCACTCGGGTCAGTTTCCACCGATCGGGAAAGGTCGTACTCGCCAAGCAGACATTAAACAGGTGTAGCAGCGGCTCCTCTAAAACGACACGACAGTCTTTGAGGATGTACGGCGGCATTCCGTCCGGTCCTACGGAACGCTTTGGCTGGAGCCGCACGAGCGCGCGAGACACGTCCGCCAGAGTGAGGCCCGCCAGGTGCACCCGCGCACCGCTCCCTAACGTCGCACTCGCCGCCGAAACGTCAAGCCGTGCCGGCTCTGGGCTGAACACGGAGTGGAAAAACCGAGCGAGTTCATTCGCACAGTCCTGATCTGAAAGGGTATAACCGTTTCGCACTAACCTGCACCGTCCCGAGTTACCTTTCTTGGACCTTACAAAATTCCAGAACGCTTTGGGGTCACAAGCGACGTTCCTCTGGACGCGCTCTTGATACCGGTCATGAGCGTTCGCAATATCCGCCTTCACTATCGCCCTGTATCGAGAAAACTCGTCATAATCGCGTCTACTCTTACTAATTTTATATGTTTTATGTAGTCTATATTTTATTTTTATGTCTTTAATTATTTTCGGTGTATACCAAGTCGGATAAATATGTCTGGAATTGTCAAATTTACGCATCTTTAGAGGTACATATTTATCAAAACTGTCATTTATTTTATTATAAAAGATCGTAAGCGCTAACTCAGAGTCATTGGTCATGTACATGTCTGTCCAATCAATTTTTGATATGGAATCGTACAAATTATGGATATCAGCTTTGTTAAAGTCCCACTGCTTAATATGGGATGGGTCGCCGCTATCCACGTTGGGTCGGCAGGCGGTGGTGGTGGCTCCACCGGTGGCGATAGTAACGGCGAGCGGCGGGTGGTACGCATCGATCGGCCGTAACGCCTCGTCGGCAGCCGCCACCGTCACGCTGCCGCGAGTACCCATCACTAAGTCCAGCTGCCTACCATCACAATTCATAACAGTATTAAACTGGACGAGTTCACAAAACGACATAAAATAATCATAATAGAGAGAAACATTATTACAATTACAAGAACACAAATTGAAGTCCCCTAATATTATAACATTTTCTTTAAATCTCTCACACACTTTTTCAATTATATCAAATATAAGCAGGTACTCTTTTTCACCAGTTCGCGGTGGGATGTACACAACGCAACAGGCGAATAATAATCGATTTTTCTTATAAACGCTTGCACACACTACTTCAAAATTGTATTTGTTTACGTCGATCCCGGCGGGCGCAGGTAGGTGTCGCAGTTCGAGGTGAGGAGCCGCCGCCAGCAACGCGCCGCCCTGCTTACGGCCGTCGGCGCGGTCGCAGCGCAGCACGGAGTAGCCCGGTGGCACAATTTCGGCGTTCGCAATAGACTCGTTGCAGCCGGTCTCGGTAATCGCGAACAAATCGGAGCAAGATGATTCCAGTAAAGATAAAAACTGAGAAGATTTGGTACGGAGTCCTCGTACGTTTTGGTATAAGATGTTCATTACTGTATTATTGCTTGACCTGTTGTTGGGCATGTTTTTGGGGACGAAAAAACACCCATTCATTGTATTCTGCATTTTTCGGCCATACGCTTGGGTTATACAATTTGGCAAAACTATCCTCCGTAACGCCAATTCGAAAGGAGGAGTATGCCTTTTCAGTTTTGTGTTGCAACTTGTTTACCTCCACGAAACTATTTGCACCCAACACTTCTCTTATATACTCAGTAAGTTCATCCTTTGTCGTATCTTTAATAAGCCGCCAGACATGTAGATACTTCATTCGTTCAACGGCTCTTATCTTAAGGGCCGTTGTATTAATTCCCTTGCTAACTGGGTTTTCCTTTCTAGTCTCGGGCGAGCTACCACTTAATCCTAAATTCACCACCGGTGCAGGTTCCTTCTCCTTTGTCTGGTGAGTTGTCGCTGCTCGGCGCCTCGAGCGCCTCGAGTTTACGTTAACCCATTCATTGCCATTCATTTGATGAGCGTTATTTTCCTGAGCGACATTCTCACTTTCTTCCCTATACTCATTGAGCGTCAGCGCACTGTTTACAAGTTGCTCATGCGTTGTCTTTGTCGGCGGGAGCGAGGCGAGAGCGCTCGCGTTGTCCCGGATGGGTTCGGCCATTGCGACGACGTCATTCTTCCGAGTGGGTACGAAGACCGCCGATTTCGTCCGATCCTTCTCCACAGGTATTGGTCGCTGCGAATGCTGAGTTATCTGCTTACCCCGCTTATTGCCGTTATTTTTGCTGTTCACTATTGCACATGAAACTTCGTCAACACAAACTAGATTTTTAATTATGTTATTTTGTTCTTCAATAGTATTTTCAAGCGACGAAACTTTGTGCTTAAGTTCAATCACGGTTTCAGTAAGATATTTCACAGCACTTTCCAAGGATTGTACAGCACTATCCATGGTTTTTAAATTATTTAATACGGAGCACTAAAACTACGTCTAATCTTGGCGGCGGGGCGCGGGGGACCTTGTAAGCATTGTATGCATTACCTTGTAAGCAGTTATGCATTGTAAGCTCAAAAACACATTTATATAAACAGAGTATATTCGTCAAAACCCCTGTTATATATAATAAGCTACCCACCACGATCAGTGCTGAGGTAAATTTATTTAAACGAAAGCTTCAAATTTTTTTTAATTGACAACTGTTTTTACACTATAAATGATTTCCTGACTGACAAAGCTGTTTCTTAATATCATTGTATAATAAATATTAATTCAGTTTGACATTATACATTATTTATATTCCAAATTAGTTATAACATTTGTATTTGTATTAATATTTAAAATGTTAGCGTCTTATGATTTTGTATAATTTATTGTAAGCCCACTTGTGGCGGGAATATGGAGGATTTCAAAATCCTTGTCATAGCTTTTATTGTACCCATGTTCCACAAATAATAAATGATTTGATTTGATTTGAAAGATGGTAGAATATACATATGGTTCGACCGGGAAGGTCGAGGTCGGGGTCGCCGCCCCACCAGGTGAAACGATGACCTAAATAAGAGAGCGGGAAACTACTGGATTCAGAGGGCACAGTAGCGCCATTTAGGGGAAAGCTATGTCCAGTAGTGGACGTCAAAAGGCTGATGGCTCGATGGATCGGGGCGGTACCACCGCCACACCTATTTTTAACGTGAAGCAGTTCTTGCGTTGCGGTGGAAGGGTGCGGCTCTTATTTATACAAGGCGACCATCTTAGTCCTAAGGAGTAGAAAGGCACCTGTAACTAACTTTCATTGAAAGATAGAACCTGTGTTCTTTATGAAGTTGCTCAGAAATGTTCATGAGCAGCAGATATGAGATCATTAATTTTATTAGAACGTCAAGACCACATAACATCAGTTTTTGATTGTTTGTCAAAACATACACTGATTTGAAATAAAACAAATATCGACATGCATGGTGATAATAGCGACCATTAAATTACAGCTTCTCCCCACATTCTTTGATATTGTAGTTAGAATAATAAATTCCTTTCTTATTCCTGTGCAGCCACGTGTTTGGTTCTACGTGAAAATTTGTCTTTAAAATAATTATTTCTATTTTTCGTCACCTGTGTATTTTCATGTAGTACCTACCTTTATGAACCCTTTCCCCTCATTAGTCTCCTCCACGTAGTAGAGCAGTCTGTCGCGGTTCTGGCGGATGTAGTGGCGAGTGTCGTCCTCCTCGGTGGGCGGCTCGCTCGGCGTCTGCCCAGATGATGACGGAGACGTGCTGTGGGTGATACTTTATTATAGAGTTTTTAAAGATAGAATCAGTATAGTTCGTCCAGGATATTATCTTTAAACCTATTTAGAACGTAAAGCGGTTCGTCCATTTGTAGTCGTCAGTAGAGGCAATGCATTTGTGATTTGACTTCAGATATTGTTGTTCAATATAAAGTTGCGAACCATGCAGTCATCAGGTGGACTGCATGTTTTTGCAAAAAAAACTGTACATGTAACCGTCACGACCCCGAAACGGGATATACAGCTTACCTTTCGGACCTGGTGAACCTATTGGATCTATGATTACGCTCGGGCCTATCAAACCTATCGGGCCTGTCGTAGCGGTCAGGCTTATCGGGGCGATTAGGCGCGAGTGGGGCAATACCACGATCCCGAAGACCGGAAACACAGCTCTATATAAGCCTTTCGGGCCTATTGGCTCTATCACCGTGCTCGCGTAGTAGGCGGCGGCACTATAATGACCTTGAAATCGGAATGTACATACACCTCTTTATTATTCACCTTTCAGGCCTGTCCGGTCTGTTGGATCTATCGCCGCGCTCGGGCCTATCCGACGTATCGGGCATGTCGCAGTGCTCGGGGCGGTCGGGCGCGGGCGAGGCGCGTGGCACCAGGCGGCGGCACTACCATGACCTCGGAAACGGGAAACACAGCTCCTTATTATTTACCTTTCAGGCCTGTCCGGCCTGTTGGATCTATCGCCGCGCTCGGCTCGATCCGACCTATCGGGCCTGTCGCAGCGCTCGGGGCGGTCGGGGCGGTCGGGCGCGTCGGGCGCATCGGGCTCGTCGGGCGCGGGCGCGGCGCGCGGCAGCAGGCGGGCGGCGGCGCGCGGCGGGCGCGGGCGCAGCGCGGCGGGCGGCGCGATGCCCGTGTTGATGCCCATTATGCGCTGCATGTTGAAGTTGCGACCCACTTGGCCCCTGACAGATTAATTAATGGGATTACATTTTTGAAGTGAAACTTCTATATCGGGGTTGGAAAAAACTTTAGTGTAACATTTTTTCGTTACGCGCCATCTTTTTCTGTTACGCGCCATCTTTTTTTTTCCGTTACGCGCCATCTTTTTCTTATCCCTACCACGCGTGATATTAGATAGATTATTATAGATTAGATTATTAGATAAAGTTTAATAAAAGCCTTTTATTAAAATTTATCTAATTTAACTTTATTTAACCAACCAATGCAACCAAAGTTGCATATAGTAAATTATTTTTTGAAAAATAACGTCATAAAGAAGTTTCACTTCTTACGAGTGTACGCTAGTACACGCACACATTTTTTTATCTGATTGTACTAGCAAACGAGCATGCAGTCCACCTGATGATAAGTGGTCACTGCCGCTCATGGACATCGGTGAGCAACTTCAAATAGAACATGGGTTCTATCTGAAGTCAATCACAGATGCGTTGCTACTCCCGAGGACTATGGTGGTCGCCTCATATAAAAGTGTGCCGGAAACCACATCCTTCCATCGAGACGCTAGAAATGCTTCACGTTGGAAATAAATGTCGCGGTGGTACTTACCCGGTCGAACTACGCTGGTTCTAATACCTTCAAAAATAAATGTTATTAAAAAAGATGCGGAAGATAATTTAGGTCATACGATTACATTGGCAACAATGGTGCCGAAGATACATACTTTTGAAACTATTGGGAGTACACATGCCTTATCTCATGTAGCATCTAGAGAATAAGAAGTCAAGAAATAGGAATCCTATTCCTATTATTTCATGTCTTTTTATGTCAATAAGACGATGTTTTGTCATAACTGCTCGTCGGTCTAATCCATTAATACTTGAGGTCCTTTGCTGGACGTAGGCTGCACCTAATGCACGTTTATGGTTGTAACAACCGCGCTTAGCATGCGTGCTTGAGAGCGCTTGCTTCTTACCCTTCAAAGAGATAATCTAATGAACCACTCACCTACTATACATATCCTGAAGCATGCGATGCTGCTTGATTGTGATGGACGCTTCCCATACATCGTTCTGGATGCTTGAAATACCCTAGAAAAAGCAAGGACATTGAATGAAAAATTACTAATCTCTAACTCTCAGATATACCAATTTTAATGTTTATGGAATTCTACATTAATTTAAAGTTATTATAAATGAAAACACTGATATTCCATCCATACCTATATAAGCATTTTCACTTATACTAGAAACTAGAAAGGACATTTTTGGGAGTCATTTGAGCTGAACTCCAAGACTACTGTCCTTGTTATGGTGTCCATGATTAAAGGTGAGCTTCGGAGCTATCACCTATGGTCACCTTAACACACTGTTAATTGCGCACTGTCAGTGTGTAACGTCACAAATAATAAACCATTCAAAATATTAGACCAATTTCTCCACTGACTTTCAGTAGTAATATACCCGACACAGGGAATCGACAGCTGATACAAGATGTTCGTTATTGTATCTATCGCTTACCTAGGTTTTATATAAACTAACCCTTACTAGCCGAGAGTTGGCGTTAGAGGAGCCCTGCGGGTCATCGGGCCTCGGCGAGCTGGGGCCTGCCTCGGCGTCCCTGTCTTCGTTGCGTATATTCCTTAGGGCTTCTCCTAACGACCTGCAGGTAGAAATTGATTGGCATTGTAATATAGGTTGAAAGTAAAAAGCCGACCAAGTGCAGGTCGGACTCACGCACGAAGGGTTCCGTGTAAATGTGTAATCTATAAATAATGGAAACAAAAAATCATGTTTTTTGTATGGGAATCTACTTATGAGTTTTTTAAAAGGTGACACTATTAGAGAGACTATATTTGTGTTTGGGCTTTTTTTATTAAAGAATATTTTTTTAATTCGTCACGTGATAAAGTTACGATGAATTAATTATTAAGTTATCGTTTTCGTAATTACACACAAATTGCCTATTTTTTTTGCCCTCAAATAACAACTTAACTCGAACTATATATATATATATATATATATATATATTTAGTCTACTGTCTGTTAAACGATTGTATTGTTATTCTTTTATACCTATCTGTGAAAACTTTTAATTGGCATTCAGTCTGATTATAGTTTTAAGCACTACTGTATTACATTAGCTGTAAGTTTTCCTAAGAAATAAATAAATAAATCTAATATATAAAATTATCGTGTCACAGTTTTTGTTGCCATACTCCTCCGAAACGGCTTGACCGATTCTCATGAAATTTTGTGGGCATATTGAGTAGGTCTGAGAATCGGCCAACATCTATTTTTCATACCCCTTAGTAATAAGGGTTGTCCACCCTTGACATTTATTTTAATTTTTATATGGCGAAACAACGTTTGCTGGGTCAGCTAGTAAATATATCGCTACTTCAAAACAAAAGGGCCACAACTTGAATAGACCTAATTTTACAGGAGAGCCATTTAAAGTTTTGAAAATCAGTTCTTGTATAATTGCTCTGTAATTTTAAATTAGATAAATATGTGTTATACACTGTTAGAAAGGTATTTTTATTCTTCTTTTAATGGTTAATTCGAATATGGTTATTTTTTTCTAAAAAAAGTTCTAAAAAATAAGCTAAATATTTTTGATTTGTGGCCCTTTTGTTTTAGAGTAGCGATATAATAAGTGTAATGTGAACTCACGGCAGCTCGCCGGCGGGCGGCACGGTGACCATGGGGCGCGGGCCGCGCGGGCGCAGGCGCGGGCGGCGCGGCGCGCGGCGCGGCGCGGGCCGGCGCGGCGGCGCGGGCGGCGGCCGCGTGTCGCGCACCGCCTTCTGCGGCAGCGCCTCCGCCGGCTGGATGTCGTGGATGCACGACCACTGGGACGACACGTAGATACATTACAATGCTTGGAATCGATAACTACGCGAAAGAGATGAGTTATGAAGATAAAACCTTACTCTTTACCAGACTGCGTTAAAGGAGGGTCTTTTTTCGAACGTACGGATGTTCACTTTTTAGTTCTTTGGCACGCACTAAAGCCCAAAAAGCAGATTGTTATAGCGCTTGTAAATAGGAAGAAATAGGGTTACTTTATTATTATAATGACAATGTTCATATCAAACAAAACTTAGTAAGAAAGCATTGATCATTAAAAAATAAATAAAAATGTACTGCTGCTACCGAAGTTTAAATATTAAAAACAAAATAATTAAATGATCATTAATAACGGTACGTAGATGTATTACCAATTATTTAATTCTAGGCGTTTTGGGTGAGTTCTATCTTTAACTCAGAATCAATAAATTTCAAATTAATTAATTGAAAAGGGGTAGTACCAGTAAAGTTCAGTACCTAGAAGTTTCGATAGATGGCTATGGCGATAAGTAATTTATACCTTAATCCCTAAAAGGTGCAAGAGACGTGTAATTGGCTTGAGCAGAATTCAGTTTCTACATATAATGGGTTATAGATTTCACCATTTACCATCAAATGACTTGACAATGTTATACTGTTATTGCCCCTTTTAGTTTTTTTTTTTTTGTTGTAGGTGTGTCTTTCGTATGTTCTTTTGTGATTAAGTTGTTAATACTGTCGTGTGTTGTATGTACTTTTGGCATGAAATAAATTTTTTACTTACTTACAAATGTAATGCATGATTTTTTTTCTACTTCCATATAATAAAAATGCCTGTACTTGCGTCGCATTGAAGTCACGAGAATCATTCCCGTTTTTAATTATTTCCAGGAAAAAACTGTTAATACTGGATCTTTAAAATATTACTTACTTCTGATCTGTCATCATGGCTTATGTTTCTTGATAAAGCACTCCAACCTTGCGGGTGAATCTAAAATAAAAACAAAAAATGTAACTTAACAACAATAGTAAAGCAATAAAGTAAACAAATATTAACATATGCAAATAGTATGATTTCTTTAATTTAGAAGTGAGAAAGACTGAGGAAACTAGATTTATTTAAGTGTATGTTTTTCAGATCATGAATAGATACAGAACAAGCGTTCTTAAACCTTAGTAGCTCCAGCTGCCCATACATAATTTATGGAGATTTTGTCGCGTGTTTGGAGAGTTTGTTTCTGCTTACTAATGAAACATCTATAAGAATTGGTGGCAGATGATGAAATAAAAAAAAGAATTCTGAATAATTAACAAACCATTAATTAATTAATTATTAACACTAACTTTATTCCGCGCGCGCTCTCTGCTCTCTGTGCTTTATTAGAGACTTTCCCCGACTTCGACTTGTTTGTGGATAAATGGAAAACTGTTATGAGTGTGTGTTTGCTATTCAGTGAAACCCTCTGAATTGTTCAGAGGGTTTCACTTAACAGCAAACATCAATCCCTAGTTATGATATAGGTACTTATAAAGAACAGAACATTCTTGATTAATTATAATTATTATTTAATTACAGATCTCTTTATTTTGTTTATTTATTATAATTGTTATAGATTGGATTTTTTTTTAATCATTGATTCAATGTAATTGACTCTAAATTATGTTTCTTATTGACAAGTCCTAAGTTTAATTATTTCTATGATGTTTTCAATTTACTATTGTGTATTTTTTCTTTTGATGTGTAATGTATCTGAGTTAGTTAGTGTAATTTTATTGGTCTTGATGGCCGTTCTAGCTAACTATAAATAAATAAATAAATAAACAATGCATTAAGAAAAAATAAAAGTTGTCAGAATACTTGAACAGGGAACATAACAACTCCAGCTTTAGTGGTAGAAGAACGTTTTTGGTTTGAATACGGAAACACTATCCCCACACATATTTCTGCCCAATAATAGCAGCGAAAAGCGTGTTTGTTTTCTGGTTTTCTAGTCTGCGTCCCAACTTGATCATCGGGTGCAGCAACGCATCTGTAGCCAACCTTAATTAATACCCATCTTATCAATAGCAACTTCTTGTCACTGGTCAGTTTTACAAGGTATGAAGTACAAGAACGAATATGGTTTGGGGAGAGGAAAGCAGAATAGACGACAGCCCCGGGACGACACATTTTAGTGGCGGCAAAATTAATATTTTTGTATTATTTAACTTGAATTTTTGAAAAAATGTATTGACAAGGTAGAATGCCTGCTATTTATTTATTTATTTATATATTTATTGCACCTTTACAAAAAGTTACAATATGGCAAACTTAATGCCTGATGGCATTCTCTACCAGTCAACCCTGGGTGGCTGGAAAATGAGTGGCAGGTGTTAATTTTAACCGCGAGCAATAGAAATATGAATATACCTACTTAGCCATAAATACATATAATACACACAATAAATATATAACATACATAAAATTAATATATAAAAATAAAATAAAATAATAGATGATTAGGAGACAGTAGTAGTGCTCAGATAATGCTCTCGGACAAGCTTTTTGAATATACACTTACTGTGCGCTTTCCTGATATCAGAGTGCAAGGCGTTCCATAGCAATAGCTATGGAATGGTAGTTATATTAAAAAAAAAAACTAAAAACTATACCAATAGTAGTCCAACCCGTGTACCTGCAGCGCACTGACGACCTGGGCGTCGTTCCCGTCGGGGAAGTCCGAGACGAACTCCACGCGGTTCTCGGTGCGCTTGTCGTCGAACAGGTGGTCGTACATCGCCGCGATCGGGATCAGCTGCTGGCTCATCTGCATCAGCCTGTACAGGTTCGGCTGGAAACCAACACCTAATTATAACATCGTCATCATGGACGTACAAAAGGAAGGATTTGACCGAACCGGAAACGCCGTAGCTTTAGCGACGAGAAAAGATCTTTAAACAGGAGCTCCTTTGGTTTTTGTAGACATTTTTTTCATTTATCTATTCTGGACCAGGATTCATTATTTTAAAATCATTACTTTGGAATCAAACACCGTAATGCTATGTACAATTATACCAATCTATTACTATCGAAGTGTGATCAGTATACAATAGACATCTCTATCGTAAATAAGTAATTAAAAATAGAAAAAGGAGCACAGTTCATCTGCTGACCATGTGGACCAGGTGGTGAATATAATCTGAAGAAGTCAGCGGAAAACTGCTGGATTCAGAAGTCAGAGTAGCGCCAATTAATTAACCCATATTCAACAGCGGACCTGGCCAATGGATGGATCCAATAACCTGAAAGTACGTCTCTACGCAATTTTTTTCTACGAATTTGGGCACTTTTCGCTGTTACCAGGGTTAACTGATTAAGAATCCCATTAGGCATTGAGTTCGCTCTGCATAGAGCCTAGGTTTACAATCCATATTTCCATACTAATTTTATAAATGTGAAAGTGTGTTTGTTTGTTCCTCTTTCACATCGCCACGTAGCTATTATATGTTATGGTTTATATGCTGGGAGATAGTTATAAGGACGGAGAGTGACGCAGGCCAGTTTTTACCGCGTTCTCTCATTCCCGTGAGAATATCGATGTTTTGTTAGTTGATACATATTTAGCAGTTCCAGACGTTGTTAATAGATGGCGTTAGGAAAATTCATTTGCAAGTTCTGATTAACGCTATCAAATGCTAATGTTAATTCCCTTTGACCGTGCAGGCGAAACTACGGGTAAGAGCTAGTAAATAAATAAGTCTGCTTAACGACCATCCGGACCCGTGTCAATACCGCCTTAACCTTAGACTGAATAAATAAATTATAACCACTACGACCTAGCGCAACTGTTTACGTTTACCATAACAACTTAAGAACGCATAATTAATTAGAAATTTAACAATAACCTTCGTTTTTGCCATAATTTTCCAATCATCCTTATCAGCTCATTATAATTGTAAGAGCTAGGTTGATCAAAACACGGGCGTTGTCAGTCACGCGACGAATTACCGAGACATTGTGGTCTTCCGTTTGACAAGGACACCAGCATTCCAAGGGTACACCGTAGGCGGATAATCGGCTATTTAATTTCTAGATCAAAAATTTGCATGAAATAAGGACGCGGCCTTCTTGATTTCTTTCTATAGCAATTGGATTTACTTAAAACTAGCACTGATTGACTGATGGAGAAAGCACAGATATAATTAGTGGGTCCAACTCTAAAATATGAAGATCTGTAAGGTAACTTACATATCTTTACATAGTGAAGATGATCACAATGAAATTATTTTTGAAAGGAAATGTGGACTGAAAATTGGACTACCTAAATTTAACGTTATAAGTATAATAATAAATGTGATTATCAAGTTAATATCTAGTCTAGACAGTACTGACGGACAAAGTATGATAAAGACGCTAAAACATATCACAAAAATATACCAACGAAGAAATAACCGCTTAGAACAGTTTTTTGAATTATAACACAGAAGATAGACATAGTTAACGTATAACATATGTCTAAAAGAATTTAAAAAATAGGTTAGATTTAGAGGTCGATTACTAAGGATCAGAAGTTTAACGCTGAGAGAGCAAAAAAGGAATTTTACTTTCTATATTAGGTGTTAGAAGTCGTAACCAGTTTCGCAGTATAGCACTGCTATGGTCTAGAAATAGGTGCACTACTTGTCGCCACAACTATTTCCAGCGCATAGCGCCGCATGCTTCCGATCGTTAATCGTAATAATAATCTAAATCAAATTACGCATCCAGAGACCATAAAAAGTATACTTGATAATTATATGTAATGATTCTCAAACTGGAAATTATTATTTTAATTAAATACAAACTAAATATTTACGAAAACCAAAAAACGCAGCAGGAGGATTTATTCCTTTGTATTACAGAATCAAAGATTTTATGAGTCCTAACAACAATAATTCTGAGACTTTATCAAATATTTCGACTTATTTAAACTTATTTTAAGTAGGTAACAATAAAGTGACACATGTGCCGTAAAAACTTCGCCTCAATGTCTACGGCATCACACACTTTCATTTTATTCTATTTGATACAGTATGTGGTGCGATGGATTGTGGACGTCAAGGAAGCCTCATTGTATCGTATTTCCTCATCACTGACCTCAGGGTAAGGTCAAACGTGCCCATTTTATTAAATGTATCTAATAGCGAACAGTTTTCCATCTAATAACATAATAGACTGCGTTATAGCTAAACGTGTGATTAATACTTTTCTGTGATAGTGGTAATAATTGAGTATCTAAATCGTTAGTTTGATGTTGAGTGATAACTGCGGCCACTTAAATAAGACAGGAATCGTGCTTGAAGTTCGTCTCAACATTAAAAACAAATTTTATATTTCTATGCTTTGACAAAGACAAAGAGGTATAATACTCAATGGCAAAAATTTGGCTATTTATATTTTTTTTATCTGATTGAAGTAGCAAACGAGCATGCAGTCCACCTGATGGTAAGTGGTAACTGCCACCATAGAACATAGAACATGGGTTCTATCTGAAGTCATTCACCAATGAATTACTCCTGAGGACTAAGATGGTCGCCTCATATAAAAGTGCGCCGGCAACCACACCCTTCCATCGTAACGCAACAAATACCTCTCGAATGCATGTCGAACTACACTGGTTCTACTACCCGTGATAATAGGCACAGACCAAACATCCTGCTGATGTAAGTGAAATAAATAGATCTTGTAAAGTTGGATAATTAACTAGGCTTTACCTAGAACCGTCTTGAACAACATTCTACTGCAATGGACTCTAAAGGTCCACTGGGTTCTTTCGTTTACTTTAGGGAAATTCAAAATTTTGGGAGCGCCACCAGATACTTGAACTTGACTTGAACACCACTTACTTGAAATGATAACATAGTTTTTACAGTTTCTCAGCGTAACCTCTCACTTACGCAAATGATAAAAAAAAACGTGTTTCCCTTTCTTGGAATTTTAACATAGTTTTTACATAATTATTGTCAGCGTCACTTATTACGTTGCTAAAATTTATATTTTAAATAAATACCACTTACGCCGGAATAGAAGGTCAGTTTTATACATACAGCTAATCGTAAATATAAGAAACATGCCATTTTTTTCGGCGAATCGTGAACGAAAACTTCACGCAGTGCCGTAAATATTTTATAATCTGAAATTGTTTATGTATTTTATTAACATTTGCCTCTAACGTGAAACTCGACCATATGAAGGAAATCACTACATAGCGTAGACACATTTCTGATATATAACAAGTACCTACTACAATACAATGTGTTTTATGTAAATACAGCGCATACGTATTGTATATCAACTATAAAGAAAATGTACAATTGTTAGTAAATAACAATTATACATACATTTGTTAGATTTTTATTTTGACATCGATATAAAGTTATTAAATAAAAACTAAAGCAACTATTTATTTTAAAATTGGTATTACAACGATTTAATTTCAGTCATTACATATTTACATCTTTCCATGTACCTATCCAACCTAGTCTATACATCCTTTTTTTTTGTTTTCGAGGGGGAAACCTTCCAAAGGTACCCGACGCCGTGGGAGCGACGCAGGGTTATGTGGGATTTTTACCGCACTAAAACCCCCCCGGTGGCCGTCCTCGGCGCTGAAAAGGAGGACTCCGGGATCTCGAAACGACTTCAACCGGAATCCTCGAGCGCGCTGCCCATCGGGCTCCTCCCAGATGGGCGGCTGGGCCCACCGCTCCGTCTAGCCTTTACAACGGTATGCGACCACACATACCGCCGTCCTTCCCGGGATTGCCTGACCGAAAGGTTCGAGCTCCCACTCTAGCCGTCTGCAACCCCGGAAGCCCCTTTTAGTCGCCTCTTACGACAGGCAAGGGATACCGTAGCCCTATTCTGACCCCGAGGCTACAGGGACAGACTAGTATACTACCTCAGTCGACACGTTATTCAATATTAAACGCATATTTCGCTAAAAGCCACCTTTATTATAATGTCGTCTTGTTGTTGAAGCCCACAGAATCACAGCTGAATTCTTCATGATACAACTCTAAAGCATTTACCGGCTGGGTCGAAGTTAATAATGAAAATCTATCGCTGGCTCACGGGCAAACAGTATATGGACAATAAAGTACCGTAACTATTACATCTACCGGTAAACTCACCTTAAAACCATGCAGATCTTGCGCCAGCGTTGTCAAATTCAAGTCGTGGACGATCACAAGCAACCCTCCGGTGGTGCACATCACCATCTGCCGGGCGTCCGGCGACAGCCGACAACGCATCAGACCCGACGCGTGGAACACCCTCTGGTACACCAAGTTGAATTCCGTGTACGAATTGATGTCCCAAGTGTAAATACTGCCGTCGAGCCCCGATGTGACTAGCAGCTTGTCTTTCACTGAGAATTCTATGTTCTTCACCCAATTCGAGTGACCCAGAAGAGACCGGATCTTTTTCTTAAGGTTGCGGACGTCCCATAGCGCTATTGTTGTGTCGTCCGAGCACGTTGCAAACATACGCCCATCTAAAAACCTGTTGATGTGTTTTTCATTTAAAGTTGCAGTCCCATTGAAGAGCTGTCAACTAGTAACTATAAGCTACTTTGTAGTTAAGAAAGAGCTATTTGCAATTTAAAATAAATATAATGTGAAGAGAATGTGAATGTTTCGGGACCAGACTGTTTTTGAAAAATTATGATTGGAAAAGTAGTTCCTAATTCTTATGAGTCTATAGTACTAAAATGTGTGCTATATATTGTGTGCAATGAATACCTAAAAAAATCTGCATAGATAACATAAAAGAGACATTCCAATCGATCCACAATGCTGTATAGTTAAAAAAGACTAATCCAAGACTATTAGTGGTGTATCTCAATTTATAATGACATATGTAAATAAAGCCGCAATACACCTATTGACAAGAATCGATGTATCTCCATTGGTAATATTTTTAATTGTAATAAAACACCAGCAGTATTACAAAGTGTAACATAACTCACTTGACACAGTTGACACAATCAGAGTGAGCCCCATTCACCGAGTGAATTCTTTGGTGTGTGAGAGGATCAAATATCTGTATTGATTTCTTTTCACAAGCTGCCACTAGTAGAGATCTGTAATAAAGAATGTGTATTCAAAGTTTTATAAAAAAAATCGTAATTAAACTTAATTTTTTTTCACATATTTTTTTATTTAGTTATTTTTTGTTATGTTTAGTTATATATTTTTTTGTTTTAATTTTTAGCCGTAGTTGTAGCTGGTTGCTTAAAGCAAAAAAAAAATCAATACCATACAGATTCAACGGTTGATATAATCATTAAATATTTAATACCACTAATAATAAAAAATAATCCAATTCAAGCGCCCAACTTCCAATTTGTTACGTAATGCCCGCATCATATTAATTCAAATATCATTTGGTTATTAAATGCAACTTATTTCAAATACAGATATTGTTTGTTATTCACATATTAATCAAACATCCGTGAACCTGCATCTATTAGCTATCATTTAATTTAGATATGGGCGTCCATCAAAAGTTGCTCATATAACTTTAAGGCCATAGAAGCTCATATAAGGTTTAAGCAATAGATAAAATGTATCTCTTTGACCAGAAACCAAATACAGAACTCTATCCTTGACTGATACTGTAGTCCTTGTGCGACATAGGTTATCAATTATGTTATGCCTACTGCTTTTCAGTTGATTGGTCTTATGAATCAAGTTTTAAATATAAATTTAAATAATCATTGTAAACATGTTATTGCAGATTGCACCACAAAATTACTATACTATCAGTGTTTACTGTAATTTTTAAACAATTTTCCTTTCATTTTTACTTAATAGTAGTTGTATTTACTTTGCCATTTAAAATTAATGAGTATTCTATGACAATAAACATCCCAGGATCACACGTGCAGTGATCACATTAAGGCAGACCCGAGGCCTGACTGGCCCTAGTTCAGTTCATTTTATTCAAAAGAAATCTGTCCACCTATTCACACTTGGCCAGAACGGTGGACTACGGCCTAAAACTCTCTCATTCTGAGAGAACACCTGTACCCAGCAGTAGAACAATAATGGGTTGTACCCCATATTAAAAACAGAATTTAGGAGGCAACTCTAACAGCTTTTACATGTGCCCCTATTGTGATAGCCTTTTAAAATACAGTAAATAATGAAAACAAACTAATTTACTAACTATGTAACATGACGATAAGCCAAAAAGTATTTGTTTTGTTTGTAAATGGTTCATAAGGAACTGGTATAGATAAAAACTGAAACTTTGTGCCTTATTAGTATATATTTTAATGCCAAGACTTATGTGTACAGCAACTGTACGCATAATTCATGTAGACAATGCATTTATCATAGACACAGACAATGCAGTTTTTATTGTTTCTTAGTTTTTCATAAACATTAAAACTGAACAAGGGTTGACACATTTTTAAAACAAAAATTAGTTTGTAATATACAAATGTGTTATTCTACTGTCCACATAACTGGAATTCTCAATAATCCAATAAATAATTTAAGACCTAACGATTTCCTAGATAGTTAACATTGCAATATAAATTGATCCTACATTTTCAATTTGGGATGTTTAATTATGAATTCAATCAATTTTATGTAAAAATGTAACAGAAATGGTGGTGATAAGACATAGGCATTTATCCTAAGCTGATATGTTCAAATTGTATGAACTACGAAAATGGTTATTATCTGATAGTAACAAAATTTCACTTTTAAAAGGGATTGTAAATGTTAAGCTCTGAAGGTCAACTGGTACACTTACCCTTCCGGGGAGAATTCAAGGTTGAATACTCCTCCAGTGGGAAGACTGTTTGCTTGCTCGTAGTCCCACGACGCGATGGGCCTCATGCCGCAGTAGAGGCTCCGGGCCATGGCGTCGCCCGCTCCCACGGGCGTCGGGAACCCCGTCTCGCGCCGTATCAGTCGATACGGACTAAACGCTGAATACCTCGCCATAAACGTTGCTCTATCGGTGCTGCCCATTTTGATTCAAATAACACTTATCAACTTATCTATATCTTAAGTCACACGAATCCGTGGTATTTAAGTGCTCGACATAGCAGTGATTAAACGCATATATCAGTAATTTGACCAACTTTAAGACATTTTTCAAAACTTTACGTTGATTTAGGATAAATTTAACTTTTACGGAGTCTAACACGCGCTGGCTGAACAAAATTTATAGAAAACACAGACCACAAAGTCGGATTGGGTAATAAAATAAATGTCAACAAAAAATCAATACACCTGGCTGTCATTGACACAATGACGGCGCCGTAGTTCCATTTTACGAATGACATTATACTTTAATAAATGTACTATTAACAAAATAGAAACATGTTTTTTTTTACTTTTTATAAATAATTTAAAAAATTAAACATTCTGTTTCATAATATTTTTCACATCTTTCTTAAAATTTTCTCATAAACTTAAACAATTTGACTTGATCACTAGTGCTGATTTATGACCATTGTTGACCAGCAATTTAATCGACAATCTTAACGGCTGATCAGAACTAGATAACCGAATAATCGATTTGTTGTTATTAATTTTTGTATTTTATGACGTCACACGCGGCTTACGGAGAGTGTAAATGTTAGGCCAGCTTAGGATTAATATGACTCGATTTACCTCTAGTTAAAATTCATGTAACCCGAGGATAACTCTAAGTGGATGAAACTGAGTATATCATCTCTTACGTTATTAACATTTTAGCAATTGCAGCTTGTTAAGAAAAAAAACGGTCAAGTGAGAGTCGGACTCGCGCGTGAAGGGTTCCGGACAGGTGCACTCAAAGAGTAAAAGGCGCACTGAGCGGAGTCGAGGAATTTAACTCGAGTGAACCCGAGTTGACATCACTAAAATTAGTGCAAATTCCTGTATGTTTAAAGACTTCAAAGAGTAATCTACTCTTTGAAGTCTTTGATGTGAATGCTAAATTGCTGATATGTATGCGTTTGTGTATATTACAGAGCCTACTACAAACAAATATTAGACAAAAACATGTCTGTTTGTTTAATTATTTTTAATGTGCCACAAAGCAAAAATGGAAATGTAAAATGATTATCAATGGTAACCATGAGCGTAGGGCGTACCCAGGGTTAGGGTAGTAAAAAGGTAAAATATTAAAATTCATAATAGTAAAATATGAGCTAATAATACAACAGTATGTGGTTTAGATTGGCTCTTACGGTCTTATGCTTTCAAGGAGGTGAATTCGAGTGGTTAGCCCAGGGAGTTACCATTGCCATACCTAATTTACTTTTATGAGCCCCCCTAAAACCAAAACCTTGATGTCCGTGACGGTAATCACCATATCATGCTAACAAATACAATACTTCTTTAAGTCAACTGATGTAAAAATAGTGGACCTCAACCACCATTTTTACATCACCAGCAACCTGTTGATAATCAGATTGCAGATTTCCTACGATAAAATGAATATTAATGGATTCATTGCATCAGTACATCTAACTGGACCCCAAAATAACGCATCAGAATTTGTTCAAAGCATTTTATCAAAAATTAATTGGTGCCCAATGACAAGAACAAATTTTCTTGTTGGGGGTCCTTCAACCATTTTACATTTAAGTAATTTATTATTAACACATGAATTCATTATATTATCAGAGATTCAAGTTACATTACATTAATATGATTTATATATGCATGTAATAAAACAAAAAGAAATCAATTTGATAGTTCATATAATAAATCAATAAAAATAAGTTCAGTGGCAAATACATATTAAAACACACAATGTCAAGTTACAAGATTATGCTTAATTTTACATTACATTACATAACAATTATCCTAATCTAAAAATAGAAACTAAAAGCTTGGTTCGTGTAGTCCACTTGGTGGATCTATTTGTCCTGTCTTAAGAACATTTTGGAGAAATACTTCCAATCTTGTTTTTGGACCACCTTCATCTATGTCAGCTAAGATTGCAAAGTATTCTGTACTTATCAGCTTTATGATCTTACTAAACTGTTGCTTGTAATATTTAAAGAAGTCTGAACCACAAACTGTGAAGAAATCATGCAATAGAGTAGCACAAATATCTGGTTCAGGTTTAAGATTTAAAAATGATGCGAGCCATTGCCATGCATGATTTAAACCGTGAGGATTAGGTGTACTGACATATCTTGGTGTTTTTACAGTCCAGAGAGCACATCGCAATCTGAAAATTCCTGACATCCTTTTAAGAAACTTGTCATGTTTTTCAACAACACCCTCTGCATTATAAGTGTACCCTCTAGACATATAAAACTCTTTATCCGTCTGTCCTTCTTTTTGAGGCAAAAACATTGGTACTAAATAAGGGCACTCCCTGTGAAAATTGGCTTCTAAGAGTTTACAAAACTCTGGAAACTGAGAACATAGTGCAACAGTCACAGATGCGAGGGGGAATGCAGCTTCTGGGTTGCTGGACACCAAGAGGTCACCTTGTCGTACAATTTTCTTTGCTAACAGTGCTGTACAGTAAGACAGCCCTTGAGGATGCTGAGCAGCAACCACATAAGTATCTAACACTTGAACAGTTTCTCCCCGGAGTAATACAGATAACTTGTCAAACTTGTCTTTCATATGCGAAACACTGACAGATGATATAGCATTAACTGGAGTATTAACAGCCTTTTGACAGTCAAATCTGAATTTCTTGTGATTAGGATCTACTAACAACTCCTTATATCTACTTTCATATTCAAGTAAAAAGTCCCTAAGTTGTATATAGTGAGTATAATTTCTTTCAGAATAAAACATGGGTTGTACTTTCTTCTCGGGTTCTGGTACAGGAGTTGGCGGTTTGGCCAGTTCTGCAGCTTTTGCCTCTTGAGCCAGTTTTTCTTCTAGCTCTTTCTTCTTCGCTTCCTCTTCTTCTTCTTCCTTCAGTTTCTTCTGGAAGTCGGCTACTATTTTCCTCTTGACATTTTCAATGTACAATGCTAAGATTTCAGCTTGTTTAACTTCCTTGTCAGTGATTGATCCAGTTTTACAACATTCCATGACATTGCTGATGTTCCCAATGATTGTAGTGATTGGATCTATGTACTTGTGCAAAATTTCTTTGACGCGAGGTTCTGTGTGTGCGAGGTGGGTTATATGATTGTAGCATACACATATTTTAGTGTGACTGTCTGTGATTGAAGCAAATCTTGCTGTTGCCTTGTTTTGTTCCTCAAGAATTCTGTTCATATTTTCAATTGTTTGCTTATTAATCATTTGACATTTCTGTTCATCAAGTTTTGCTTTGTCCAGAACTGATAAGTTATCATTTTCTCTCAAATGTTTTATGAGCTGTATTTTGCGGGCTCTCAACTCTAAAGCCTTACGCTCACATTCGTCACTTTGCTTTTTACCAAATCTTCTGATGGCGTCAGCTCTTTCTGTAATCATTTTTTCGACTAAATTATTGAACGTCTCCTCGGAAATTTGTTTCATTTTCGATTCATATTCCTTTAAAATAAGGGTGTAACGGAGATCTTCAGCAATCTTGTCCTCTAATAAGTCTGCGTTTCCGTCTGGTTCATCGTACGTTTCTTCCGGTGCCGTGGTTTCCGTTGTTTCGTCTGTCGTGCTGTTGGGCCCAATGGTGACTTCATGTATATAAGGACTTATTTCTGCGGCTTTTGTCAACGCCGAAATGCGTAGACGATCGAAATCGGCGATGGCATCTGATATGTTCAAATCACATTTTCTCTTACTGCTTCCTTTTAGCAAATCCTCTAGACGTTCTTGAGTTCGATCCATTTTTATTACCATCTATTTCGAAACACCAATGTATAATGTTTTATTATGAAAATTTATACCATCACAAACAAACCGCATGATGAATTTCACAACGGCAAATTTTGACACTTCAGTTTCTTGACACTTGACAAGTTGACATAAGATACATTGTTTATTGTTCTTGATTTCTTACTATTTAGCCTGAATTGATTATATTAATTGATATTTATATTTATATTTTTTATTATTATTAATTAATTGATTATATTGTCTACTATTATTTATAATCATTGTGAAACACATAATTATGTACTTCCCCGAATCGAGTTCACTCGAGTGGAAATTCATGTTACGCGACTGACCTGGATGAAACTGAGTATATCATTCGTTTCGTTTTCACCATTTCATAAACCTTGTTTTGTGAAACTTTAAAAAAGCTTTATCACAAACATGTGTTAGGTCTATCATAATTAATTATATCAGGTAAAATTTAAACAAATAAGGATTAAAAATACCAATTATCTTAAACCTTGCAAAGTATAAGTCTACACAAAAATTTAAACTCGAGTCAAAAGAAATTTAACTCGAGTTGACTCGAGTTAAGCCAAACTCGAGTTGGGAGCTAGAGTTGACATCACTAGCGTCTTCATATAGGGTAAGGACCACTACAAATATATATCGCCGCTGTGAAATCAAATCGGCACTATGTGCAAAAGTATTGTTACACATTTTAACACTTATAATTATGTTACTATTTTCACACGTAGGTACTCCTAGAAAGCGTTAAATTAAATAAATTTTTATAACGCAAAACATTACATGCACATTTTAGTTTTAGCATTCGGCTATTTTGTTTTCTTAATAATTTCTTGTCTATTATACTACTTTATTTTTAAGTTAACGCACTCAATTTTATGCACCAAAAGAATCCGATCGTAAATATTTGGCGCGAAGTTTGACAGTTGTAGCAGCTGTATATGTCAAACTTTCATGCAATAATGCATAAATAATTAAATTGAATTAAACTTTGTTATGTTATGAAAATAAACTCAAAATGGTTTTACAAAATACCGGAAAATACAGGGCGGATAAAAGTGATACGAGTAAAAGAGATAGAGACGCTGGCACGTCTGCAGGGCCAAGGTTCGAATACTACTACATTTATTTGTAGTTTTTGTTTGATATAATTTTATCTAGCTGCATAATTTTTGTTTCAGAGAAGAGTCTTCAGAATCACGTATACGTGTGGCTTTGGAGAATGACAGAATTGATTCAAAGTACGGATTTGATAGAGTTCGCGACGCGAAAGAGCGCACAGGTTACCTGATCAATATGCATACAGTAAGTAGTCTTAAAGTAGCCACTAGATATTTTATTTGCAAAGTTACTTATTACTTATAAAACTTTATGGTTTCCGTAAGATTTATTTACGTTAGAGCTAAGTCATATTCTCTTAATGATAATAGTAAATTAAATGTTAAGTCAAACAGGAAATTAGATCCTCATTAAGCAGTTACAGTGAAACGAATGTTTTATAGTGATCATTGATAGTTGCAAATGCTTTGCCACTGGCTAGAATTGGTTAGGAATGCTAGTATTGTCTCTCCTTTTGATTGGATTCCAAGTAGAAACTAATTTTCCTGTATTAATTCGATATGCACAATCCCTATAATCATTTAAAAATCTTGTCAAGTCCTTTGCTGTCTTTAAATTTATTCTTTCTGCAATGTTTGTATTTTAAATTTTAAAAATTAGTTCCTCTATAACTTACTTTCACAATTCGTATGTTCCATTAATTTCCTTAACCTGAGTGTTGTACTGTACCCTAAGTTTGCCTGGAAGAAATTGCTGTTGAGCGATAAGGCCACCTTTTGTATTTTAATATTGTAATTTCACTGTATTATCTTCCTCTTTTCTGGGTACAATAAACTATATTATTATTATTTTTGATTTGATTTTTGACACTGCTGCTACAGGCATTTAACTAAGGTTTCTGGCATCTCAGTACATTTGCCAATTTGCATTTCCAGGCTGAAATTTTAGATGAGGATAAGCGCTTAGTGGCTGCAATGGATTACTACTTCATTGAAATGGATGGATCTCGATTTAAAATATCCCTCATGTTCCAACCTTATTTCCTGATTATGGCCAGGAAGGAATGTGAACAGGAGGTCATCCAGTACCTGTCTAAGAAATTTGCTGGCACCATACACAAAATTGATATTATTGAAAAAGAGGATTTGGACTTGGTGAGTAGTACGTGCCACGTGGCATCACATGGGGCACCATTCTCTCTCTTCCTACAAATTTTGTAGGAGACAACTAATGGGCATAATCCAGAAGAAAGGCAGCAGGTTTTTCTGTGTAGAACTATCGCTACCTGTTTTAACTAATACATGCCAGGCATGGTGACGGTTGTCAAACATTATAATATTAAAGGAAGCCCATGCTCGAGTGGACCTGAAAAGGCTTATGGATAACGGAAGAAATTGATATTTTTAAGTGTATTTATAATAAAGTTCAGCTGATTTTCTTTATTTATATAATTTAAACATAAGTACATTTGAAAATCTAGAATGAAGTTTGTTTGATTTATTTATAAAATGGGCAATTTTAAAACTAAATGGGCAAGAAAAATATTGTAGGGATATTTACTAGGCCTCATACTTAAAAAAAACACAATTTATATGAGATGACCAATCTTGAAACTCCCAGTGTGGTTTCCCAGTGTTCAAAAGGTGAGAATGGGGTAACCATTTTCAGTTTGAGAGAAGATCTAACTTTCTAGTATTGTTGTTTCAGGACAAAGGTATATTTAGGTTACTTGTAATATGACTACAGGCTATCTCTCTTTCAGCTCAATCACTTATCTGGCTTGAGACAGAGATACATAAAATTATCATTTATGTCTCAAAATGAAATGATGAAAGTCAGGAGAGAAATATTGACAGCCGTGAACAAGAATAAGGAGAGGGAGAAAAAAGATGCCATCTACTCGGAAATGTTGACTAATGCACTAACAAGTGCCGCTGCTTTAGAACATGTTAAGAAGACCAAGGACCATATGGAGAATATATTGGACATAAGGTATAATAATTATATTGACATTATTTATAATAATTATATTGCGCTTGGCATGCCACTGAACCCATGTTACACAAATTAACTTTGTTTTGAATTTTAACAACTTTTATTTGAGTAGGTGGATTTTCAATAGTTTTGAATTAATAAAATTTCAAAGACACAAAAATTATAGAACTTTTATCACTTTGTCCAGTTCTCCAAACTATTTCTTTTGCAATAGAACTTTAATTTCAATTATATAATAAATATGTATAGTTTGTGAAAAAATATCAATACACATGTTTTGAAAATTTGTAGTAACCCTTTACAAAATGTTTTTTATAGAATTTGAATGGAGTAGATGTTATCTTCTCACAAAAACAAACTGGACTTACAAGTAACAATACACACTTATTAAAGTTCATTGGAATAAGTTCAATGGTTTCCACCGATTATTTAATCCTTATTGCCAGATTTTCTATGCCAGTCACATGAGATAACGTAATGATACAACTTATATCCAATTATTTAAAGATAGTATTCCAACAACTGATGATTACCTACATACATTAATGCATAAGCTGCAGTTTACTGTTTCTTTCGATAATATTCAATTATAATATTTTGCCAGGGAGCATGACGTACCATACCATGTTAGAGTCTCAATAGACTTGAAGATATTCTGTGGCACTTGGTACACAATCAAGAGCAGGGGAACTGAGACTCCGGTGTTCACAAGAAGGGATGATATTCTGGAGAGACCTGATCCTATTGTACTGGCATTTGATATTGAAACAACGAAACTGCCACTCAAATTTCCGGACTCACAAACTGACCAGATAATGATGATCTCTTATATGATAGATGGACAGGGGTATCTGATTACTAATAGAGAGATTATTGCTGTTGACGTTGAAGATTTTGAGTATACACCTATGCCAGAGTTTGAAGGGTGAGGCTTCTATAGTTACATATATATTCTTTTTTTTTATAGCAAGACATAATGATAAGGCTGACGGGCCACCTGATGGAAAGCAGTCACCGTCGCCTATGGACATTTGCAACACCAGAAGAGTCACCAATGAATCGCCGGGTTTTTTTAGCTTTTAGGAGAGCTGTTTTTACACCTTTCTTGAAGAATCCCATGTCGTAGCTCCCCGGGAATACCTCTGCAGGAAGCTCATTCCACATCTTGCACGTCCGCGGCAGGAACGAGCGCTTTTCTTTCTTATTATTATTATATTGCAAGTGAATTAATTTAGCATGTACGGTATGTAAGTAATATGATTGTCAAGTATTTGCTTTGCGAGAAAGTGTTAAATGGACATGTATTGAATAATTTGACAGTATTATAAAATTTACTTCAGATAGCATACCACATGTTAAGCATTAATGTGTTAGAAATTATTCTTCCATTGTTTATATTTAGACTTCTATTATTTTTTGCATTTTTTGAATTATATGTATTAATAGTAATGTTGTTTTACAGACAATTTATTATATTCAATGAGCCTAATGAAATGGCCCTTATTCAGAAATTCTTTGATCATATCATGGACATTAAACCTCACATTTTTGTGACATATAACGGTAAGAATCTAATGTGTTTTTAACTCACAATTGTAAAAATTGTCACTGTATGAAATGTATATTTCTTATAAAATTTTGTGCAGGTGACTTCTTTGATTGGCCATTTGTTGAAGCGCGTGCAGCGATTTTGGGCCTGGATATGAAACAAGAAATAGGCTTCAGCAAAATAACAGCGAGAGATGGGACCTACGCGTGCCGTCCTGCGATGCATATGGATTGTTTATGGTATGTTTATCCTAATAGAAGCTGCGAGCTGACAGGGTGGCCATCACTATGGGGTGAAACCAAAGAGTAAAATATGTGAGAAACTAATAAGTAAAACTAACATAATTGCATAGGTAATATAAAAAGCTGAATAGCATAAACTATTGCATTAATGTACCTACCACTTTGGATTAAACATACAATCATATGTTAAATAAGAGCAGTGATAGCCTAATGGTTGAAACTTGACCTCTCGATCGGGAGGTCCGAGATTCAAACCCAGGCACGCACAACTGTTTTATGTGCGTATTAGAAATTAATTATCACTGCTTTTTGGTGAAGGAAAACATCGTGATGAAACCTACACACCCGAGAATTCTTTAACAAATAAAAAAGTTCTTGGTGGTGTGTGAAGTCCACCAATTTGCACTTGGCCAGTGTGGTGAACTATGGCCTAAAACTCTCATTCTGCGAGAAGACCCGTGCCCAGCAGTGGGACAATAATGAGTTGTACCCCATATGTTTCATGACATCAACATTACATGATTACATTTTTAATGATGTGCTTACAAAAAATATTTTAATAAAATGAACAAAAATTCTTATCATTTTTTTTTTTTTTGTAGTTGGGTAAAGAGAGATTCGTACTTGCCTGTGGGCTCGCAAGGTCTGAAGGCTGTCGCCAAAGCTAAGCTGAGGTACGACCCGGTGGAGTTGGACCCAGAGGATATGTGCAGAATGGCTGCTGAACAACCCCAGGTAAAAAAAATATGCGATATATATAGTTTATTTTTCTGACAGTCTCGAGATTTTCTATCAGTAAAATGATATTTACAATTATAATCATTGCAAGGTGTAGTAGATATATGACCGGCGATGTACCACCTTCTCATCAATTTTTAACATGCAACAAATCTTGCGTTTACTCCAAAGGGTGCTAACCATGTGGTTGACAGATCATTTCAGATGAGGCGACCATTTTAAACGGCGAGGTTACCAATGCATTTGTACATCTGTTATAAACTTCAGGTAGAACCTATCTTCTGTATGAAGTTGTTAATAGATGTCCATTAACAGCAAGACAACTTACTATCATTGAGTGGATGTTCACGTTTATATGCATGCTGCTTCAATTTTGTAAAAATAAAATAATATCAATGCGTTCTGCCATCTGTAAAGTGACATAGAAAATTAAGTTAATTCCACTATAGCAGATACTTCCATGGATACAGTAAGTTTCTAATTTGCAGGTGTTATCAAACTATTCGGTTTCTGACGCAGTAGCTACATACTACTTGTACATGAAATATGTTCATCCATTCATATTTGCCCTTTGTACGATTATTCCCTTGGAACCTGATGAGGTAAGTTACTGTAAATTTCATTATTACTTTTTAATGTTACATGACGAAAGAAAATTGTCAATTATACATATACACATACATATAATGAGTGCATGTGTACGTGCGCCAGTGTGCGTGTGTGTGCGTATGTAATGAATTCTTTTACTAGGCCTTTACCACAGTGCACCCTGTAGTTCCGGGACCAGAATAGGGCTACGGCATCCCCTTCCTGTCGTAAGAGGCGACTAAAAGGGGCTTCCGGGGTTGCGAGCGGCTAGAGTGGGAGCTCGAACCGTTCAGTCAGGTGATCCCGGGGAGGACGGTGGTGGTGGTGGTGGTACGTGTGGTCGCATACCGTCGTAAGGACTAGACGGAGCGGTGGGCCCAGCCGCCCATTTGGGAGGAGCCCGATGGGGCAACGCGCTCGGAGGATTCCGGTTGAAGTCGTTTCGAGATCCCGGAGTCCTCCTTTTTAGCGCCGAGAACGGCCACCGGGGGGGTTTTAGTGCGGTAAAAATCCCACATAACCCTGCGTCGCTCCCACGGCGTCGGGTACCTTTTGAAGGTTTCCCCCTCGACAACAAAAAAAAGCCTTTACCACAGTAGACATATTAGACCAGTAGGGAAACTGCCTATAAGCGCTCGAAAACGGCACACTCACACAAACATCGCATCGACGAGGCCGCGAGCCTCAAGCGCTTATAGGCAGTTTCCCTACTGGTCTAATATGTCTACTGTGCCTTTACTGTGTATTCTCTTGTGTTGTTTGTCCATGGCACCCACGACACGGGAGAAGATTCTACTGTAGGGCTATGAGGTAGAAAGGGGTCTTTGACGGCTTTTGTCTATATATTTGAACGTGTTTAAAATACGATATTATTATAGGTGCTTCGTAAAGGTTCCGGAACGCTGTGTGAATCTCTGCTGATGGTGGAAGCGTTTCACGCGAACATAGTGTTCCCGAACAAGCAGGTGGAGGAATTGAACAAGTTAACGAGTGATGGACACGTGCTCGAGACGGAAACGTACGTCGGCGGGCACGTAGAGGCTTTAGAATCTGGTAAGATAGCTGAATAGTTTTTAGGAGGGGTCGGAAGACCCTCCCTTTGGGAGTTAATGAGCGTCGCGGGCAGGGTTTTTATAGCGCTCTATATTATTTACTAACTATGATGGAACATAGCTCAGGTAGGTTAGATTCGCATTTAAAAACATGTAACATTTTAAATCTGTATTAATAACTTTTCACAGCGTAGCATGGATTTTGATCAAATCTTCTGGTTTAGGTTTAATATGTTTTTAAAAAAAGTACAGACAGACTGACAAAAATTGTAAAAAAAACATTTAAATTTTTTGTAAATATATGCGTGAACATTATTATGTTAGGTTTATATTGATGCAAATCACATTTTCCAATGGTGGTAGCTAAGAAATATGTGCATTGAATAGATGAACAGTCATAAATTAGAAAAAAAATATATTTTAAAAATAATAACCATATGTATTAGGAAATAATTGTACCTTATTATTTGACAGGTGTTTTTAGGGCTGATATTAAATGCAAGTTTAGAATTGTCCCATCAGCTATAGAGACATTGATGGAAAGCACTGAAAAAACCATGAGACATGCCATAGAAGTCGAGGAAGGTATTCCACTAGACATGGTAACCAATTTCGATGAAGTTTGTGGAGAAATAAAAGCCAAGTTACAACACATGAAAGATCATCCCCGAAGAGATGAGAATCCATTGATTTACCACTTGGATGTTGGTGCTATGTATCCTAATATCATCTTGACTAACAGGTAAGGTTCTAAAGTGTAAGATTACTTACAATTTTACTTTTTATTTGTATAAACTAATCCACTTTAAAAAAATATTTTCTTTTTTTGCAATTGGATTTTATTACTATTTTTTGATTTATCACGACAGAATTTATTTTCCTTTGCCTGATAGCTTCTCATTTTTATGACCATCATTCCAATGACAATCTTTAAACTACAATTTCAATAGCGTCGAAATGAAGTGAAATGTCTTTATTTTGTATAGGCCTATGGGGCCACTAACGAATTGTCAGTTACCTTTTTTCTTACACTACCACCGGATCGGAATACGACCTCAACTGAGAAGATCCGGCAAGAAACTCAGCGTCGACAATTGAATTGATTGAATTGAATTTATTTATTTTATTTTTTTATTTATTCAGACATACCAACAGCAAAACATACAAATACATTTACATTAACATACAACCAGAATAATAATTTTAATCCTTATATGTAATGCCAATAATAATAATAAAACTTTGTTTCAAGCTACAATGGCTCATAAGTGTTAGTATTAGATTAAATATGCTTAACCTATGTTAGTACTTAACCTAAACTTATCGTCTATCACACTGAATCCCTGCTATGCCATTCCATTAGAAATAGCACAGCAGTGACTCACATATCGGCAGTCTAATCTGCTCTCGATCATGTTGAGGATGATGTATAATGTATTATAGGCATGTACAGCAATCTCTTAAATCTAACATTACTGTTAAAGCAGTTACAATGCTATTTATATTATTATGCTATATAATATAGGTAAAATATAATGAAATATTAGTATATAAATGTAGAGATATTAGCAGAGAGTTTAAATTACAAACAGAATGAAATTAATTGTCTTCTCTGTTATTCGAGTGTGAAACGGCAATTTGCAGGCTGCAGCCGTCGGCCATGGTGTCGGCGAGCGTGTGCGCCGTGTGCGCGCACAACCGGCCCGGCGCCGCGTGCGCGCGCCGCATGGACTGGCTGTGGCGCGGCGACTACCGTACGTACTACGCCCGCGTTCCAGAACGCGATCACAACGACCAAAACGTGGTTCCACAAGACGACCGCGGTCTTTGTGCTCGCTGCGAAAACGTCCTGAGTGACGTCATGACGTCATTCAAATAAAAAAATAATGTGTGCGTGTACTAGCGTACACTCGTAAGAAGTGAAACTTCTTTATGACGTTATTTTTCAAAAAATTATTTACTATATGCAACTTTACAGAAATTGGTTAAATAAAGTTAAATTAGATAAAGTTTAATAAAAGGCTTTTATTAAACTTTATCTAATAATCTAATCTGTAATAATCTATCTAATATCACGCGTGGTAGGGATAAGAAAAAGATGGCGCGTGACGAAAAAATGTTACACTAAATTTTTTTCCAACCCCGATAAAGAAGTTTCACTTCAAAGATGGCGCGTAACAGAAAAAGATGGCGCGTAACGAAAAATAAAAAAGATGGCGCGTAACAGAAAAAGATGGCGCGTAACGAAAAAATGTTACACTAAATTTTTTTCCTACCCCGATAAAGAAGTTTCACTTCAACAACCCCGATAAAGAAGTTTCACTTCAAAAAATTGCTTTTAAAATTAAATTGATTCAATTTAAATTACATTTGAAATTTACTTCTAAAATAACATTACATACATTTTCTATAGTGCCGGCTACAAGGAGCGAGTACCAACGTATCCAACAGCAATTAGAAACGGAAAAATTCCCTCCTCTACACCCTGGAGGGCCGCCGAGAGCTTTCCACGCTTTGCCTAAAGAAGATCAGGTACTATACCGAATATAATTGATAAATTAATTTGTCACTTAAACATCGACGCTAATTTTATAATAATACATTTTTATTTGGAAATGTCGCTTTCTTATGGGATTTGAGGGTAGCGACTAATATTCGTAAGTATTAAATTAATTAATAATAAATTGTTAAGTCCCGTGGGGTCTTCCGCGTTTAAAAAAATCACCGTAACTTTTTACGGTATTAACAGTTGATATATAGAATAAACGTTACCGTAAAATATGGACTCAAAAGACCCTTTTTAATTATTTTTAAAGCTTTTAATTAATATTATTTAATAAAAACAGCAAAAAATAGATGTGTTTGCCTCATACTCATTCCTTAATACTTACTATATTTACACAAATATATGTCATGTACACACACGCGGAATTTTATTTTTCATTAATAAAAATATATCTAATCTATCAAATTAATATTATGATTTTAGAAAATACTTCACTTGTGCACTATAATTTTACCATCTATTTTAACCTTCATTATTTAGGCTGCATATGAGAAAAAGCGACTAGCAGACTACTGTAAAGTGGCGTACAAGAAGACAAAAGTCACGAGAACGGAGGTCCGAACTACAACTATATGCCAGAAAGAAAACTCTTTTTACGTTGATACAGTACGAGCTTTTAGGTAAGTTTTATTATTAGTAAAGTTGCATTATTCACCTTATATGGTTTATGTGTTAAAAAAACTAAATGAGCTGAGCCGATTATTTAAAGACTTGGACTATTAGTGAAAAAGGAAGTGTGAGAAAGCAGTGTTAGAAAAGTCTGTCTAGAATAAATAGGCTCTGATATTTGTCCACCAATTCGCACTTGGCCAGCGCGGTGGACTATGGCCTAAAACTCTCTCATTCCGAGAGAAGACCTGTGCCCAACAGTGGGACAATAATGGGTTGACGAGAGAGAGAAATCTGTCAATCAATTAAAAAATGGTTCTCTTTTTTTAAGATTTTTTCTTTTTTCGTCTATTCTATTGGGATAGGGGGTTTTAGATCCCCGAAACCCCTCCCTTGAACACTTGAAAACGCTAGCTGTTCATCTGCAGCATTTTCGGTCAGCACTACATTTTGCCTCTAAGCCTCACGTTACATTTACCAGGGACCGTCGCTACGAGTACAAGGCGCTAAACAAGCAGGCCAAGGGGCTGGTGGCGGCGGCGCTGGCGGGCGGCGACGCGGCGGAGGTCAAGAGCGCCAAGAGCCGCGAGGTGCTCTACGACTCGCTGCAACTCGCGCACAAGTGTATCCTCAACTCCTTCTATGGCTACGTCATGAGGCGCGGGTGAGTGTATCTTATATATTAGAAGTAGCAATAATCTGGGAACAAATTCATACAGGACAATAATTCTATTTGAAGTTAATCACAGATGTGGTGCTCGTCCCTACGGTATTCCCTGCATGTCGTAAGAGGCGACTCAAAAGGGGAATCCCACATAACCCTGCGTCGCTCCCACAGCTACGTGGGATTTTTACCGCACTAAAACACTAAGGCGAACTTAGTTCCGCCTAAAAGTCAAAAATCTAAAATTACCAGTGTTTCTCCACTATATTATACATGTATTAGACATAAAAACTAATACATGTATTATATAATGAATCATCTTCCTCTTGAATCACTCTATTAAAAAACTGCATTAAAATCCGTAGCGTAGTTTTAAAGATCTAAGCATACATTGGGACAGACGGCGAGAAGCGACTTTGTTTTATACTATGTAGTGAAACTTTCTTTTGTTTAATATTACAGAGCGCGGTGGCATAGTATGGAGATGGCCGGCATAGTTTGTTATACTGGCGCTAACATTATCATGCGAGCACGAGAAATTATCGAGCAAATCGGCCGGCCGCTTGAATTAGACACGGATGGTAAGTTTTACACCCGAAACTGAAAAAAAACTTTCAATAACATTTTTTTTCATGACTATCCTACCGTATATTTTTTGTATGTACTATAGTGACTTTGACCAAACGTTATTTATTTCTTTTTCTAACCAATTTTAAAAAGGAGGGTTGATTCGATTGGTATGTTTTTTGACGACCCGCGTGGCGCAGCGATTACCATACCTGTCTGACGCGCAATGGGTCCCGGATTCGATTCCCGGCCAGACAGGTTTCTGAATGATGAGGTTAGATTCCTGTTCTGGGTCTGGGTGTTTGTGTATTCGTCTTGTGTGTGTCCATGGTAACGTATAGAGTCCAGTCCAGGAGATAATCCTACTGTGGGACTTTGAGTGTAAAAAGCGTGTTTTTTCTTTCTGAAGATTCGCTTCAGAAAGAAAAAACACGCACACACTTGAGTTTATTTTTATTAACTAATATTTTTAAGGTATCTGGTGTATTCTACCATCGTCATTCCCGGAAAACGTTACGATTCACACCACACATCCGAAGAAAAAGAAAATTAATGTTTCCTACCCGAACGCGGTACTCAACGCCATGGTGAAGGTAATTTACTTAAGAATTCATTTCTTGGCCAGATGCTAAAGTAATATGAGCCTACCAGTTTTTTGGTCCGAAAATTTTCGTTTGTCTTTTTATAATAAGATAATAACTTTATTTACGATAACAATGTATCTTTACAAAGACTCGTTGAGCATTTGAAATACATCATTAATTTATATGTGTCTCATTATTATATTTGTTGTCTATACTATAATAAATCTGTAAGAGGTCGCTGTCTGTACATGGAATAAATTTAGGTGAAAACCATTTCTAGAGGTCGTTAACACGATATAGAACCCAAAATAATGGTTTTTAGAAATCTTTTCTGTTTGTCTGTTTGTCTGTTTATCTGTTTGTCTGTTTGTCTGTTTGTCTGTTTGTCTGTTTGTCTGTGTGTTTGAAAACGCTAATCTCAGAAACGGCTTATCCAATTTGAATATAATTTTCACCGATGTGTTGTGGGAAACTTCACTTAACATTTAGTGTTTATTTTATTTAAATCAGTTTACGAATAAAAAAGTTATGTCAATTTAAAACTACGCAGTATTTATTCTGTGTTCGTTAAGTGTTAATAAGATAAGTAACTGTATAGTTGAATTGGTTGAAACTAAACATGTTATGGTCTGTAAAATGTATTCCTTTGTTATGTATTTTTATTGGTTATGTGTGTCCCTATGTTATTTGATACTATACAAATCTATATCTCTATATCTATATATACTTATATAAAAACGAAAGGATGCTCTCTCACTCATCTATTGAATAAACATCGTAGAGCCTAAACTGCTAAAGATACGAATATGATTTTTACTAGGGGTTTCTTTTATGACGTAGACGTCAGCTAAGAATGAATTTTCTGATCCCCCCCCCCCCCCCCAATTTAACCCATATAGGAGATGTAAGTTTGTATGAAAGTCAGTCAGTTTTGAGGCCACCTCAATAAAATTTAGTATTTCGATTGGATTTTTATGATAAAACATCGTTTTAAACCGACTTCCAAAAAGGAGGAGGTTATCAATTCGTCTGTATTTTTTATTTTTTTATTTTTTTATTTTATATTTGTTACTCGATTTCTCCGCACTGGGTGAACGGATTTGGATGATTTTTTTTTTAATTTGAAAGGTAGTGCGTGTCATCGGGTCCCATTTATTTTTAGTTCACTTTTGACAGTGGCATCCATAAGAAAAGCGCATAAGTCTGATATTTGCATTAACGATGTGCGCGATAAATACACGAATAACTCAATTGCCCGCCAACCGATTTTGATGATTTTTTTTTATTTGAAAGAATGTACTTCAAGGGTACTCTGATGAGTTTGATACGGTTCTGATCATAGGATCCATTTCTTTGAAGCAAATTAACGAAATTAGCGATACTCGGCCAAACCTAAGCTGTAGGAGTACAATTGGGTTGAATGTAGAATGAGATTAATAAGCAGATATTTCCTAAAAAAAATTGACCTTCAACTCTTCAATCCTGATGATGCAGGGGTACTGCTAGCCTGAACCGTAGAAGTAAGTCAATTTGTTTTTATGGATATATAATAAGATTGATAAACAAATTCATGGGACAAAAATTTGATCTTCAACTCCTCAACCCTGATGATGTAAGGGTATTTCAAGACTAAACCGTAAGAGTTGGCTATTTGGTACTTACGGTTATGTAATAAAAATACCAAGCAAACATACACGGTAAAAATGTTGACCTTCAACTCCTCAACCCTGATGATGCAGGGTTACTTCAAGCCTAAGCCATAGGAGATGGCCATTTGGTACTTTCGGGTATGTTATATGATTACTAAGCAAAGACACAAAATGAAAATTTCGACCTTCAACTCCTCACCCCTGATGATGCAGGATACTGATAGCCTAAACTATACGAGATGGGCATTTGGTGCTTTCAGGTATTTATTATAATTACTAAGCAAAGACACATGATAAAAATTTTGACCTTTAACTCCTCAAGCCTGATGATGCAGGGTACTGCAAGCCTAAGCCATAGGAGTTGGCCATTTAATGCTTTCGGGTATGTAATATAATTACTAAGCAAAGACACATGATGACAATTTCGACCTTAAGCTCCTCAACTCTGATGGTGCAGGGTACTGCAAGCCCAAGCTATAGAAGTTGGCTTGCAAGTGCTTACGTATAAGTAATAAGAATACTAAGCAAAGACACGGGATATTTTTTTTTACCTTCAACTCCTCCCTGATGATGCGGGATAGTGCAAGCCTAAATTATAAAAGGTAGTCACATAATGCTTACGGTTGTTTTTAGTATATATTATAAGTTTAATGACAGCTCATTAAACTGAAATGTGATTAATAAATTAAACTTCAATTCATCAACCCTGATAATCTAAGTACACAACCTACTTAAGCCGTATGAGTTTGATACTTATTGATTACAAGACATTACAACCCGTTGACAGAACATTATGATAAAAAATGTCATTTTGAATACCTAAATCCTGAAAATGCAGGAGTATTGTCATGTTATTGTTATAAGTTGGATTTAGCTGTAGCTTTTTAAACAGGATGGGTTAGGTTAGGTTGGAACATAAAAGAAAACATAAAAAATAAGCGAGCAGGGTGCGGCAGCGCCCTGCGAGCGGGTGCGCCCTGTTCGTATGAATTGTAAAAGTGTTTTGATTATGTCTTATGCTTTACAAAGAACAATGCGGGACTTACGCACACAAATAGCCCGATGCACCTCTTAAAAAATCTTATATTTGGCCACATGAAACAAAATATGAACTTAGAATATATGTCGCTGTTCAGTAATATTCCAATTTTCTAAAGATTCACTTCAAGTAGATAATGGTACTTTGTTATCCGGAAAAGTTAAAATCAATCTTTATATCGATACGTCTTCGTTTAAATGTGGAGGAGTTGGTTGAAAAAGTATATCCCGATATTGTTAATACAACCAATAACACTATAAATTGGTTCCAAAAGACGGCTATGTACCCACCCACCAATGAACGTGTCGATCAAAATTTAAAGCAGCGTCACAGATCTACTATTCGGTAGACACAGTCATTGAGATGGAGGAAGCAGTACATTATCCAACAGAATTTTTGAATTCCTTAATGCCTTCCGGAACTCCTGAACACAAATTAATATTAAAAGTAGGTTTACCTATAATCTTACTTAGAAATTTGAATTCGCCAAAATTACTTCAAATAGTTTCCAATTCGGAAAAGTTCAAATCAATCTTTATAATCGATACGTTTTGGTTCAAATGTGGAGGAGTTGATTGAAAAAAGTATCCCGATATTGTGAATTAGACCACTAAGAATGTAAATTGGTTCAAAAAAGCGATTTACAATATTAAAATTCGTCTAATTAAAAAAAAATTAAAAAACAATACGTTCCTACCCACAAATACACACTTTAAATTCGTTTTTTCACTCTTTGTTTGACCAGGTAATCCTTGAGCGGCCAAACCGATATTAATGTTACTACTTTTTATCATAGAACTCCCACGGTGTCGAGATTTGCGCGAGAAAAACTTTGTGACACGTTGATTTGCACGCGGGCAAAGCCGCGGGTACAGCTAGTATACAATATGTTTACACGACACTACAACATTAATTGTTTAAAAAAATACAAATATTTAATTATAGCAATATGTTTTTAGGACCACTTTACAAATGATCAGTATTTCGAACTGGTGGACCCTGAAACAAAAAAATACGAGCAGAGGTCAGAGAATTCAATCTTCTTCGAAGTGGACGGACCGTACCTTGGGATGGTATTACCGGCGTCTAAAGAGGAGGGCAAGAGGTTGAAGAAGCGATACGCTGTGTTTAACTTCGATGGCTCGCTGGCCGAGTTGAAAGGTAATAAATTTTTGTTTATACCAGCGGTCGGGAACCCGCGGCCCGCAGACGTCATACTTGCGGCCCGTGAATGTTTTGTAAATCCTTTATATAAAGAAAATAGGTTTTCTTTAATTATTTAGTTCTTTTTTTTAATTTGACATGTCTGTCTAATTTTAAAAGTTCAGAATATATTTTGTGAAGAAAGATATATTTGGTGAAATAATAAACTTGAAATGTCGTTTCTTATTTTCAAAAGCAACACATTTGTTTATTTTCCAAAACCCTAAGATATAATCTTATATTTATATAAATAAAAATAAAAAGCATTTTATTTTTTCTATAGGATATGACCATATGTATCACAAGCGTTAGGCCCGTCTTTAGTTTTTTTTGCTGCCTCGTGGCCCTTGACTGCCAAAATGTTTCCAACCCCTGGTTTATACCATTAAATATCGCCTTTGTACCATTTTGAAAATATAGGAAGATTTTTTTTATAACATTAAAGTAGCAAACAAGCATGCAGTCTATCTGATGGTAAGTGGTCACTGCCGTCCATGGAAATCTGTAAACAGAGACTATGTGTTTTATTTGAAGTCAGTCACAAATAAGTTGCTACTCTCCAAGATGGTCACCTCATATAAAAGTGAGCCGGCAACCACACGTGGCGACATGTGTGGCGGTGGCACCTCCCCGGTGGAATAACACTGGTTCAACCACATGGAAATTAAATACGTAAAGGTTGAATCTGCAGTATTAAATGGTATTGCTGCTTGAGTGTGTTCTATTAGACGTTCACGAAGTTCACGCTCACGGCCGCAGTTTTTCTCTTTCCACTAGCTTGTAAGCGTTACTGATATAATCTCTAGTGGAACGACCCACCATATTAGATGGGTCGTCGTGAGCTTCGCGTGGGTGTAAGTTATGACGTCATGAGTGACGTATTCGCCGCGACCACAACGACCGCGGTCGTCTTGTGGAACGACGTTTTGGGCGTTTAGGGCTTTGTGAGCGTGTTCTGGAACGCGCCTCTTGTCAAAAATAGTTTGATCTTAGAATCTAAATTAAATAAGCAAAGGTTGAATCTGTGGTATTAAATGGTAATGCTGTTTGTCAAATAAGTTTGATTTTAGAATCTATATGGTAATTTGTTAATTTTGTTGGAGGGTCATAAATTTTCATCATCATGTAATATTTATTTTATACACCTCCAGGTTTCGAAGTGAAACGCCGTGGTGAATTGCAACTGATCAAGATATTCCAATCGTCCGTATTCGAAGCGTTCCTCAAAGGGAATGATCTGAAGTCTTGCTACAGCGCAGTGGCCAAGGTGGCCGACTACTGGCTAGACGTACTGTACAGTAAGGGCAGTAACATGCCGGATTCGGAGCTGTTTGAACTCATTTCTGAGAACCGGTCGATGTCGAAGAAGTTGGAAGATTACGGCGGGCAGAAGTCCACGTCCATATCGACGGCGAAGCGGCTTGCCGAGTTCTTGGGTGATCAGATGGTTAAGGATGCTGGCTTGGCCTGTAGGTAAGTGTTCTACACAATACATATATTATGACATAATTATTATATTAAAAATCCTATACATATAATTATTCTGAAATTTTAAGTCGATGTAGTCAAAAGTTTTTTAGGGGGAAAACGGTAATTATTGCATGTCAAAAATCTGTAATGTTGTGTGTCCCTGAAGACATTCATGAAGTTAGAACACTATGTGTTCGACGACCCGCGTGGCGCAGCGGTTACCACACCGTTCACACGCGTAATGGGTCCTGGCCCGACAGGTATCTGAATGATGAGTTTAGATTCCTGTTCTGGGTCTGGGCATTTGTGTATTCGTCTTGTGTGTGTCCATGGTACCCACGACACAGGAGAAAATCCTAGTGGGGCTATGAGTAGAAAGCGTGTAAAGCGTGTATGTATAACTTTTCCATTCTTTTTACATTCACCAGTGTTTTTTCATGTTATTGTAGGCGAAACTGTTTTAGTAGTAAGCAGTTTCATACAGAACAAGGGTTGTATCTAGAATCAAATACTGATGCATTACAACTCCCAAGTTGCTTTCTCTTCCCTGTCAGTGGTTGCTAGGTTTAATATTAAATATTCCGTATCGAATTTGCTCAGAGTATATATTGTTACTATTGTTAGTCTTGGAAAAAATTGAGCACAATGTATTATCCAGGTTCATAATCTCCCGCAAGCCGGACGGCGCGCCGGTGACGGAGCGCGCGGTGCCGCTGGCCATCTTCCAGGCGCCCGCCGCCGCGCGCCGCCACCACCTGCGCCGCTGGCTGCGCGACCCCGCGCTGCCCGACCACGTCGACATCCGCGACGTGCTCGACTGGCCCTACTACATCGAGCGGCTCAGCGGCGCGATACAGAAGATCATCACCATCCCCGCCGCGATGCAAGGGGTGAGTGCCTGTTGTGCCGCAAGCCGGACGGTGCGCCGCCACCACCTGCGCCGCTGGCTGCGCGACCCCGCGCTGCCCGACCACGTCGACATCCGCGACGTGCTCGACTGGCCCTACTACATCGAGCGGCTCAGCGGCGCGATACAGAAGATCATCACCATCCCCGCCGCGATGCAAGGGGTGAGTGCCTGTTGTGCCGCAAGCCGGACGGTGCGCCGCCACCACCTGCGCCGCTGGCTGCGCGACCCCGCGCTGCCCGACCACGTCGACATCCGCGACGTGCTCGACTGGCCCTACTACATCGAGCGGCTCAGCGGCGCGATACAGAAGATCATCACCATCCCCGCCGCGATGCAAGGGGTGAGTGCCTGTTGTGCCGCAAGCCGGACGGTGCGCCGCCACCACCTGCGCCGCTGGCTGCGCGACCCCGCGCTGCCCGACCACGTCGACATCCGCGACGTGCTCGACTGGCCCTACTACATCGAGCGGCTCAGCGGCGCGATACAGAAGATCATCACCATCCCCGCCGCGATGCAAGGGGTGAGTGCCTGTTGTGCCGCAAGCCGGACGGTGCGCCGCCACCACCTGCGCCGCTGGCTGCGCGACCCCGCGCTGCCCGACCACGTCGACATCCGCGACGTGCTCGACTGGCCCTACTACATCGAGCGGCTCAGCGGCGCGATACAGAAGATCATCACCATCCCCGCCGCGATGCAAGGGGTGAGTGCCTGTTGTGCCGCAAGCCGGACGGTGCGCCGCCACCACCTGCGCCGCTGGCTGCGCGACCCCGCGCTGCCCGACCACGTCGACATCCGCGACGTGCTCGACTGGCCCTACTACATCGAGCGGCTCAGCGGCGCGATACAGAAGATCATCACCATCCCCGCCGCGATGCAAGGGGTGAGTGCCTGTTGTGCCGCAAGCCGGACGGTGCGCCGCCACCACCTGCGCCGCTGGCTGCGCGACCCCGCGCTGCCCGACCACGTCGACATCCGCGACGTGCTCGACTGGCCCTACTACATCGAGCGGCTCAGCGGCGCGATACAGAAGATCATCACCATCCCCGCCGCGATGCAAGGGGTGAGTGCCTGTTGTGCCGCAAGCCGGACGGTGCGCCGCCACCACCTGCGCCGCTGGCTGCGCGACCCCGCGCTGCCCGACCACGTCGACATCCGCGACGTGCTCGACTGGCCCTACTACATCGAGCGGCTCAGCGGCGCGATACAGAAGATCATCACCATCCCCGCCGCGATGCAAGGGGTGAGTGCCTGTTGTGCCGCAAGCCGGACGGTGCGCCGCCACCACCTGCGCCGCTGGCTGCGCGACCCCGCGCTGCCCGACCACGTCGACATCCGCGACGTGCTCGACTGGCCCTACTACATCGAGCGGCTCAGCGGCGCGATACAGAAGATCATCACCATCCCCGCCGCGATGCAAGGGGTGAGTGCCTGTTGTGCCGCAAGCCGGACGGTGCGCCGCCACCACCTGCGCCGCTGGCTGCGCGACCCCGCGCTGCCCGACCACGTCGACATCCGCGACGTGCTCGACTGGCCCTACTACATCGAGCGGCTCAGCGGCGCGATACAGAAGATCATCACCATCCCCGCCGCGATGCAAGGGGTGAGTGCCTGTTGTGCCGCAAGCCGGACGGTGCGCCGCCACCACCTGCGCCGCTGGCTGCGCGACCCCGCGCTGCCCGACCACGTCGACATCCGCGACGTGCTCGACTGGCCCTACTACATCGAGCGGCTCAGCGGCGCGATACAGAAGATCATCACCATCCCCGCCGCGATGCAAGGGGTGAGTGCCTGTTGTGCCGCAAGCCGGACGGTGCGCCGCCACCACCTGCGCCGCTGGCTGCGCGACCCCGCGCTGCCCGACCACGTCGACATCCGCGACGTGCTCGACTGGCCCTACTACATCGAGCGGCTCAGCGGCGCGATACAGAAGATCATCACCATCCCCGCCGCGATGCAAGGGGTGAGTGCCTGTTGTGCCGCAAGCCGGACGGTGCGCCGCCACCACCTGCGCCGCTGGCTGCGCGACCCCGCGCTGCCCGACCACGTCGACATCCGCGACGTGCTCGACTGGCCCTACTACATCGAGCGGCTCAGCGGCGCGATACAGAAGATCATCACCATCCCCGCCGCGATGCAAGGGGTGAGTGCCTGTTGTGCCGCAAGCCGGACGGTGCGCCGCCACCACCTGCGCCGCTGGCTGCGCGACCCCGCGCTGCCCGACCACGTCGACATCCGCGACGTGCTCGACTGGCCCTACTACATCGAGCGGCTCAGCGGCGCGATACAGAAGATCATCACCATCCCCGCCGCGATGCAAGGGGTGAGTGCCTGTTGTGCCGCAAGCCGGACGGTGCGCCGCCACCACCTGCGCCGCTGGCTGCGCGACCCCGCGCTGCCCGACCACGTCGACATCCGCGACGTGCTCGACTGGCCCTACTACATCGAGCGGCTCAGCGGCGCGATACAGAAGATCATCACCATCCCCGCCGCGATGCAAGGGGTGAGTGCCTGTTGTGCTTCGGAGGGAGAACGAGGGAAGGAGATGAAGACAGGTTCATAATCTCCTGTTTGCCGAACGGCGATCCGCTAGATCATCACCATCCCCGCCGCGATGCAAGGGGTGAGCTGTGCTGGTGCTTCAGCCGCACGTTCGATGATCGGCAATCGATTAGGACGGCGACATAGGGTTGCTACTCGTCATGCCCCTTGTCTTGCCTGGGCATTCAGTCTGTCATGTCTATGTGAGTCACATACTCGATAATTGGCGACGGAAGAGTGCGGGGACATATCTAGTTATTCTGGTTACATACAGCATAAAGAAGAATCGTCATAGTTTCCGTTGCAATGCGACAAATAAGCGCTCTCTAATGAAACTAATTTATTAGTTACATGACATATACAAAAACACAAAATCTCACAGAAACTATTAAAAATATCATACGTACAAATAAACGCCCAAGGGGTCCTTATTACATGCTTCTCATATTTTTTTCCAAGAACAGACTGTTATTTGATCTAGTCTGTTTGAAACCTTGCTACATTACATGTTTTATTCCAGCTGGACAACCCTGTCCCCCGAGTGCAGTACCCCGACTGGCTACACAAAAAGATGTTGGCTAAGACTGACAAGTTCAAAACTAGGAAGATTACCGACATGTTCACCGCCAAGCCTAAAGAACTGCCCAAAGACGGTGACGATGCAGAAGCTTCTGGAAGCCATGAAAATGGATCTATGGTAATGCTCGCATACTTATTTGTTTACGAATACCTCAATAAGCAATTTATATACTTAATAGTTGACCCGGCGAACTTCATTCCGCAAAAATGTCAAAAATCTAAAATTTTATCAGTGTTCCTTTACTATATTATGCATGTGTTATACATAAAAACCTTTCGCTTGAATTATTCTATCTATTAAAAGAAACTGCATTAAAATCCGTAGCGTAGTTTTAAAGATCTAAGCATACATAGGGACACATAGCGAGAAGCGACTTTGTTTTCTACTATATACAGTGATTGTGCCACACTTTGCTGTGTCCAATACTCAATTTTGTTGGTGGTAGAATCCGTCGTGCTTGAAAACCGGAGGTATTCGAATTTAGTACTCAGGAGTTGATCGCAGAAGTGTATGGGCAGCCTACTTACCGTCAGATTCAATGTTAATTCAGAACCTCAAAATCTAACTAACAGTGGTCATTTCACCTTTCAATGCAAGGTTTACCGCGTACTCTCGATCTCTGTTCGTCGTTTCTTCAAGGAAGGAACAAATTTACATTTCGAACTCTTATCTTAATAACAATCATATTTTGTAGGACACAGAAGTAGACATCGAAGATATCGGTAAAGCCCCTACAGAGAAAGCTCCCGTCCGGCCGATCGTGCACACAGTGAAGCGGAAACGAGAGGAATCGCCGGTCAAACAGTTCGCCACGTGGCGGGAGGCGCTGGGGGCCCCGCCGCCTTTCGGGAACACGAAGGTTTGAGTTTTATTCTACAATGCATGTAACTTGGCCACTCAGTTACAGCAGATATCGATTTGTGGTGGATTTTATCGTTTAATCTAATTCGCTATACATTTGAACTTTCCGGTGTAAAAATCCACGTAAATATAAAAACATTACTTAGTTATGTAGCTATTAAAAGTAACCCCAAAATCAGTCAATTGATCAATGATTATGAATTTTTTGCAAACCTTTAAAAATATACTTGACGAATATATCTTAGAATAGAACCTCTTTCCTTTGAAAAAATTAGTTATAAAATAAGTAACTTAGATTTATTTATTATGATTGTTATAAATTTTGTAAAAAAAATTCGTAACTTTTTATAGGAAGAACGTCGAGCTTGGATAATATTTCAAAAGAAAAAATGGATGTGGCAAATGGAACAACGAGGAACACACAATAGAAGTAAACGAGGTAAGCTAGTAGCTAATTAAATTTAATAAAACTATAATATAATATAATAATAATCAAACTTAATTAAATATACTTTTCTTTTCTTTTTTTTGTAATTTACAAAATTAAAAAAAAATGTTGTTTGCAGGTAGATTGCATGCAGGTAAATCTGACGATGTGTCCACATTACCAAGAAACGTCGGTTCTACAAATACACTGGGAGGGTTTATCAAACGAGCTCAGCGTACGCTTCTGAACACGCCATGGCAGATTATCCAGGTAATGGCAGACGTCATTCATTTGCATATACTTTGTATGTTTTCGTTCGAATATTAAAGGTTAAAGATGATTATTTGGACGATCAAATAATAATGTGTGCTATAGCTAAAATTATTCCTCGATGTTTCTCATAAGAAAGTGTTTTTGTTTCAAAAATAAAATTGAATTGCATTTTTGGTGATGGATATACAAGTACTTCTGGTTGTAATAATAGTGCCGTATCTCTACCTTTTTATTTTTATCGCAAAATGATGTTCAATCGTGCTTGTCCGTTTGTAAAATAAAATAACTCTAGCTGACCCGGCAAACGTTGTTTTGCCATATAAAAATTTAAAAAAATGTTAGGGGTGCATAACCATTATCACTAAGGGGAATAAAAAATAGATGTTGGCCGATTCCCAGACCTACTCAATATACTCACAAAATTTATTGAGAATAGGTGAAGCCGTTTCGAAGGAGTACGGGAACGCACATTGTGACATGAGAATTTTATATATTACATAAGGTACTGTCTTTCGATGTTAACGAAATGTCCATAAGTTAAAAATACGACAATACCAAACAATATGAACATACCTGCAGGTGGCGGAGACAGCGGAGCCAGGGCTGTTCAAGCTGTGGGCGCTGGTGGGCGCGGAGCTGCACCAGGTCAGGCTGTCGGTGCCGCGCGTGTTCTACGTGAACCGGCGCGTGGCGCGCGCGGCGGACAGCGGCCCGCACTGGCGGCGCGTGAGCCGCGTGCTGCCGCGCGCGCGCCCCGCGCACCACCTGTACCAGTACACCGTGCCGGAGGCGCTCTACCGGGAGCGGGCGCAGTATGGTTTTTTAATTTTTTGTCTAATTGAAGTAGCAAACGAGCATTCAGTCCACCTGATGGTAAGTGGTCACTGCCGCCCATGGTCAAATACAACATAGATTCTATCAGAAGTAAATCACAGGTGCGTGGCTACTCCCCAGGACTATAATGGTCGCCTCATATAAAAGTATGCCAGCAACCACACCCTTCCATCGAAACGCAAAAATGCACTGGTTCTACCACCAAATGTATGTTGTTTGTTATGTAACAGATGTCATTTTTAAGGTGGTAAAACGAATTGGGTTTTACCGGATTGGTACACCGCCACACCTATTTTTAGCGTGAAGCAGTTCTTTCAGAAACGTTTCGATGGAAGCGTGTGGTTACCGGCTCACATCTCTATGAGGTGGCTATCTTAGTTCTCGGGAGTAGCACAGCGTCTGTGATTGACTTCAGATTTGTTTGTTACTTCAATCTTATTAAAAATCGTCGAGTACATACAGGCGTGAAACAACAATAACTTGCTCAGGTGATTTCAATGTTGTTCATAGCCACTCCGCGGGGTACAAGATTTAGCGCGAATCAAAGTAATTATTACGTAGTATTGCTCGGAGAAATACTAAGGAATTATTTGCAAACATCTAAACGTTGCATGTCTGACAAAAAACTGCAATGTTTTTAATATTTTTATTTACTACAGTGGTTACTTGGCAAGCGCGGTGGACTATGACCTATAACTCTCTCATGCTGAGAGAATACCCGTGCCCAGCAGTGGGATAATAATGGGTTGACAAGAAAATTTCTTTTCTTTTTTTACAGAGAGTTAATGAGTGAACTATCTGCACCAGAGATAGAAGGAATCTATGAAACTCAAATGAGCCTGGAATTCAGGGTGCTTGTACAATTAGGGTGCATATGCTCTGTTGATCAACAAGAGGCCAGGCGGTAAGTAATGCTATTACAATGTGGACAAAGTAACCAAATAGACTACTAATAGTCTTTTTTGGTATCATTCCGAATGGTTAAGAGTCAACGTGCTATGCTCAGCGTGCTATGGAGAGGGCTATGCTTGGAATTTCGCTACGAGACATGATTCGCAACGATGAAATCCGTAGACGAACGAAGGTTACCGACATAGCTCTCAAAATCAACAAGCTGAAGTGGCAGTGGGCCGGTCATATCGTTCGAAGGACCGATAACCGATGGGGAAGAAAGGTCCTCGAGTGGCGACCACGTTTAGGCAAAAGGAGTACAGGTCGCCCCCCTACCAGGTGGACCGATGACCTGAAGAAGACAGCGGGAAACCGTTGGATTCAGAGGGCACAGGACCGGTTGGAGTGGCGCCATTTAGGGGAGGCCTATGTCCAGCAGTGGACAAAGGGCTGATGGATGGAAGAGTCAACAGGTTTCTCTACCTGCTTGTAGACAATGCTGATGAAAAATTATTACCTGTTGGAACGCTTAAAACTATTTTATCTGTGCAATTCGACATGATTTTTTCATACATATTTGTTTACTGTCGCATAATGATTATCAATATTGTTCACAGACTTATTCATATGGGTTCTAACAGCATGGAATCATTCACGCTCAGTCAGCTGCAGTTCAAGAGTGTGGCTCACCAGCCTTATTTACAGAAACAGGTATTTACTTACGATAAACATTTACTTTTTATGTGAAGGCTTATATAATTACTTTGGCTATGGAGGTTCTAACTTAGATTTCTACAGCACGTGCACGAAATAGACGATTTATTGATAATTTGTATTGAAAGCTGATACAATACCTTACTGAATTAGGGCGAATACATGACAAATAAAAAAATATTTATTTATTCTTGTAAAAATAGTCACAAGCACTAATATATTTCTTATTTGAAAAATCTGTATACCATCATAACCTTGTATTTAAACTATAATACACCAGCCGTTAACTCTGTTGATTAATTTAGAAATAATATTGATGTCGATCCTGCCCGAGTCGACTGTCTTACACACTTAAATAGCGTTTTTATGCATCGTTTAATAAAGTTTGAGATTACAGCCCATTCAATATTATTCTTTGCCAGGACGGCGTAGCACCCGTAAAGCACATATTCCTCTATCAACACTCTGCACCCAACTCAAGTCGTAGTATGTGGGCGCTGATCCTGGGCCCCACGAAGAAGGCGTACATATTTGTGCTGGATACTGTGAAAACAAACCAAGTACCGAATATGAATACTCTATACTCTGCTGAAAGAACTGCTAAGTAAGTTATTATATTATTAAACGTAATAACATAGTTAAAAATATGGAATGGGTTTAATATGGGAGTCCTAATTACGGCGCTCAACGATCGGAAAAGCTTGGTTAGGCTACTTTTATTTAATTTCACTTTATAAAGGGGGTCCGGAATAAATCTAGTTCAAAATTAGTACAAACTAAAATAGAACCTCGGGATTAAAGAATTTATATTATTATCTTTTATTAAACTTTTAATGGCGGGCTCTAAACTCCCTAACTCTAGTGAGATTACGCTCGGTCAGATTCTAAGTGGTAACAGCTGCGAAAGCTACTGTGAACTATAAGCAACTCCAGATACAATTAAGATCTTATCTCAGGTCGGTCACAGTGCCAACGAATCGTATGAGTATTTCTAAACGACGGAGAATTCTTCAAAAGATGACGTGGTAGGTTATATAGGATATTTACCGCACTAACAACGTCCCGGTGCTGTTCAAGATGTTACGAAAAGGTCTTCGGGATCTCCAAAGGAAAGCAACCGGAGCCCTCTTAGTGCGGTACAGTATCAGGCTCTATCTACCCTATAACACCAATAAAATTAGAATACAGCAGCGCTTACTTAACATCGTTAACGGCAGCATCGAACACGATGTTATCTACCACCTGTCTGTACATATACATATAAATGTTGACAGGATAAACCTAGGCACAGACGAGAGCACGCTGCCCGGCGCGGCGCTCACCTGGGAGGTGGCGGCGGAGACGGAGGCGCGCGCGGTGTGGCGCGGCGTGCAGCGCGCGCTGGCCCGCTACCGCGACGAGCGCGCCGGGCCCACGCTGCTCGCGCTGCAGGCCCGCCTGTCGCCGCAGGCGCTGCTCGCGCTCATGCCGGGTGAGTGTGTGGTCGGTGTGTGTGTTGTCAGCGCGCGCTGGCCCGCTACCGCGACGAGCGCGCCGGGCCCACGCTGCTCGCGCTGCAGGCCCGCCTGTCGCCGCAGGCGCTGCTCGCGCTCATGCCGGGTGAGTGTGTGGTCGGTGTGTGTGTTGTCAGCGCGCGCTGGCCCGCTACCGCGACGAGCGCGCCGGGCCCACGCTGCTCGCGCTGCAGGCCCGCCTGTCGCCGCAGGCGCTGCTCGCGCTCATGCCGGGTGAGTGTGTGGTCGGTGTGTGTGTTGTCAGCGCGCGCTGGCCCGCTACCGCGACGAGCGCGCCGGGCCCACGCTGCTCGCGCTGCAGGCCCGCCTGTCGCCGCAGGCGCTGCTCGCGCTCATGCCGGGTGAGTGTGTGGTCGGTGTGTGTGTTGTCAGCGCGCGCTGGCCCGCTACCGCGACGAGCGCGCCGGGCCCACGCTGCTCGCGCTGCAGGCCCGCCTGTCGCCGCAGGCGCTGCTCGCGCTCATGCCGGGTGAGTGTGTGGTCGGTGTGTGTGTTGTCAGCGCGCGCTGGCCCGCTACCGCGACGAGCGCGCCGGGCCCACGCTGCTCGCGCTGCAGGCCCGCCTGTCGCCGCAGGCGCTGCTCGCGCTCATGCCGGGTGAGTGTGTGGTCGGTGTGTGTGTTGTCAGCGCGCGCTGGCCCGCTACCGCGACGAGCGCGCCGGGCCCACGCTGCTCGCGCTGCAGGCCCGCCTGTCGCCGCAGGCGCTGCTCGCGCTCATGCCGGGTGAGTGTGTGGTCGGTGTGTGTGTTGTCAGCGCGCGCTGGCCCGCTACCGCGACGAGCGCGCCGGGCCCACGCTGCTCGCGCTGCAGGCCCGCCTGTCGCCGCAGGCGCTGCTCGCGCTCATGCCGGGTGAGTGTGTGGTCGGTGTGTGTGTTGTCAGCGCGCGCTGGCCCGCTACCGCGACGAGCGCGCCGGGCCCACGCTGCTCGCGCTGCAGGCCCGCCTGTCGCCGCAGGCGCTGCTCGCGCTCATGCCGGGTGAGTGTGTGGTCGGTGTGTGTGTTGTCAGCGCGCGCTGGCCCGCTACCGCGACGAGCGCGCCGGGCCCACGCTGCTCGCGCTGCAGGCCCGCCTGTCGCCGCAGGCGCTGCTCGCGCTCATGCCGGGTGAGTGTGTGGTCGGTGTGTGTGTTGTCAGCGCGCGCTGGCCCGCTACCGCGACGAGCGCGCCGGGCCCACGCTGCTCGCGCTGCAGGCCCGCCTGTCGCCGCAGGCGCTGCTCGCGCTCATGCCGGGTGAGTGTGTGGTCGGTGTGTGTGTTGTCAGCGCGCGCTGGCCCGCTACCGCGACGAGCGCGCCGGGCCCACGCTGCTCGCGCTGCAGGCCCGCCTGTCGCCGCAGGCGCTGCTCGCGCTCATGCCGGGTGAGTGTGTGGTCGGTGTGTGTGTTGTCAGCGCGCGCTGGCCCGCTACCGCGACGAGCGCGCCGGGCCCACGCTGCTCGCGCTGCAGGCCCGCCTGTCGCCGCAGGCGCTGCTCGCGCTCATGCCGGGTGAGTGTGTGGTCGGTGTGTGTGTTGTCAGCGCGCGCTGGCCCGCTACCGCGACGAGCGCGCCGGGCCCACGCTGCTCGCGCTGCAGGCCCGCCTGTCGCCGCAGGCGCTGCTCGCGCTCATGCCGGGTGAGTGTGTGGTCGGTGTGTGTGTTGTCAGCGCGCGCTGGCCCGCTACCGCGACGAGCGCGCCGGGCCCACGCTGCTCGCGCTGCAGGCCCGCCTGTCGCCGCAGGCGCTGCTCGCGCTCATGCCGGGTGAGTGTGTGGTCGGTGTGTGTGTTGTCAGCGCGCGCTGGCCCGCTACCGCGACGAGCGCGCCGGGCCCACGCTGCTCGCGCTGCAGGCCCGCCTGTCGCCGCAGGCGCTGCTCGCGCTCATGCCGGGTGAGTGTGTGGTCGGTGAGTGTGTTGTCAGCGCGCGCTGGCCCGCTACCGCGACGAGCGCGCCGGGCCCACGCTGCTCGCGCTGCAGGGCCGCCTGTCGCCGCAGGCGCTGCTCGCGCTCATGCCGGGTGAGTGTGTGGTCGGTGTGTGTGTTGTCAGCGCGCGCTGGCCCGCTACCGCGACGAGCGCGCCGGGCCCACGCTGCTCGCGCTGCAGGGCCGCCTGTCGCCGCAGGCGCTGCTCGCGCTCATGCCGGGTGAGTGTGTGGTCGGTGTGTGTGTTGTCAGCGCGCGCTGGCCCGCTACCGCGACGAGCGCGCCGGGCCCACGCTGCTCGCGCTGCAGGGCCGCCTGTCGCCGCAGGCGCTGCTCGCGCTCATGCCGGGTGAGTGTGTGGTCGGTGTGTGTGTTGTCAGCGCGCGCTGGCCCGCTACCGCGACGAGCGCGCCGGGCCCACGCTGCTCGCGCTGCAGGGCCGCCTGTCGCCGCAGGCGCTGCTCGCGCTCATGCCGGGTGAGTGTGTGGTCGGTGTGTGTGTTGTCAGCGCGCGCTGGCCCGCTACCGCGACGAGCGCGCCGGGCCCACGCTGCTCGCGCTGCAGGGCCGCCTGTCGCCGCAGGCGCTGCTCGCGCTCATGCCGGGTGAGTGTGTGGTCGGTGTGTGTGTTGTCAGCGCGCGCTGGCCCGCTACCGCGACGAGCGCGCCGGGCCCACGCTGCTCGCGCTGCAGGGCCGCCTGTCGCCGCAGGCGCTGCTCGCGCTCATGCCGGGTGAGTGTGTGGTCGGTGTGTGTGTTGTCAGCGCGCGCTGGCCCGCTACCGCGACGAGCGCGCCGGGCCCACGCTGCTCGCGCTGCAGGGCCGCCTGTCGCCGCAGGCGCTGCTCGCGCTCATGCCGGGTGAGTGTGTGGTCGGTGTGTGTGTTGTCAGCGCGCGCTGGCCCGCTACCGCGACGAGCGCGCCGGGCCCACGCTGCTCGCGCTGCAGGGCCGCCTGTCGCCGCAGGCGCTGCTCGCGCTCATGCCGGGTGAGTGTGTGGTCGGTGTGTGTGTTGTCAGCGCGCGCTGGCCCGCTACCGCGACGAGCGCGCCGGGCCCACGCTGCTCGCGCTGCAGGGCCGCCTGTCGCCGCAGGCGCTGCTCGCGCTCATGCCGGGTGAGTGTGTGGTCGGTGTGTGTGTTGTCAGCGCGCGCTGGCCCGCTACCGCGACGAGCGCGCCGGGCCCACGCTGCTCGCGCTGCAGGGCCGCCTGTCGCCGCAGGCGCTGCTCGCGCTCATGCCGGGTGAGTGTGTGGTCGGTGTGTGTGTTGTCAGCGCGCGCTGGCCCGCTACCGCGACGAGCGCGCCGGGCCCACGCTGCTCGCGCTGCAGGGCCGCCTGTCGCCGCAGGCGCTGCTCGCGCTCATGCCGGGTGAGTGTGTGGTCGGTGTGTGTGTTGTCAGCGCGCGCTGGCCCGCTACCGCGACGAGCGCGCCGGGCCCACGCTGCTCGCGCTGCAGGCCCGCCTGTCGCCGCAGGCGCTGCTCGCGCTCATGCCGGGTGAGTGTGTGGTCGGTGTGTGTGTTGTCAGCGCGCGCTGGCCCGCTACCGCGACGAGCGCGCCGGGCCCACGCTGCTCGCGCTGCAGGGCCGCCTGTCGCCGCAGGCGCTGCTCGCGCTCATGCCGGGTGAGTGTGTGGTCGGTGTGTGTGTTGTCAGCGCGCGCTGGCCCGCTACCGCGACGAGCGCGCCGGGCCCACGCTGCTCGCGCTGCAGGGCCGCCTGTCGCCGCAGGCGCTGCTCGCGCTCATGCCGGGTGAGTGTGTGGTCGGTGTGTGTGTTGTCAGCGCGCGCTGGCCCGCTACCGCGACGAGCGCGCCGGGCCCACGCTGCTCGCGCTGCAGGGCCGCCTGTCGCCGCAGGCGCTGCTCGCGCTCATGCCGGGTGAGTGTGTGGTCGGTGTGTGTGTTGTCAGCGCGCGCTGGCCCGCTACCGCGACGAGCGCGCCGGGCCCACGCTGCTCGCGCTGCAGGGCCGCCTGTCGCCGCAGGCGCTGCTCGCGCTCATGCCGGGTGAGTGTGTGGTCGGTGTGTGTGTTGTCAGCGCGCGCTGGCCCGCTACCGCGACGAGCGCGCCGGGCCCACGCTGCTCGCGCTGCAGGGCCGCCTGTCGCCGCAGGCGCTGCTCGCGCTCATGCCGGGTGAGTGTGTGGTCGGTGTGTGTGTTGTCAGCGCGCGCTGGCCCGCTACCGCGACGAGCGCGCCGGGCCCACGCTGCTCGCGCTGCAGGGCCGCCTGTCGCCGCAGGCGCTGCTCGCGCTCATGCCGGGTGAGTGTGTGGTCGGTGTGTGTGTTGTCAGCGCGCGCTGGCCCGCTACCGCGACGAGCGCGCCGGGCCCACGCTGCTCGCGCTGCAGGCCCGCCTGTCGCCGCAGGCGCTGCTCGCGCTCATGCCGGGTGAGTGTGTGGTCGGTGTGTGTGTTGTCAGCGCGCGCTGGCCCGCTACCGCGACGAGCGCGCCGGGCCCACGCTGCTCGCGCTGCAGGGCCGCCTGTCGCCGCAGGCGCTGCTCGCGCTCATGCCGGGTGAGTGTGTGGTCGGTGTGTGTGTTGTCAGCGCGCGCTGGCCCGCTACCGCGACGAGCGCGCCGGGCCCACGCTGCTCGCGCTGCAGGGCCGCCTGTCGCCGCAGGCGCTGCTCGCGCTCATGCCGGGTGAGTGTGTGGTCGGTGTGTGTGTTGTCAGCGCGCGCTGGCCCGCTACCGCGACGAGCGCGCCGGGCCCACGCTGCTCGCGCTGCAGGGCCGCCTGTCGCCGCAGGCGCTGCTCGCGCTCATGCCGGGTGAGTGTGTGGTCGGTGTGTGTGTTGTCAGCGCGCGCTGGCCCGCTACCGCGACGAGCGCGCCGGGCCCACGCTGCTCGCGCTGCAGGGCCGCCTGTCGCCGCAGGCGCTGCTCGCGCTCATGCCGGGTGAGTGTGTGGTCGGTGTGTGTGTTGTCAGCGCGCGCTGGCCCGCTACCGCGACGAGCGCGCCGGGCCCACGCTGCTCGCGCTGCAGGGCCGCCTGTCGCCGCAGGCGCTGCTCGCGCTCATGCCGGGTGAGTGTGTGGTCGGTGTGTGTGTTGTCAGCGCGCGCTGGCCCGCTACCGCGACGAGCGCGCCGGGCCCACGCTGCTCGCGCTGCAGGGCCGCCTGTCGCCGCAGGCGCTGCTCGCGCTCATGCCGGGTGAGTGTGTGGTCGGTGTGTGTGTTGTCAGCGCGCGCTGGCCCGCTACCGCGACGAGCGCGCCGGGCCCACGCTGCTCGCGCTGCAGGGCCGCCTGTCGCCGCAGGCGCTGCTCGCGCTCATGCCGGGTGAGTGTGTGGTCGGTGTGTGTGTTGTCAGCGCGCGCTGGCCCGCTACCGCGACGAGCGCGCCGGGCCCACGCTGCTCGCGCTGCAGGCCCGCCTGTCGCCGCAGGCGCTGCTCGCGCTCATGCCGGGTGAGTGTGTGGTCGGTGTGTGTGTTGTCAGCGCGCGCTGGCCCGCTGGCTTATATCTTGTTACGTACAGGCTATAGACTCGTTGGAAGGTTTTCAGTCATAGTACCATAACAACGGGATTGATATACGTTTTGTCACGTTTCGAACACTCACTTGTTGGAACGATTCCACTTGTACTACTGTATCCAAACGCGGTCCTTTATTTTTTTAGCAGCCAGGTAAAAAAATTTGTCTTTGCGTAGAAGTTTAAAATAGAATATCAATGAAATAAAAGGTTGAATTATTTGATTAAAGAAAATACACACAGTCTTACTAAAACATTCATATCCAGTACCTTTCACAACACCTACACACTATCAAGTTTCATCAATTATGGTACATAATACTTAACTAGTTGAACTTTAACGTTTACAGGGGCCAACAGCTTCAGTCTTTTTTACCATATGTTAAATAATATCTAGGTTCCTTAACCCCCCTCTCTCCCCTTCCTATATATTGTTATGTTTGAGATATATAACAATATATAGGAACAACATTTAATAGGTGTATATTACAAAGTTCTACCAATAGGCATATTATAGACCCTACATGTGATAAATTTATATTAGAGATTTATTTTAAATCAAATGTTTCCAGGTCTATCAGATTTTCCCTTGGTTCCCCTCCACGTGCGAGACGTAGAAACGTTGTACAACACTCTAGAATGGCAACTCTAGAATGGCAAAAAATCGGCGCCCGCGCCATTGTACGACACTACCTGAATCTGGAGTCCGTACTCAATCTCACCATTGAACAATGCAGGTTGGTTTCATTTTTGTTTTAAAAGTCTTCATAGTTAATCTCATAAGAACCATTCATAATAATACATACCTACATAATTATGCATTATTTTTTTTTATGAATCTTAACAAAAGGACCTATTATGAATCTTAACAAAAGGAGAAATTGACCTATACAGATCAATACTTTTAGAACGAGTTACATGTATAAGTATATTTTTGGAAAGATCCAATTTCACAATACAAATTGTGGCACCCTATATAAGATCACTGTTGTGTCTCTTTGTTTTCGAATTTGTATAGTAGTAGCAACAGCCACAGCGACGAGCAGTTCCACTTATTGGCGACCACAATTGGGGACCTTTTTTTTTGCTAAAGTCCAGTCCTTCCCGAAAAGCCGAGGACCGAGCCTGTCCCGCGCGGGACATTTAATTATAGCTAAAAAATCGAGACATCCCGCCAAAATTGGGACGTCTGGCAACCCTGTACACGATACAAGGCTGTGTGTTTATTTTATAAATCCGTACACTTGCAGATACTTCCACGTACCTCTGGGCAACATGCCGGCCGACCCGACGCTGTTTGGCGCAGACTTGTTCTACGCGCGTCACCTCATCAAGCATAACTTCGTGCTTTGGTGCTCTAACCTCGAGCGCCCTGACCTTGGTGGACGTGAGATTGATGATAATAGGTCAGTTATCGTTTTTTTCTAATTAAATGTGATGGGCTTGGGAGCTTTTACTTTTCAGATTGAATTGAAATGTTAATCACTGCAAATGTTTCCACATACCTACTCGTCTTAGGCACTCCATCTTAGGCGTCATAGACCTCAGTCATAATATCAGAAAATAAAATAGAATAGGATTTTTTTTCGTTGATGTGGAGAAATAGTGATAAGAAACTTAGCTTACGTTTTGTTTGTTGCTCTTTCACGCAAAAGCTTTTGATCGGATTTCTTTGGAATTTGGCACATATGTACTTTATGAGCGGGCAGATCCGCTTGTGTAAGTTTGTCACGTATACGTAAAAGGATAAGTTTTGCTTACCAGGCTAGTGAGCGAAGTGGAGGAGACGTCGATGTGCGCGCACAACGCGTCGGGCGCGCACGGCTGCGTGTGCGTGTCGCTGCGCACGGACGCGCTGTGCGTGTGCGCGCTGCTGCAGGCGCACCACGTGCTGCAGCTCGAGGGGACCAGCCTCGCCACCGCGTTCGGCGCGCAACACGCCTCCATACAGGACGTCATGGCGGCCACGGGTCGGTAGTGTGTGTGTACTGCGGGCGACGTCCGTGTGCGCGCACAACGCGTCGGGCGCGCACGGCCGCGTGTGAAGTCTTTGGACACAGCTATATGATGCATTAAAGCCAATTCATGCAGATTCTAGATGCGATATAGATCTCCCTTAATAATAAGCACACAAACTAAACGCATATTAATAAATTTAAATGGATGAATATGGAAAATAATAATAAAATAACAACTTAATAAACAAATATCGCTCGAATTAAATAATTTTATGACTATTAACTATGAATACAATATACCTAATTGTGAACTTTGTGTGCCCATTCGTAACATAATAGACTTCTGTATTTATTTAAGAACTGTGTTAATACCTTTTAAACACAAAAAAATCGAATTAATTTATTGAATATTAGTCCTAAACTGAATTCAATGCATTTGGTTAACACCGTCCAGGTCCAAACGCAACCGCGAACTACGACGAGCAGGCGCAGTGCAGCGGCGCGTTCAAGGTGCTCCGCACGATGATCGCGGCGTGGCTGCGGGACGTCACGCTCTACAAAAACGTCTTCGCCGATTTTCAGATATCGCACTTCTATAGGTAAGTCATTTAGAGTTGAATTTGGCTATTTACTACTGTCGTATTTGGCTATTTACTACTGTTTTAAAGTCGGAAGTGTTACAAGCTTTAAGACAAGCCAAAGCTGGAAAATCACCTGGCCCTGATAATGTACCTGTAGAAGTACTGAAACTCTTGGAGGAAGACCAGCTTGATTTTCTTACACAGTTCTTCAATAACATCTATGATACTGGCGATCTTCCCAAAGAATGGCTCAAATCTACGTTCATAACAATTCCTAAAAAGCAGAATGCTCGTAAGTGCGGGGATTATCGTATGATTAGTCTTATGAGCCACGTTCTAAAGGTCTTCTTGAAAATCATACAAAACAGGATCACACCCAGCTGCGATGAACAACTAGGAGATAGCCAATTCGGTTTCCGTTTAGGTTTGGGGACTCGAGAAGCCCTTTTTGCTCTGAATGTTCTCGTTCAGAAATGCAGAGATATGCAGGTTGATGTATTGATGTGTTTCATAGACTATGAAAAAGCTTTTGACCGTGTGAAACATCAACAGTTACTAGAGCATCTGGACGACATCGGTCTTGACGGTAAGGATGTAAGAATCATTCGAAGACTGTACGAGAACCAAGTGGCCACTATTAGGGTAGATAACGAAGACACAGAAGAAATTGAGATTCGTCGTGGCGTTCGACAAGGTTGTATTTTATCTCCACTGCTATTCAATATATATTCAGAAGCTATTATATCGGAAGCTCTGGAAGGCCTTGCAGCTGGAGTAAAGATTAATGGAAGAATCATCAACAATCTTCGCTATGCTGATGACACAATTTTGATAGCATCAACAGAACATGACCTGCAAGAAATTGTTAATAGAGTCAAGAATAGCAGTGAAAAAGCTGGACTGTCGATCAACATCAGTAAGACAAAATTAATGGTAGTTTCCAGAAATCCTGACTTAAATCCCACGATACACGTAGCGGGCAAAAATCTAGAGCGGGTTCGACAGTACAAATACCTCGGAGCTTGGGTAAATGAAATATGGGAATCGGAACAAGAAATTAAGACCCGGATAGAAATGGCCCGAGCTTCATTCACCAACATGAAGAAAGTTTTGTGCTGCCGAAGAATTGACATCAAGCTCCGAGTTAGGATTCTCCAGTGCTACATCTGGCCTATCGCCGTGTATGGTTGCGAAGCATGGACATTAAAAGAAGATACCCGAAGACGTCTAGAGGCTTTCGAGATGTGGTGTTATCGTCGTATGCTTCGCATCAGTTGGGCACAGAAAGTCAGAAATGAGATCGTACTCCAGCGTGTCTTCATGACCCGGCATCTGATACATTCCATCAAGAAGCATAAGATAGAATACCTCGGTCATGTGCTTAGACACGATAGGTATAATCTGCTCCAACTCATCATGATGGGCAAGGTGGAAGGGAAGAGACGCGCTGGACGCCGGAAAAAGTCGTGGCTGAAAAACATAAGGGAGTGGACAGGCATCACCTCTGTCGAACAACTATTTCGCCTGGCCATGGATAGAGAGAGATTCAAGGAACTAACGGCCAACCTTCAGTAGTGAAGAGGCACAAAAAGAAGAAGAAGAAATTTACTACTGGCTTTACCCTTGAAAATGTCAACTATTAGATACAATTACGGCATATTGCATTTTTCTTATACATCCTAAAAAAAGGTACCACAAGTACATACTTGTGTTAACTTTTTTAAATTTACTGTTCTATTCTTCATAGTTATTAGTATAGTTTTGTCGATATTATATTTTTTGTTCAGACGTAATTAAATTATGAGACAATTACTAAGAACTGACATGGTTCATGAGAATGTTGTATTATCTGTTGGAATATTACTGTCAAAAATCGATCATATCGTCTCTATTATCTCCAGGACAATAAATCACGATTTTCATTAATCCATGTTTGGATCTAGCTCTTTAGGGTCAATTGATACTAGCGCAGAGTCGAAGCACATCGAAGCGTTTATCAAAAAAACTGAACATAACAAATTCAACCTTAACTCCACTTCCTAACTCTCACATTACTTCTGCTATTTTAAAAAGACGCACTCATTCTTCAAGCGAACCTACGCGTCTTCACTCGAAAATTGGCCTGCATCGGGGTTGATCATGATGGACTCGGACGAAAAATTAATTTAGCTGGTGCACAAATAAGAATGCCTATTTAATCCAAAAGCCAAAAATTGTAAAGCGAATCACTTGCTTTATATTTTTTGGCTTAATAGCGCTACTGTTAATGCCCATTACTACACGTAAAAGAGTGCGCACGTAATGTGGCGAATACGGGCGCATTCGTGCGGCTTCGCTTTAGTTGTAAAGAATTTGACGCTTCGATGCGCTTCGACTCTGTGCTAGTATAAATTGACCCTTATAACTCAATTATTATTTAATTAATACAACATGTTAATTAATACAAATGTTGATGTAAAATGTTTTCCTATTAGATGGCTAAAGACCCCAACATCTTTGCTGTACGACCCGGCGCTGCGGCGCACGCTGTACAACCTGATGAAGAAGCTGTTCCTCATGTTAGTAGCAGAGTTCAAACGGCTCGGCTCCGATATCGTGTACGCTGACTTCAATAAGATCATACTCAGCACTAAGAAGAGCTCTGTTATGGATGGCATTGGTGAGTTTTTAAATATAAATAAAAGTAGGAAAAGAGTATCGACCTGACGGTAAGTGGCCACTGCTGTCCATGGACATGGGGTTACTAGGGGTTAAACTCAGATGACTTGCTATCCGAGAACTTTGTTGACCGTCCGTGGGCCTGTAGTCCCGGGACCAGAATAGGACTACGGTATCCCCCCCCTGCTTGGCGACTAAAAGGGGTTTTCGGGGTTGCCGTAGTAGTAGTAGCCGCCCACTCGGGAAGGACGGTGACAAGTGTGGTCACACGCCGCCGTAAATCAAAGAACGTGTGTATTCGCTCACTAGGGACGAGCCTGAAATAGGCATCGCGCTCGGAAGACTCCGTTTGTGTTCCGTTAAAGACCCCGGAGTTTCCCACGCAGAGCTGAGGACGGCCAAATCGCTCCCGTAATGCCTTTTAAGAACCGGGGCTAATGTCTTCTCATATAATCTTATGGGACACACTGGATAGAGGATAAATAGCTAGTTAGGTAGATAGAAAGCTTTATTTATATTTATCGTAATCCCGATATAATATCTTTGTTCAGGTTATGTGGAATTTGTTGTGCAAAGCATCAGAAACAAGGAGCTGTTCCACGGCATCGACATACGCTACGAGAAATGTTGGTCCTACTTGCTCTGGCTGGATGAGGCCAATTATGCTGGAATTGAGGTAATGTATACACTTATTATAGTATTATTATTTAATATTTAGTGTTTCACATAAACTGTAACATATATGTAATTATATTCGTTTTTTTTATATTTTATAGGGCAAATTACCACAGGGTCTGGAAGAAGTTGGATCGTCACAAGTAGCGAATGCGACCGAAGAACCCGATGATGAAGAGGTACTTAAGTGTTCATTTTTTTTTATTTCTGGTAAAAGTTATGTTTTCCTATATTGTATTCTAATAATAACTAGCTGAATATAGACAATGTTGATATATTTCGTCGTGGGCAACTATTACTTAATGATTTATTTATGGGAAGATATTTCACATGAGGCACACTTTCACATGAGGCGACCATGATAGTCCTCGGGAGTAGCAACGCATCAGTGATTGACTTCAGAAGGAACCCATGTTCTTGTATGTAGTTGATTACTGATGTCCATGGGCAGCACTGACCATTTACCACCAGATGGACTGCATTCTTCAGTCAGATAAAAAAAATTGCAGATATCTTCCATACATTATGCTTATCATTTGTTTTCATAGTAACATAAAGCTTACGTAAGAAAGCGCTGAATCGATGATAATAATTACTATTATTTTTAACATAGAGTGTAGCGCATTAATTGTATAAATAATTAAAATGCATACTACTCATCTAATCATACATAGAGTAAGAGCCAATCAAGCTATTTTGGTAATTTGATCGTAAAGACTAATAAGTAGAAAATCACTACGTAGTATAAACCAATATAGTTAGTTGGTCCTTATGTATGCTTAGATTTTTAAAACTACGGTATGGATTTAAATTCAGTTTTTTTAATAAATAGAGTGATTCAAGAGGAAGATTTTTTATGTATAATAAGGTAGAGAAACGCTGATAATTTTACATTTATGACCTTTAGCTGGAACAAAGTTCGTCGGGTCAACTAGTTTCATATAAGTGGTTAAAAATTCGTTTTGATATTTCTAATCATTCATTAATATACAATTAAAAATATTTATGGTAGTAGAATGTAAATGGTCCGACCGGTGGGTTCCGGGTTCGATTCCCGGTCAGACAGTTATCGGAAGGTTTTGATTCATGTTCTGGGTCTGGGTGTTTGTGTATTCGTCCTGTGTGTCTCCATGGTACCCACGACACAGGAGAAAATCCTAGTGGGGGGCTGTGAGTGTAGAAAGCGTGTATTTAATCGATTTCATACACTTTACATAGAAAAACAAAAGTATATTTGAATACTTACACTGTCGTGGTGCTTAGGGCTCGGTGAGCATGCAGTGGAACCTGGCGCAGCAGCTGCCGCGCGGCGTGCGCGAGCCGTTCGCGGCGGCCGTCGCGGGGCTGCTCAGCGCCGCCGCGCGCCGCCCCGCGCGCCTGCCCGCGCTCCTCGCCGGCGAGATGTCGCAGAAGCTCTTCCAGTATGCTCACATTTTGGACTTTGCCCACTTATTTTTCATGGGAAATATGTGTTGGACTCGTCGGCGCTGGACGTTTTAAGTGAAGTGACATAGAATTCCAATTATAATTACATTCGTAATATTCGACACTTTATTACGATTCAAATCATTACACTACACTAAGCACTGTGCACTAGATCACATTACATTAAATACTCAAGAGCCAATAGGTTAGAAAACGTGCGTCTCGTATGACTGCTGGCAACCGACTGACAACTGTCGTCGTAGGACTACTCTATTCGCGACTACCCGCTCTTTTTTAATTTCTTAATATAACATAAACTTATAGAGCAACACCTAACATCATGCATAGAAAATACATGTGCACTCTTTTTCAACTTAATAATACTAGTAGGATATCAATCATCCATCCGTCCATCGATCCATTGTCCTTGAAAATCCACTGCTGGACTTTTTCTGCTTGATGAAAGTAATGCACATTTTTTTATTCCAGAATGACAGAGAAAATCAATAGTCGCATGCCGTCGCTCCGTGCGGCGGACATCGAGCCGCAGCCCGGCCTGCGCGCCGGCGCGCTGGGCCCGCACGCCACGCCCGCGCTCATGTTCGTCAATGCTGTCTGCAAGGTGTTCTCGCTGAACGACAGTATAGAGGAAGAGGTGAGCCAATATAAGGCAATAGGACCAACATATAAAAGACCAAAAGAAATACAATTGAGTCTTGAATCGCGCCACGAACGTTTTTTTAGTATCTTGCATATTCAAGTTGGAACTAAGGATCACTTAGCCTGGCTGTGTGTTGAGCCAAATGTCAAATGTATGTTTGATAAAATAAGATTTTTTTCCACAAAAGTTGAATAAACAAGTGTGCTTCATGCAGATTTATCCTTTAGAATTTCTAACAAATCCGTTTCGATTTTAATAGTTATTAATAAACTGAAGTAACGATTGATTTATAATAACTAATAGGCTGTTATCACAAGAAGGGACCGTTTCAATCAAGGTACACTAAACAGCGATGCTAAATAATAAACGTAAACAACTATTACGCACAGGTAACGCTTCTCCGCCGCAACCTGTTGCGTCTGGTGGGCGTGGGCGAGTTCCACGAGGCGGCGGAGTGGCGCGACGTGGTGGGCTCGTGCACGCTGTGCGAGATCATCTGCCGCGTGTGCAACCACTGCCGCGACCTCGACCTCTGCCGGGACGCGCACCGGGCGGTCGTCAATGACGTGTGAGTTTTTTTTTAATAATTCAATTGTTTTCTTAAACAATTTAATTAATTGAATTAGAAGGTGGGAGAATCAGTGTAGTTCGACCGGGGAAGTCCCACCGCCACACCTATTTCTAGCGTGAAGCATTTCTTGCGTTTCGATGGAAGGGTGTGGTTGCCGGCACACTTTCACATGAGGCAACATAGTCCTCGGGAGTAGCAACGCATCTGTGATTGACTTCAGGTGGAACCCATGTTCTGTATGAAGTCGATTAAAGACGTCCATGGGCGGCAGTGACCACTTCAGGTGGACTGCATTTTTACGACCTTGGCTTCATGCCTTTCAGCCTTGACGTTTGAGTTTGAGTTAAAGTGCCAGCTACCTGACACCGCGCATAACACGACGATTCGTGCTACTTAAATTTTTAACCGACTTGCCAAAGGAAAGAGGTTATCTATTCGTCACGTATATTTTTTAAAAATTGTTTATTTAAAGTATTGCAATATTTTATATTTCTATTTTGTATAGTATCGTTGTTTTATTATGTTTTATGTAATAATTTGTTATATTGTTTACTTATAAATACAAGTATTACTTTCTATGGGCTTTTGTAGCCTGAAATAAATAAGTAAAGTGACATTTTGAAAATGGTAGAATCTTTTGTGGTTTAACTCCAAAAACATCACCACATTTATTGTTGCCTGAATAAGCCAGTTTTAAGTACTATTGTGTTCTAGTCTTAAAATATTCTAAGCGAAGACATGGTTATCAGAACAAGAGTAAATTAGTCCTCATACCCTTGAGGACTAAGCAAAGCACATTATTTCAAAATTAGGTGAGAGCCTCTAATTGTATCTGGAGTAGATTATCAATGTTCAAGAGCAGTGGACTGCATGCTTGTTTGCTGCTTATAAATTTTAAAAAATCAGGCATGTGTATAACAAGTGCATACTAGACTAATCCTGTTACTGTCACGAACGATTTTAAGATATTATGTAATTTTCTTTTACAGACCAGTTTGTCTTTGTCCAACATGCAACACAGCCTATGATAATCAGGAGCTGGAGTGGCGTCTCATTGAGATCATGAACAGACGTGCCATGACATACACACTGCAGGATCTTATATGTACCAGGTGTCATCAGGTAAGAGTCAATTGTAGTGTGTTGATGAATGGGCGCTATAGCGCCCATTTATCAACACACTACATAAGTTATGAACATGACATGACACTACATAAGTTATGAACGATAGTATTTTTCGATAAATGCTTGCGTTCCTACAACATTTAAGTTGTTTAAAGCTCTGTGTTTCTAAGTGCTGTTATAATCACTATAAGATATTTAAATGCATTGAAGTTGCATGTTCTTAATTAAATACAAGAAAATATTAATTCATTAAAGAAAACATTGAAACATATTTTGCAGATTTCAATTTAATACTTAAGTACATCTCATTCTACCAATATTATTGCAAAATATCTTGAAACATAATAAAAAATATGAGACATCTGATTAAACTGGTCTGATACAATAAGGTTGCATTATTTATTCTTAAATAGATCTCTCGAAGATAATTCATTTAATGTATAGATTATACATTATACAAGGTTTGGTTTGAAATTTTCAGGTGAAAAGAGAAAACTTAGCGGTAGTGTGCGACTGCGCTGGAGACTTTGCTCTGATGGTGCCAGCCAAAGACATCCATTCACAGTTAGCGACACTCAAGACCATCGCAGAATATTATAAAATGCCTTTATTGTTAGAATTAATTGAATTTAATTTAAGCAACATGTGATATATTAAATAAATGACTTTTTTATGAAATACTTTTTATTCATACAAATAGGTTAATTTCTACATATAATACATAAATTTTTTATGCTAAGTAAATTAACAACTTGGCTATTTTAACATTTATTTGCCAAACATTTCATAAATTCATCCTGCTGGTAGTAAAATTGAATTGATATGAAAACAATATTAATCATAGAACTAAGTAGTATTACAATTTCCTAGATTTAAGGAGTAAATGCAAATTTAAATCCATGCTTCACATTCAAGAGGGCTACCAAATTTCAGAACAGGAAAAAGAATGTTGAACGCAGCATTCCAGCATTGGAACACTTTCTTTGTTGTTTTATCATCATATTCTTCTAAAGTTTACAAATTATGGTTGGCCCCAGCAAAAATTAAACCTGAAACTGTTAGCGATTAGGGATTCCCCTTCATTTAAATTTAATATTTCTAAGTGTGGAATTTATGAAAAATTTCCAAAAACAACTATGGAAAATTCAATAAACATTACAAGTGATTTAGTGTAACTTTGAATATATTATAAATAAACATTAAAAATCAATTAAGAATATATTATTTAGAGGGTAAGCACCCGGTCTGGATTAGGGTTGTATACCAGCTCTTTGGCCACTTCGCTAATGCATATCCATTGTCCATTGGAGTCCTCCTTCCACAAGCTAACTTTGTTGTCCCCACCTGAAACTGCCAGAACTGTTCCTGCTGGAGACCAGCTCACGCTCCACACTACATCATCAAAGGTATTGAGGATTGTAGGTGTCCATGATATATTGTCATCACTTGTCCAGATGACCACCCTCTTGTCTTGGGAGCAACTGGCTATCATGGACTTCTGTAGGCCAAACGAGGGAGCCCAACCAACATCCCTGACCCAGTCTGTGTGCATCTCCAATCTGGTTTCTTCTATCCACTGGTCTCCTTGTTCTTTCCAAATCTAAAAGATGTACATATATTAGTTAAAAAAATATGTTAAAACTATAAATATATGAAATTTTTATACTCACAACAACATGCCATAAACCATAGACGGCTGTAACAATGGCATCTATATCACTATTCAAACCGTAACATTCAATATACAATGGAATACATACCTTGATTAAATTGTCACAGCCACCAGACACCATCCTTTTAGGACTTCTATAATCTGGTCTGTTTGGATATAATTCTGAAGCTAACGAGGGGCACCAACTGACGGCATTGACTCCAATGGCGTGCGCGCCGGGAATCTTCTTCACCTCCCAGTTACCACCATCCTGATTGTACGTGAGAGTGGAAATAGAACCATCGGAGCTGCAGCAGGCTAGTATCAGCCCGTACTCACTGGGCGCCCAATCCACAGAGTTTACTGAACTCTCATGCCCGGTGTATTCATACAACTTCGTCCACTCTCCAGACTCTTTCCAAATAATAACTTTTCTGTCATAAGAACATGACGCCAGTAGGTTTCCGTACTTCGGGTGAGACCATGCCACGTGCCATACCGGCCCGAAGTGTCCCTTCAGATCGGCGGCAAGACTTTGTGTACCATTTTTGATTTCGTACACCTTCACTGAGTTGTCCGAGGAACATGTTGCTAGCCGCAGTCCGTAGAAATCTAGCTGCGCGTCATGTATCATGTCCTCATGACCCGTATCAATAGTATTCAAAACACTTATCATATTGATTCAATAACCCGTAAAAATCAATATCTTTTAACAAATCTTGCACACCTTGCCAACTTGCTTCCCGCAATCTTGCTGACTTGCTGTACCTGTAATGTTTGTCTATGATCAATGAAGTTTGTCAAAAAAGTTGACGTGGATGATGAACAGATAATAATTAACAAAACCGGACAATGTTGTCAAATCTCATTAATTCGTTCAAAAGAATTATTTAGTAATCGATGTATATCATCATGTCACATGTTTTTACTTATTAAAGAATGATTATTTATTAAAAACCATTTTTTAAACTTGATGCCTGGCGTTAAAAAAATATTTACACGTCCGCTTAAATTGTCGTTAGCCAATGACATTGAGCAGCTGTTTGGAACCTCACATGAAATAAAAAGTTCATATGTCAAATCAGATGTCAAAGTGAGAATTCATAAAAACTGAAAATATTGATGAGCTAATAAATAAAATTATGAAAGTTATCTCATACTCGATAACTAAAAATGTCTGAGAAAGAAGGAGGCATATTTAAAAACTTAGTTAACTTACTTGAACAGGACTACCGTGGTGTAAACGTATGTAAAACCGGGTCGCATATTCTACAATGGTTGTTTTGTTTGACTTGTTTTTATCGTACCTCTAATTACTTTCAGATAGCAGTTTATGCCCTCGCAACAGCTAGCCTGGCCTTCTCTATTCATAAGATCCGACCGGTAACTACTAGTCTGATTTAAGTACAAATTACAATTACATAACTTTACTAAAACTTAGTATTCCATTACAGGTCAGCAAGTTTTCTAAGGCGGGCAAGATACCAGACCACTTCTTAAAGAGCCACGAACCCTTAAAAGGAGTGTATGCAGGAGTGCAGCACTCGCCATTGCGTGTTTTGATCAATCACAAGGCCCCAATTTATTTACCACTGTGGCATTCCAGTAAACCTCCGCTCCCAGTCAAGGTGAGATATTAATAGTATCAAGTGCCAATTTATTTCATAATATATGTCTTATATATAATAGCAATGAAATGTATTGACAAGAATAGATTTGCAGGAGAATTTAAGTAAACAGAAAACTCAAAGTTCACATTATTGTATATACTGTACATGTTCAAAGAATATTTCTACTTGCTCTTTTTAGTCCAGTTCAGTATTATACCTTACCTTCAGTTGTCTTATTATCTATTGCATCCATATTTATATAATTTATGATATAAATAATACTTGATAGTATATTATTATTGCATTTTTCAGTTGTGGGGTGTTGACATAGTTAGCGGGAATGCTGTCAATTGGTTGGAGTGTGTGGCTAAAGACAAGCAGGTGACCCTGAAGCCAATTGCCAGAGACAATGATGACTTAGTTTCTACCGTCCTTTTGCATTTACCCCAGCCCAAGGCAAGAAAATTATTTGATATGCTTCATAAACAAATATGCATGTTATCAATTTTTTAATTACCTTATGATAAGTGAATGTAAATTATAGTTATAGTGTAATCAATCTATTGATTACCCTATGATAATTCAAAATATTTATCATAGATAATAAATCAACGGGCCCCTAGAACAAAATCATATGTGAAAAATTACCAATTTACAGTATGAAGCTTAGAAGCTTTGTGGACATACAAACATTGATTACTTACTCCAAGAAAGATGATCTATGGAAAATCATTGTTATAGCTTGTATTTTCATAAGTTTCTTTGAAATAAGTTCCTAAATAGCTACTACATTCAACTATTACAATTAACAAATCTTCATACTGTAAATTGGTAATTTTTCATATACGATTTTGTTCTAAGGGCCGGTCGAAATGTTTTTTATAAGGTGGAGTAGGAAGCAAGTGTGCACTCCATCTGACGATAAATAGTCACCGCTGCCTAAGGACATTCTGGAAGCAACTCCATATAAAACAGATGTTTTAGCTGAAGTCTATAATAGAGGTATGCTACTCCCAAGGATTAAAATTGTCACCTCATATGAAAGTGAAACAGCAGTATAAATGAAATAATTACATATCGTCGGCTTAGAGTGTAAACCTGCCAAATCCATTTTTGACGATATTACGTTTTTCATACCATTCGAAAGTGTAAAAAGAAATACACAATCTAGAAAAACAGCCACAATCTATATTCATTTTAAAATTGACAAAAACAGATGATGAGTAAAACTGTCAAATCCATAACCTCAAAAGCTCCCCGCTAAATCCGTGTAAGCCGTCATTTTGTACTGAGATTTCGTGGCCGGCATATGTACTCGTACAAATTATTGATGTTTTCTCATTCGAAGGCTCAGGGTTGCTTATGGCAGCCACACACGATACAGTATACTTGCGCAAGCTTGGACTTGTACAAATTCTCGTATTTCGGAGACGACCATAAACGACTCAAGCATGCTTGCACAAATATCATTTCACTGATATTCGTACAAGCGTGCGTCTCTGCTCCAATTAAAACAATAATATCATTTTTTGAAAGTGAGCTACCTGGTTGTGTTTTTTTGTGGTATGGATGATGCAGTGGCATTAGTTGACTTTATTTTAGCTACGAAAAAACTGAAAACTCACAAGAGAAATCGAACAATATGGACTAAAGACGGGTTAAGAAAAATAAAGCATTATTCGTACATCAGTTTGTCGAATGAATTGAAATTTGTACCCAAAGCCAGTACTGAAACTTGCGCGCGCTCCCACACATGTTCATGTAAACTTGCGCAAATGCAAATTTGCAGAAGTTGAGAATTGAAATTTGGAACTTTTTAAAGAACTTGTGCAAGGGAACAACTTGCGCAATTATCTTCCAACACACGATACAGTATACTTGAGCAAGTCTGGACTTGCTCAAGTATACTGTATCGTGTGTGGCTGCCATTAGCGTGCAATGGAGAGGGCTATGTTCAGAATTTAGCTACAAGACATGATTCGCAACGATGAAATCCGCAGACTGACGAAGGCTACCGACATAGCTCTCAAAATTAGCAAGCTAAAGTGGCAGTGGGCCGGCCACATCGCTCGAAGGACCGATAATCGATGGGGAAGAAAGGTCCTCGAGTGGCAACCACGTTTAGAGTACAGATCGCCCCCCCCCCCCTCTCACCTTGTGGACCGATGACCTGAAGAAGGTAGCGGGAAACTGTTGGATTCAGAGGGCACAGGACCGGTTGGAGTGACGCCATTTACGTCTTTTGTCCAGCAGTGGACATCAAAGGGCTGATGGATGGATGGATGGATGAAAATTTCAAAATTTTAATTGTTTAATTTCAAAATTTTAATTATTGTTAATTTTTGTTTTATGAATGTTATTAATACTTTATAAATTTTGATTACGTTTGTGAAAAACCTGCTAAGTTGATTTTAAAATTATATATTTGAATACCAAAACCTGCTAAGTCACAAAAGTGGTGTTAAATAAATAGATACTTGATTAAATTATATTTCTTTCATTTCAAATTGTGTCTAATACAAATACAAGTTAATTAAAATAAAAGCCTTTTCATAAAATATATTAATATTTTTTTTGGAATGTTTTTTGTCTCTCCTGGAAATTTACCTAATATGGAGTTAGCAGGTTTACACTCTAAGCCGACGATATCCTAATCTAAAATTTATGTAATTGATTATTTAGTAGTCACTTTGGTAGTTGGATGCATTTTTTTATATTTTGCTATCTACTGTTTCAGACTAAGTCAGTGGAGATGTTAGATATTGGCCAAAAGTTAGTAGAGCTTGGATTTGCGAAAGCCTCTGTGCCTGCTGTTTTGCCAAAGAACACCCTCGAGTCCTTACTGGCGCCAGGGATTGTGTCTGCTGAAACTCGAGCAAAGAACCATCGCAATGGCGTTTGGTACGACAAACTTCCACCAGTGCCTATTTATGTTGCCTACTGGAGGAAGGGATCGCAATTCGCTTCAGAAATCATAGTTTTATCGGCAAAAAACTTACTTAAACTCTTTGTTCTTGTCACAAAAACTACCTTTAGAGGTGTAAAGAAATTAGCCCTTATGCCGTTTAAGTCCACTGCAAAGCAAGTACAAACAGCCTAATGCATTTATACTTATATTATGACAGACAATAATCTAGTTGGCAGTACCAAATGCGTTATGAACATTTGTAATTATTTGGTGACTTCCTATGAGCTTCCGTTCTTAAAAATTATTCCTTTTATATTTATTGTTGGAAAATAAAGGTTATTGACTTATTATCACTGTTTTATCTTTGTTTTATTATATCATGCATGTTTAAGAGCGCTTTCACATTAGGTCGCAATGAGCGCGGCTCCAACACGTCAGTCGCGCGTATGCATCGGGTCCTTTTTTATTATTGAAATAATTATTCAGTATTTATTATTTTTGATTATTATTACCATTATAAAAGTACAGCGCACCACCCTATTAAAAAAAAACCGGCGGATATAGTCTTAAAAAGAAAGCATTCTCTGCAGACGCGCTGCGGCCGCGCTACTGGCGAACTAATGTGAAAGCGCTTTAAAAATCACAAGATAAGTGAATTTGCATTTTAGAAAATAACTTTCCAGAAGTCAATTGTTGCAAGAGTTAAAAAATACCAATTAAAAAAGCACTGTTTATTCAAAATTAAATATGTAGTATATATTACATTAAAATATATAATATCTTAATTAAAATAGCAAAGAAAAAGTACAGCTAATAATCTATTGAATGAATATCCTTTAAACCATTTGCATTTGAAAATGAACACCCGAATAATTTCGTCCTAATAACAAATTGTCATTACAAAATAAACGTAATTTACACATAATTTACGATAAAAATACTGTATAGGTGGACCGATGAAGAGCAGTCGCATAAAATATGTTTAAAAATTCATTTCACCAGAAGTCCGGTTCGATGGTTAAATTAGTGACCTTACTTTATATCACATGACAATAGTATTTTTCCTATAGCGACTTACGTCGACCGCGATTCGACACCTCGAACGAAATGATCAAGTGGATATAAAAATACAAAAAGCAAGTCTGAACCCCCGTCGGAGCCGATGCACCAGTTCAATATGTAGGTCGAAAAATATAGTTGAGGTGGGTATCGCCCACGTCCACGTCAGTAGAGGAGTCGCGAGGGGGCGGGGCGGGCGGCGCGTCAGAGGATGCTGCAGCGCGACAGCCACGACGGCGGCTTGCGCACCGCCTCGTTGGCCTTCAGCTGGTGCGCGCCGCTCCGCGCGCCCGCCGGGTTGCTCGCCTCCTGCGCCCGACAGTACACATGTACAATACACATTGTTATGAGGGCCACTTGCCCGTTACACTCATAGTATCTCGTGTTATGAGATTTTTCTACAAAACTATTGCATTTTCTATTCTTATTGATCACAACAACTGCATGCACATACAAAAACGAAACAAAGACATCACATAAAAACATACTAAGTGTAATAGAAGTATTTTCCTCTATTAATTCTTACTAATGAGTGTTTGCTATGATAAATGAACAGTAATACCGCTGTATGGTATGCATTTTGGCCGATGCAAGGCCTCAGTCATGGAAAATAATGATTATGTCTTAAAAGTCAAGTTTATAGAAATCATGTAGAATCTAGAAAGTAGGAACCTCTACTCTGCTTCCGTAAAATGTGGGTTTTAGATAAACAGCAAACAGAGTTCGGATTTGGAACATAAACCTGGACAATCTACCATTGATCGCTTGTATTTATTCATATTTCCTTTCAATTATAGATGTTTGTTTCAGTAGAAGATTACTGTTACCAAAAAAGAAAGGAATACATTTATTAAATCATCACAAGTTTTAATGCCGCGCAATATTACTAGGCATAAGTTAGAGATAGTTCTAATGCGCGATACGCAATATCTATTTAAATTGTAATATGGATTAAAATAAAAACTTTATATAAAATGTAATTTTCTCTTTTGACTTATATTACTATAATATTCCATTATTCCACACATAACATAAATAATGGACATAATTATGTATCCGCTTATTACTATTTTAATAGCAATAATTATGTATATAAGAAAATACAATCTCATGTCCTGGCTGCACACGTGGTCATTCATTTTTCCACGGTATATATAACAGAAAATAATGTATAGAATTTTTAAATCGTCATTTTTAACCTCCCACTCGTTAATGCTCAAGTGCTTATTTTACTATTTTTAAATGTTATGTATAATGCCAACTCAAAATATGAAATTAATTAAGGTACTTATAAATAAATATACTGCGACAGACACCTACAATACAAGGATATAATATGTAAAACGTTCTTGGGTTACAAATACTTAAAATATGCAGAAGTCTCCTCATGAAATTTACAATGTTTGATGCTGTTTTTGTGCGCCTTTTGACTAAGTTACTGACATTTTTAAATGAAAAAGCTTGCAATTTTTGCTTTCAGTGCTCTTAGCACAACTTTATTAAGTTTCCTAAAACGATTACCGTTTAAGTTCTGGGCAAAGTAAACGCTAATCCTTTGTAAAACTTAATAAACGCGAACTTGAGAGTTCACTTAAGTTACAACTTTTTGTCTTACACGTTCTGCTAGATTATTTTCCTACGTAGTACCTACAAATTATGTCAAGAGATTAAAGTGATAGGCCCGTATATTTTTAAATAATAATCGTCATAGGAAATAAATTTAAAGCGCCTTCAATTTTTTTAATGATAGCTCTGCGAAGTGTTATGTGGATGCGAGCGGCAACCGCAATCTGGGACGAGTAGCTATCTATAAATAAAAAGTGCTACTACTGTACCAGCTCTCGATAAATGCGGATTTATAATTACGTACACTTGGATCCGTTAATAATAGTACTTATGTACAAGGAAATAATAAATACCTAAATATATCTCGAATACTTGTTATATTTCAGACGCAATAATTAAAGTGTTCTATTTTCAAAACACCTATTTATTACGTTCTATTTTTTATTCACAGACGATACGTTTACAACTACGTTTCGTAATTATTTCTAACATCGATTCGTATTAATGTAATGTATTAAAATAATATGATTTTATGTGGAGCGATACGTACAGAAATATAGTTAGTTGTTATTATGAGCGACGGCCTTTATTTTACCTTATGATATGAAGTTTTAACGGTCGTAACGAGATATGAGTGCATACGCTCGTGGAGATTTACGATCAATTCAAACGATCATAAAGTACATAACAATTTAGTAGAATAGACCATGCGTTTCTAAGCCGTCTCTACATAAGTTGGTTGTTACGATGATGTATATTTATCGTCCATAAACTTTATGGATTAATAAACTTTATAGAATTGTAGGCGCCTACCTAATAAAAATAGGGTAAATGATTTCGGCCAATCGAACCATGGAATCGTTATTAATGGTGTTTATTAATGCATGATACATGTGCGTTGTGTGAACGCTATCGGCAATAAAGTTTCCGGTTCGTCCCCGGCTAGTGAGATCATACATTTAAACTTACAAATTCTGGGTTAGGGGGTGTTTTCATTGATCTTTCTATAAATCAATTATTTTGACAGACCTCGGATGTAGGCACAAAGATTAGGGTTTATAACTTACAAGAATGACCTATGAAATTAATACTATACTGAGTAGGTGAATACAATACCGATAAAATCATAGTATTAGAGTATTTCGTTAAAATAATATTCAATTAAATTTACTCACAAATCAATCTTATGTCTGCTCTTTTATAAGCATGTTTAATTCGCTATGTATAATAATAAAATGTCCCACCCACTGTTTTTAACCTTGGTTGTATCCCCTTTGTTTAGCTATATAAACTATTTGACTGTGCCGTAATCTTACCTAAATTAAAAGTAAACTTGATATTTACCGCAATTTAACATGAATAGTTCTCAAATTCAATAGATTAGAGTTAATTTATGATAAGATAGATAAGTCAAAACAGTTTAATCTACACCGAAGCTTATATTATGCATTTTAGTTATTTGAAAAATGAATGAGATTTAATTAACTCAGCAAAATTTAGATGCAATTACGAGTTTTTGGACATACATGTTGACGTAATGTATTTTACATTGTCTGTAAAGTAAACAATGAATATTTTATATAGTATATTTATAACGCTTCTTTACGTCAACATTATCGTGAATTATGCCAAATCTCACACTGCCCCGCGCGCAGTATTCGTAATAAGTAATCGAACGTTTTTGCGTCACGTCTTTATATCAATAGATTATTGATTAGGCTGAGAGTTGACTTTCAATTTTAAGAGTGTCATGCAAATAAATTATATAAGTTAAACAAGCAATAAATGATACACATGAAATTTACATGAATTTTATGATGATCTCAGTGAAAATATACATATTTTAGCAATAATGTGTCTTTGAATATGTATTTTGTTAGAATGTTTACACAAAAAATAACTAAAAAGTTAATTAGCAAACAAAAATCTCAACACTAGCTACTCTATAAGGGACAACACAACATTTACAAAATAAGTTCAACAAATATTTTACCTTCTGTTTGCAAAGATATCCATGGAACAAAAGAAAGAAAATATTAAAGAGAGTATAACAGTAATAACAGGTGCCAGTTAGCACCTGATAAGTGGGCACTGAAACTCAAGTTATTCGTAATCAACCCCAAGTTCGGTGATATTATCATGCATACTACACTCATACATTTACATTGTTTAGAGAAATAGGTATATTTCTCAAGAACATATGCAATTCTAGTTTAGATCAATCAATGAATAGTAAGGCATAATTAACTTTTAAATTAAAATATAGTGACTGCATAGTATCTAAATTAATTTGTAAATATATTACATTCATTGGAAGTAAACATGGACCTGTTTTTAAAAATAATAAGTAAATATGGTGCACAGTATTTGTAAGTGAAATTAAAATAAATCGAATACAAGAGACACAAATCTGAAAGTGTAATACAAAAACATTTAAAATCATTAACATTTTCCTGCATGAAAAACCGGTTTAAATTGTATAAAGTTTGAGCAACTTCTATTATTACTTGCTCCCAATTCACCAAGCTATTTTTTGCAAATATATACAGTGTATGGATAAGTATCCCACCTGTGACTCTGGTTGTGAGTAGTACCTACATAATCCATGAATCTCTGAGATATTATTTTATCTGAGATAAAAGATTTACTCTTAGATCACTAATGTAATGTAAGTTTAAAATAGCATTTCAACGATTTCATTATTAAAGATTTATTATAGTCTATATAAATTATTTCACTCTATCAGCAATTTTTTTTTAGGAAATAAGCATTGAAATTTGCCATTTATTTTTTTTAGCTATTCTTCGACAATACAACCCATAGTCAAGGTAAATTTTCGACAAGGTAGCTATATATTCTTATACAATTTATTATCCTTACAGATTAACAGAGTCACAGGTAGAATGCCAGTATATAGCATTAATATCCAAAATTGTATAAACATTACCTGTTTCTTCTCCATTTTAGCCTTGATGTCTCTCGCTAGTGTAAAAAATGCATATTCCACATTTAATGAATCTTTTGCTGATGTCTCTACAAATTTTATTTGATATTCTATTGCTAATTGTTCTCCTCTCTCTTTTGATACCTGTAAGATATCACAAATTAGTACACCATACATGTAATACAATTACAGTAAACAATGTGTTTCATTATGAACATAAGTAGTTATTATTCATTTGCCTGATTTTCAAAACATTGTAAAAACTTAATGTATGTAAATAACTCCTTTAATTAATGGATAAAATGTTTTTCCTCTTTTAAAAGAAACTACATTGAAGGCAAGTATATCGGGAAGTAATGGTGCATTTGAATAATTATTATGTCTTTTTCATAACCATTTCATATATATTATTTTTATTAATATTTAGTACGTCAATTACATAAGCTGTATCCATAGTATTTACCTGTCTCTTTGCATCCAAATCACACTTATTGCCAAGTATCATCTTCTCTACATCAGCACTCGCATTTTCCTCAATGTTTCTTATCCAATTCTTAATATTTTCAAAGCTCTTCTCATTTGTAACATCATAAACCAACATAATGCCCATGGAACCCCTGTAGTAGGCAGTGGTAATTGTGCGAAATCGTTCCTGGCCTGCCGTATCCCTGGGAAGTTAATAATGCTATAGCAAAACAATGCGGTAAAACATTTTGCATTCCAACTACGGAAGAACCACTGTCACACGAATTTCTGTTTAATAACAGCAATGTTTAGAGCTGTACTGTTGTTATTCTCAGATGATACCCTGATCTTATCCAGGGGTTACTACAAGTATCCATGGTCAACAGTGGTCCATTATCAACAGGTGCACATTTGTATGTTCCTTCTATATTGTAAAAAACAATCTAATCTTAATGTTTATACTGATGATAACAGAACTTACCATATTTGTAACTTTACTTTTTTGCCTTCGAGGTCTATCGTTCGAATTTTGAAGTCAATGCCTGTAACCAGTGAATTCAACGTTAAACGACTCAACAGTCAACTAATTAAAATTAGTGTGTATGATGTCATAAACAGTTCATTCGTTTAATTCGATAAGGGCTCATTTATCGAGGGCCCCACCCTTCCACTCGAACCGCTATGCCATATATATACTCACAATGAACAATGAAGCAAAAAATATACTTCGATGACAATTACGTATAAAAAATACAACTATCCTGACAATAACCTTTGATACAAAGGCTCGAGCCACTTACCGATGGTTGATATGAATGATATATTGAAAGCATCTTCAGAAAATCTAAATAATATAGACGTTTTCCCGACTCCAGAATCACCTATCAAAAGTAGTTTAAATAAATAATCGTAAGTTTTTGCCATTTTTTACAACAATCTGATTACAGAATATACGGCCACACATTTGGCATTTTTTTGAGTAATCGTTAGTGATGTGACGTGGTTGGTACAGATAAAACAATGTACTGTATATATGTACAATACCATACAGAGTGTACAACAATGACAAAAATGCGAAGGGAGAATCGATTGTTTACGTATTACACTCGAGTAGCGTAAGCTTTTAACGATACTAAAAATAATGTTATAGACGTGGATTTGATGTAATTCTCTTTCTTATTTATGTGCAATTATTTAACTTAAAACATGATTTTTTTGGTGTAATATCTACTGAATTAATTTTAGGTGGCATGATATCATTTCGTTTGCCTGAACATTGCAAATTGTTAAAGTCAGTTCAGCGCAGCCATCGATGATGGGGCAAATCGATATTTTTTAATCTAAAGTAAAGATGAAATATTTTACATAGAACCATGATCCGATAGGTTTATAAACTTGAGATAATTAAATTAAAGTAATGAAAGTTAATATTATATACATTATTCTAATAATGTTACGGCCTTTTTTATTAAAATCTTTCAAATCTAACTCCTCCCACTGTTAGTTTTTAATGTAGTAACTGTGCCTGCCATGCAGCTAGCAGACTACTCACCTTGTTAGGTGGGTCATCGTGACCGTCGCGTGGGCATAAGTTATGACGTCATGAATGACGTTTTCGCCGTGACCACAACGACCGCGGTCGTCTAATGGAACGACGTTACGGGCATTTGGGGCGTTGTGATCGCGTTCTGGAACGCGCCCAATGTCAGTTTAAATCGCTTTAAAAAACAGCGATTCGGATGATTTCGATAACGAAACCGAGTAGAGACATCGATACCGCTTATTTGACAATTTGACATTACTGGCTTGTCAATTTTGTGTTTATTATTTACCGATATATAATTTGAAAGTATTGCATTAATTCAGTTTAAATATAGTTATTTAAGTCGTAATTTAAATTTATGTTTGTTGTTTTATGCATAGAATTACTGAGATAAAATGTTTTACCATGTAAGTATTTATTGTATTCAAAACTTCAATTTTATAAGCATCAATACTCTGAAAGTTAGCCGGATAAATCAAACTTTCAGATATCCTTAGAACATGAGATACTTCTGCATCCGCGGTACTTCGGGCCACAGTTACTGGATACTGTAAAACAGAAACTGTACTTGGAGGTGGAAGGAACATGCACAGGCAAGTTAGTACGCTTTGGAGGTTATTTTAACTAAAATACTAGCCAGCAGTTTACTTCAAGTAGACATAATAATTTCAATAATTCATAAGCGATTGTGCTTACGACAGAGTTGTATTGCCTGCCATATTGGACCTACAATTTCACCCTAGATTTACCGTTTAATCAATCCTATTTCCATTCTTGTTTTATGAGAAAATTAATGGACATACATGCAAACATGTATGTCAATTAATTACATACGCTTGAAAAACATAGCCTTTCTTCTGATGCAGTCTGATAAAAAAGGATTAATATTTAAAAACTGAAAGGCATAAAAATCATCTTGTAATATCCATCAACCATTTGATGTCTGCTACCAAACATAGACTCCCGTAAATGTTTTTTTGGTTGTTTTTATCTCACTGAAGTTGCAAACAAGCATGCAGTCCGCTAACCACACCCTTCTATCAAAACAAGAAATGCTTCATGCTAGAAATCAATATGGTGGTGGTACTTCCCAGGTGGAACTACTCTGGTTCTACCAGCCTTCGCAGTTATGCCAATAGTCACTGTCTCTGACATTTGTGTTACTGACTCAAGGGGATATTGATGTAACATAGGAAGATACTGAAGCCCATCTCTTTGATTTTGTCCTATACTTGCTTGCCACAACATCCACTGGGAAAGAGGGTATGAAGCTACTCAAGACTGACACCACAAGGCCCTTTGGCAAGTCTACTATTCAAATACCTACATAAGTCCTGTCATTGTTTATTAAACACTGCATACATTGAACCTTCTTCATTACAGATATGGTTTTGTCATAGCAGTGACGACAATAGACAGCATAGGAGCTGGCCTCATCCAGCCCGGCCAGGGCTTCGTGGTGTACCCTGTGAAGTACAAGGCCATTGTGTTCCGGCCCTTCAAGGGAGAGGTGCTGGACGCTATTGTCACCCAAGTTAATAAGGTGCAAATATTATCTCTAGCTTCGATTTGGAAGGGGGTTTATTTTTGTTGATTATTAAATAAATAAATCATATATTATGTGTTATAATAATTTACAAATGTTTTTGTGACTCTTGTCTAAATTACTCCTGAATCTATTTGTTATATGGTTTGTGACCAGCATTCTTGAATATATAGGCCTTTTTCCTTTGGTCATATTTATAATAGTTATTATGAAGTTGCAATTATATATGCACTACTTTTCTGCTAAGCTATTATTCAACAATATCTTTATATGTACTAAGAATAATCTTTATGCAATAATTACTGTCACAGGTTGGCATGTTTGCTCAAATTGGACCCCTCAGCTGTTTTATTTCACATCATGTAAGTGGAACAAAAAATATATTTCATTTCATTTTATTACACTACTATTATGCTACTTCTCCAACCTGCATGTTTTTATAAATTTTATTTGTGCAAGCAATACATATGTCTTATTTACAAAATTGCGCATAGGTGAAGCATTCATCAAAGTTATAGTGGCATAGAACATGGTAATAAAATAAGTAGAGAAAAAATAACTAAGTGGGATGTGGTCTGTGCTCACCCTGGATATTTGTTATTAAATACAATCAAGTTTGCCGGCACACTTTCACATAAGGCGACCACCATATTCCTCGGGAGTAGCAACACATCTTTGATTGACTTCAGATGGAACCCATGTTCTGTATGAAGTTGATAACAGATATCCATGGGGGCAGAGAACCACATACCATCAGGTGGACTTCATGCTTGTTTGCTACTTCAATCAAATAAAAACAAATACAAATAGGTTAGAAGGGACACTAACCATTGCAGTCCAAATGTCTAAGTATTTTGTAAGATAAACAATATATCACAACAGCTCTTGACATTGTTATATTCCAATTGGTGGCATTATGCTTTGATGTACTGCATGTAGTTCTTGGGGACTTCAACACCTAATTGTTCCTAAATTACTGTTCATATTTGTGTATTACGTGTTTTTCCTATGACTGTTCAGTTTATTGCCCGTGATTGCATCAATGATTTGTATATTACCAAAATTGTCATAGAATGTTGCATTAATACAACTAGTTAAAATTAATTATATTTCAGTCCATTCCTGCCGATATGGAGTTTTGTCCAAATGTAAATCCTCCATGTTACAAGAGTAAACAGGAAGATAACGTCATACAGGAAGAGGATGTTATCAGACTGAAGATTGTGGGCACCAGGGTCGATGCCACAGGCATTGTAAGTGATTCAGTTTTATCTAATGATTATTTGCTTATAAAAAAAAGTCAGTGAATTTTAAACACATTCAATATTCAAATATCAATATTAAAATATATTGTGTGAAGGTAATGTTCCTATAAAAATAAATTTTAAGGGCTGCGTTACAAGGCCCTTTAGTTTACTCTGAACAATTATTATGTTATTTGAATCAGACTAAGAGCGCTTTCACGTTAGGTTACAAGTAACGCGGCCGCAGCGCGTCAGCCGCGCGAATGCAACGGATGCTTTCTTATAATTGAAATAATTTTCCAGTATTTATTATTTTTTTATTATTATTTCCATTATAAAAGTACAGCGCACCACACTAATCAAAAAAATCCCGCAGCTATAGTCGTAAAAAGAAAGCATTCTCTGCAATCGCGCGGCTGACGCGCTGCTGCCGCAGTACTTGCGACCTAATGTGAAAGCGCTCTAAAGCTTAACTATTTAAAATTTAATAAATTGTTAATTTTGTTCTGATGATCTAATAGTAATTTTTTTTCTTTTGCAGTTTGCTATCGGGACTCTTATGGATGACTACTTAGGTTTAGTGACACAGTAATATTACAAATATTATAAAATATAAGTTAAGTTAAGGAGAATAAAACATAATTCTTATAATAAAAAAACATTTTGTTTTATTATTCTTTATTTGGCATTCAAATAATTAGGTAAATTCCATATGCAATGTAACAAAAACAATTCATCAAAAAGAGCAAAATATTTGGGACACTCAGTCTATTTGGGCAGTGCTAGTGGTGGTTACGTCAACCTGATTGTTCTGCGGTTTAGTGCTTACAATATAACATTATACCTAAATAAAGTACTTATCAACAATAATATGGTGCTCGAAAATCATTAATTTATTTTTAATAAAGTCAAATGCAGCTAAATCTCTTTATTTTTCAAGTTACAACAAATATTTCTGTGTCAATGCTGTTTTAAATCAAAGTCTTAAGTGTTGACAATAATATCCTTGAAAAATAAAGAAGTTTGTATAGATTCTAGAATATTAAAAGTATAGTCACTCAACATCTTATTTCAAGTCCAATTATTAAGCTGAAAGCCAGATATATTTATCGAATGCCAAATGTTGCAGTTATCATATAATTATATCAGACTCTACAAATGCTGGTCTAACTCAATTCAGTCTGCATCTCACGATTTAATATGATTGTTAAGTGCTAAATGTCTAACAGGAAACTAAATCTATAAATGGTTCTGCGATTGTAGTTTCTAAAGAGGTTTAGGTATTCACCTATAGTTACTGTAAAGAGTTAGACTTGAGCATCGAATACATAAATTTCACTTGAAAGAGTATAACCTTTATTCCTATATTAATTATTATCAATTATCAATATGTACACATTCAAAAAACGTTAATCAAGATCAAACATTAATTTTGTCAAAGTAAAAAGATTCAAAAGGACGATTCAAAGTCTTTGGTGTATCATTTATGTACAAAAATGTTCAATACGTAAGACGAAATAAATAACCTAATGATATTGTTATTGCCGACACTTAAACAAAATATGGCATCAAAATAAATAATACTCAATAATGAGATCAGAAACGAACTAAGCAAACAAAAAAAAGTAATTATCTAAGCACCAAATAGGCCTAACGTAAAGAATAGGCTTGAGCATGAGTCAACCATAAACTTTGTCATATAATGTTGAGAACATGCACATAATTCATGTACATACATAATTATGTAAGCATCGTACGACAAATGCTTCAATATATCTAGATTTACTATCGATTATAAATAATTTATATTTACTATAAAATATTGAGACATAACATTGTGCAATATAGTTATAATATGCATGTTAGTAAATATTTGGAACAATCAGTAATTATTTAGCAGTCACAATAAGTTTGCACAATTCACTCATCGAATATGCTGACAATAATGTTGCCTGAACAGAGAACCTGATTAGAAAATTTGGAAATAAATATCAAAATTGGTTATACATAAAATATGCACAAATCAAATCAATATCAAAGGACCATTTATTTTATTTTTGGTCGTATAATTATGCCGAATACTAATGAAAAAGGACCAGCATATGCAATAACGCTATAAAATCGCTATTGAATGCATTTGCGTAATGTCTAGCTACAATATAGTTTCACCTTCATAATTATATGGTAAACAAAAATGTAATAGACGATAAGTTTGCTTTAGTAACTTGAAGTTTTAATTTAGTTAAATCTAGATATCAATATGTAAGTTACATATATTAGCCAGGTCCTATATATAAAAGATTAAATATGATATTCTCTTTATTATTGTTCTTTTGATTTTTTTGTTAATTGACATGAATGTACAGCACTTTTAATTGTAATGTACTTTTTTTATAAAAGCCATATCTGTGTTATTATTAGTGTTGGTTTTAATTTGACAAGTTGCACAAATTTATATGATTTTAGATGTGTTGTTTTAATTTAATACTAATTACTAACATTTTAATCAGTTCTGTTCAGCAACACTATGCCGCAGTTACAAGGCACAAAACAAGACATCAGGACAAACAGACAATATCGCGAACTCTATAGGAAACAAGTATTACATAATATACGACTATGCGTGTACTTACGCACACAGAAAATATTTGATAAGGCAAATAATTTTTAACAGATTAGGAATTACACTGATATGAAACGTTAATTATATTATCTATTTACTAAGGAGATTCACATGCGGCATATTGTTATTTCTGCCAATGATTATTATTCCACAAATTCACACTAACTGAACAATATGCCACAGTGTGCCGTACGGCATATCTGACAAAAATATGTAAGTAGGTTTACCGTGGGTTGGCTTAGCGTAAAATATTCCGTATCGATTTTTTGCTACCCGACCACTGTTGGATAGCAAAAGAACGAAACAACATAAAGATCTTAAAAGTTAACCATCGACTAGGAAGGGGTAAAGATTCGGACATTATGAACACTATCTAACATTTGAAACATCTTAACAATATTAACGCTCTATAACACTAAAATGCGATCCAATTTATTAATATTTTAACACCATTTAATATTAGTAATACTGACATAACTTTATTTAAAGGAGGTCTAGAAGAGAATATAGTATCTATGTGAAGGGTGGATTAAAATTGAGTTACACTATGATTAAGTTTTTGTTTTTTTTTTCTTGTGCTTCCCCGTCCTCTGGCAACTTAAAATCGTCCATCCTGACACTCTTAACCGAACACCACTTTTAACTTTCCTGCTGTTAATCGAAGTAAATGTCGAATTCATTTATTTCAGCGAGCGACGCAGACTTAGGGCAAAACACGATTATTAAGCAGAACTAAATCGTTTACCTATACACACTTCTATATATTTTATAAGTACGTAATAGCAATATAAAATCGTATTTTTTCAAGTCTGTGCTGCGTATAGATTAGATTCAAGCTAGCTAATAATAAGAATTTTTATTTAACATTTGCCAATTTGTAGACTAGATCTGTTCATTATATGATCAAAACATTGATCATTGAATTTGTTATAATAGATATATATGTCTCTATAGCGTAATGCATGCCTTTCGTACCAACATTTACTTCCCGGTGTACATGCAGATTCTACATCATAACATGAGCGTTAGTGACCGATTTTTTTATTTACATTTCACAATTTATGCGCCGTGAGTAGAAAGTAAGAATGCATGTATTAATACAAGTCGTAAAATTAACAAATATATTCCGTTCGGTTTTAATTTTGATATACCTATCTCAACTGCTACGGATAAACTTGGCTCACTAAAGTCGTATGGTCAATCATCTGCATTTTCGATTTTATTGAATATATTCCTTAATATTCATCGCTTTTATCAGTTGTTTCTACCTCACGGCGCCTATTTATTTGTGAAAATTCACTTATTCTATACAATATATTATGATGTACATTTACATTTATTTCATGTATAGATATAATTTTAAGTATATTGTTTAATTGTATAGTTATTGATAATGTTAAGATTCGTCGATATTTTAAGCAATAAGTATCATAAACTAGATCAGAATTTCCATTTTTATTCCTGTCTGTATGATTTATTTTATGCACACGATACTGCTACGTTTTAAATATCATGCAGTGAAATATAAATGCTTTGCTGTCACGTACATATAACATTATCACACTCAAGTATCGCGTCACATTTTGTTCATACAAGTATTTTTGTTTTTATTCCTATCTAACTTATGTTTTTTGTCGCTTATTAACTTCACTTACTACCATCTATAATATACGCTTACTTTAACATCACTAACGCTCATGTACTAAACTAACAATCGTCGTAGCGTGTCGTGTGTACTATTTTCACTGCACACTCTGTACACTCTGCTTCGCGCCCGTAAGGCGTTCCACTCACGCTACGTACAAGTACCGTAGGTTGTCATCGACCTCACTGCACTGTACACCTCGCTTCGCGCCCACAAGGCGTTCCACTCACGTTACAATCCACACGAGTCAGTCAGTCGCGAGCAGGGCGCTCAGCGGCGGACGCGGAAGCACTGGCACTAGGCGGGGCGCGCGGGGTGTCACGAGGCGGGGGGCGGCAGGGGCGCCACCGCGCGCGCCGGCTCGGCCGCCGCCGGCGACACCGGCCCGCGGACCGCCTCGATGTAGTCCTTGATCAGCGTCGCGATCTGGTATGCCTGGAGTACGGTTACAATGTTCATGCTTTAATACTTTCCTTTTTTTAAACATATGTATTGTTTTAAATTGATTAATTAGCTTATGCACCTTGCACCATATTCTATGATTATTTGACACGGCGAGCAGCTTCTCGTGATCGTGCGACACCATCGTCGTACGCGACCCGCGACTTAGCAGCGTGAATCCACACGCGTCTTCAGCAACCCATAGTAGCGGCGCGTACCCATAGTATCATATGCCACCACACGTCTTGTCGTTCACTTTAATACATCGTCACTCGTCACGTGAAGTCACAATCTACCTGGGGCGCGCTCCAGATGACGCTCACAAAGCCCCAAACGCCCAAAACGTCGTTCCACAAGACCACCATGGTTGTGTGGTCGTGGCGAAAACGTCACTCATGACTTACGCCCACGCGATGCTCACGATGACCCATCTAACAAGGTGGGTTGAAGTGATTCTTCCAGTAGAGAATACGTCAATAAAGCTCACAAGCTAATTGAACGGGAAAAATTGGGGTCGTGAGCGTGCGCTTTCTAAACGTCTAATGGAACACACCCACTGTCAGTAATCACGTGACGTCATAGCCTACCTGAGTAATGGAGAGCACCAGCTTTGCGTGTTTGAGACCCGCGCGTGTGGCGAGTAGCAGCGCGCGTGGCGCCGGCGACACGGCGAGCAGCACGCTTTAGAAGCTCATTTCAATACTCTGTCGGATATCACGTGACGTCACATCTTACCTGGTCAGTGGAGAGCACCAGCTTGGCGTGCTTGCGGTCAGCTCGTGTAACAAGCAACAGCGCACGCGGCGCCGGCGACACGGCGAGCAGTTGCTCGTGGTCGTGCGACACGAGCGCCGCGCGCGACCCGCGACGCAGCAGCGTCAGCCCGCGCGCGTCCACCGCCAGCCACAGCGCACGCGGCCAGTTCGATGTGAACGATTGCTGGACAACGCGCATACGTTAGAAATATTATAAAAATACAGCTTATTCTACTAACGTTAGTAATTGAGCGTGAATGTATTATAGGACTTATTTTAAATCTATCCATGCTCGCGTGGACGAAAAATCCTCCTTGTTCGAACTATTTTAACAATGGATGTGTCACATTTAGATTATTTTTTATAACAAAAATTATATAAATTTATCAAAAAAGCATTTAAAGCGCTTTTGGGAAATTAAAACTGTTAACACTCACCAATACATCAAAGATAGTGGCTCGCGTGAGCGGCCACGAGCTAGCCAGCGTTAGCGCACGTTGCATCGCCGCGTGCGGGGGCGTGCCGCGCAGCGCCAGGTGATGCAGCCGCACCGCGGGCGCGGGCAGGGCGCCGGCCCCCGCGACCCCCGCCGCCGCCCCCGCGCCCCCTGCCCCGGCCGCGGGCAGCGACGCGGGCAGCGCTAGCCTCGGCGGGAGCACCGCTGTGGCCGCGCCTGCGCACTCCTCGCCGCCGCCCAGGCAGTCGCCCTTCACTACTTGTGCGTGCAAGGCGGCTAACATCACCTGTGGGATGGATGAATCGAAGCATTCCATTATAATTATGTTAAATACTAAATAGGCGTTACAGTGAATTAGATATTTATTTTACTTAGAATTTTTGAGCAAAACTTCTAAGTGATTTAACGAAACTGATAATATTTCAAAATTTAATATGTTTTTTTAATGATATTGCGAAAATATTTTTTTAAGGGCCGGCACTCATATGACGGAGCGCAGCGCAGCGCATTTTTTGCTGTCAAACTATTATCGTCATTGTCCCTTTAGAAATAAAATCCAAAATTAAATAACAGCAATTTATTTCTGAGGAGCATGGAAGCGACCACATGCGAAAGGTAGCGCGGGAGCGCGACCGCGCGCGCAGGAGCGCGACCGCGCGCGCACGACGCGCTACTCCGCGAGCGTCCGCTTTCGGTCGCCGCTGGCCGCTGGGCTCGCCGGAGCGACGCCACAGGCGGCAGCCGCCATTTTAAAACTACTTTAAACTGCAAAACGAATGACGACCGTTTGTCGAGTATATTCCAGCGCATGCTCGCGCATCCGCGCGCACCCGCGCGCATCCGCGCGCATTCTCCCAGTAATTAGCGCGAATTTCGGCTAGTGTGTGATTCGTTAAGAAAATTTCGCGGGCATGCGCTGCGCTGCGCTGCGCTGCGCTGCGCTCCGTCATATGTGCGCCGGCCCTAAGATGCACTTAAAAATATTTTATCCGCCTCCTTCAAGAAACACATCTGGACTCTACTGCTTGCAATAATAGAGAAATAGATGTCTCCGATATCACACCCTTCGGACCAAAACACTACAACAGAAATAGTGATGTCCCCGGAGTCAACCCCGGAGAATTCTATCACCTACAAAGGTGTAAGGTGTAGCATCTTGTACCACTTTTTAAATCGGACATGGATACTCACAGCCTCGTCGGTCTCGATGGGCAGGCGGTCGTGGCGCACGGCGTGCAACACCTGGTAGTACAGCAGCTCCATCTCGGCCGCGCACGCGGTGTGTAGCGGCCGGTCGCCAAGGAACAGACGCTTCTTGAACACCAGCCTGGGAATAATTTTATAGTCCATTCGTTAGACGGTGTTCCGATAGGGTGGTAGCGTAAGAAAAAAAATAATTGACTATTTGTAAGTGCAAAAATAAAGACATTTCATTTCATTTCATAGTAAAATGCACGGGGTAAAAATATCAACTGGACTATGGATTAATCCAAAAGTATGGGCAATAGAAAATAATAATTGGAGGTTTTAAAGCTATTACTTTAATTAATAGAAAATCTTTATAATTTTATAATTCATTTTAAATATATTTACACATATAAATCACAATTTATTTTTTTACTAAATCTTAACTGATTCGTTTTTTATTTACGTAATGTATACAATTTGTGTACGTACAATTAAAGAATAAGCAGCGATTAGTTATAATTGTAATAATTAAATGAGTAAATTACCCTAATATATATGATAAAATCTTATTCTCTCATCACCCCATTATTGGCCCACTGCTGGGCGCGGGTTTTCTCTCAGAATGAGAGAGTTTAGGCCATAAAATCTTATTAATTACTAATAAATAATGTACGTTAGCACATTACGTTCCCATAACAACTAAACACAATTCAAAGCTAGCCAGTAACCTGCAAGCGGCGGCCGTGGCGCCGGCCTTCTCCCAGCGCGCGAGCACGTCGCCGGCGCGCTCGCTGCCGCCCAGCGCGCGCTCGCCCGCGCCCGCCGGCGACGAGTTCGCGCACACCTCGTACAGCGCGTAACCTGAAACAAGTTATGGTTAGTCGTTTGCTTTTAGATATTTTTTTACAAGATTGAAGTAGTAAATGGGCATGCAGTCCACGTACGGCAAGTAGTCAGAGTTGTGCATGTACATTTGTAATAAATTTCACATTAAAAGGGTGTTAACGTTAACTCAACTCAAATGCTTTTCTTTTTAAGAGCAGCAATGCATCTGTGATTGAATTCAAATAAAAAGATAAATTTCTTCCCCAAGGTCATGATTTTCTTACATATAAGTGATCAGAAAACGCACCCTCCTATTGCCAAAAGACTTATTTCCATGTTATACAAAAAAAAAATACCAGTAGCAGAATCACTGAGCCCGATCTTCTCCCTCAGCTCAGCGACCAGCACGTCCGCGGTGGCGGCCGGCCCGAACAGCAGGCCGTGCTGCTTGCCGTCCAGCAGCAACACGCGCACGTGCATCTGACTACGCGCGCCCGCGCAGAGTAGCTCCTCCTTCGACGGCGCGGCCAGACGACGCGGCACTTGAGCGATCGTTAGCGCCACCTGTTTCATGTGAAAGTGATGCTCGTAAATGCTGATTAAATCAAGGATACTGTCTAAATACTTAAGCATACTTTTTAAATTATATAGCTGCTCATCAACCAGTACCAGTAGTGTCCAGTTTTACAGTCCACTGGCTTTTAAATTCTTTCTAAACAAATGAAGTCGGCTGATGCTTTTTTGTTTATTTTCACATTTAAGTGCGTAGTTTGTTCGATGTTGCGTGTTGTACAAATGTATATTCAGTGTGAGTTTTAAATTAGAAATAATTACAGTTAATACGAAAAGAGCACGCATTTCATTTTAAAAAAAAACCACTCAAATATTTAACAAAAGTGAAAACACCGTATTGCAATAAACAGATACAATCAACTTAAATGTATATTGTATACTGAGTAGCGACGTAGATTTAAAGTAAGTCATATTTTTAACTAAGTGAATTAAAAGAGTCGAGAGGAGTAAATTATAGTGAGTTAAATGACAGTAAATAGTTTTATTAATATTTATTGTTGCAATATGTCAAAAAGGATTTGAAGACTCCTCTTAACTTGGCGTTACACCTAATCTTTTGACGCCTATCGCAGTTTGAAGTTAAATTATGGTAACAACTTCTCCGTCAGTAATTAACAACGGTTTTGACAAGTCAAACACTCGATTTAAAATTGCTAGATTAAGCGGCCTGTCGTAAGAGGCAGCTGACGAAGTTCGTCAAGGGACTAAGGTGTTCCGCCCTACTCCTTAGTGTAGGTGAGAAGCATTTTTTCTTTCGTTATTAAATAATGGAGACTATTAGTTCCGAATTCACCCACCACTGGCATAGGGTCAGAAAAAAAGGTCAGAGATCGACCTTTTTGGTGCCGATGGACCTTTCTGCTATTGAACCCCCTTTTACCAAGGATTTAGATGCGTTCATATGCTATAACATTCAGTCGTCACCTGCTCCGCGCGCCTCGCGAACATCTCCTCCTCGGCCGTGCACGGCAGCGCCCAGTGGCGGGACGACACGCGCCAGCTCGGCTCCTGGCGATCCGTTGTCTGCGTACGGTGTTATAACGACACAACCGGTCCTCACCTGCTCCGCGCGCCTCGCGAACTTCCCCTCCTCGGCGGCGTGCGGCGCGGCGCCGCGGTACCGCAGGTGCGCGAGCAGCAGGCGGCGCAGCGGCTTGGCGGGCGGCAGCGCCGCGCCCACCGCCGCGCACAGCAGCGCCCAGTGGCGGGACGACACGCGCGAGCTCGGCTCCGGGTGGTCCGTTGTCTGGGGACGGTGTTATTGGATATTCATTCATCGTATGACTTGGTTGGTATCGTTGAATATGATATATATTTATTTAATACATAGGCTTAAAGCTAACATTACAGGTAATCCCAATTCGTTAACGCACTTAATTTTCCAATTAATTATCATTAGTTACACGGTACTACTTTGCAATGGAATAGAAGTGAAGTTAGATTTAAAGATTTAGTTGTAAACCTAAACTGGGATATCATTGACGAGTTGCATACTTGTACAAACAAGTGTTGTACTTTCAGCAGTCCACAATGGACAAAAAGTGGATTTAAAGAAGTACAGAGAATGTTAGTTGGCTGATTAGTTTCGTTCCCAATGTCGAGGCGAATGTTAGACGTTCTAATGCAATTCAAAACGTCTCAATACGTAACAGGTAATCGAGTTGTGATCACTATCCATGTAATTGGGTCGATATATTGGCTAAAAGAATTCGTATTAAAGTGTGCTAATTATACGACCATATTCTTCTAAAATCGTATATCGCAATAAAACAGTTACAAAGTATTTATGATTTAACTAAATTTAATTTATCTTAATACACATCAAACATTGAAACATAATATGTATCATAATATATTTGTCACGGGATTGATCTAAGAAACACAATCAATGCCAACCTGCTTAATGAGCTGCATGTACAGCTCGCAGAGCAGCGTGTCCTTCTGCAGGCAGCGCTGCAGCAGCGCCTGCGCGAGCGCGACGCGGTCGTCGCTGTCGCTCTCGTGGCTGCCCGTGCTGTTGGCCAGGTTCGACGTGCTGCCCTCGTTGCTGCTCAGCCCCGCGTGGCTCATTATGTCCTGGGGGTTCATGTGGTGATTTGGTTAGTGGTACTATAGCATAAATGTTATGTGCCACTGTTTGCTGTAAAGGCCCTTGATGGTAAAGCTAGTTAAGTGATCTGTGAACTACACTTTTGGCGTGTAATAAATTGTCAATATCAGCCATTTAAGGATTTTGTTCATGAGAGTCGAATAGGGTGATTATGACCATTACGTAAAACATTTCCCTTTGTCAAAAACACTCAGAACTTTCAATACTTTCAGTTATAATAAGGTTACGTAAATGGTAGCTACCACTGTAGCTGGTAGCGTGGTAGGTACAGTGGTAGTGATACTGGACATCACACTAATGGTACCGGATTTATGGTAGCGAAACACCTTATAGGAAGTGTGATCAGATTCGAAGCGGTGTCAGACAGAATATGTGTGCTCCGCATCAAAAGCAAATTTTATAACATATCAATTGTCAACGCTTACGGCCCCACAGAGGTATCGGATGATACACTCAAGGATGAATTCTACGACCAACGAGAATCAGTATTTGACCAACTGCCCGCCTACGATGCAAAATTATGCATAGGCGATTTTAATGCACAAGTGGGACAAGAGGACGCTTTTTCGCCTACAATAGGGAAACATAGCAAACACGAACGATCAAACGATAATGGTATAAGACTCATTAGCTTTGCGTCATCTAAAGCGATGGTTATCAAGAGCACGATGTACCCTCATAAGGACATATATAAAGGTACCTGGAAGTCTCCTAACGGGTATACTGTCAACCAAATCGATCACGTCCTAATAGATGACAGGCACAAGAGTACCATACAAGACGTACGCTCCTATAGAGGCGCAGACTGTGACAGTGATCACTACCTACTGGGTATCAAAATTGCAGCAAAGATTAAAATTGGCGGTATCAAACAAAACAAAAACGAAGAACCTATTAATACAGACAGCCTTAAAGATGACGAATTGAGACATAAATATCAACTGGAATTAACTAACAGGTTTAAAGAGTTGCAATTAGAAGACGACATAGATGGAAACTGGGAATGTGTAAGAAATGCCTTAAAAGAGGTAGCTGTGAAAACGCTTGGACGAAGAAAGAGGAAGAAAAAGCGAAAATGGTGGAACCAAGAATGCGAGAACATCACAGAAAACAGAAGGAAGTACAAAATCCTATCTGAACAAGATACAAGAACAAGAACAAGCAGTGGGAAGATAAATACAAGAAAGTCAGGAAAGAAGCTGGCAGAGTGTTCAGAAGAGCAAAACGACAACACTTAGATAATATAGTACGGGAAATGGAGACACTTATAAGAGCGAATGAATCCAGGAAATTCTATAAGGAAGTAGAATCGTGTAAGAAAGGATATCAACCCACAGCTCAAGTTCTGGAAGATGAAGATGGCAATTTGCTAACGAGTTGTGAAGAAATTAAAAAACAGTGGCGCGACCACTTCCAACAACTTTTGAACTGCCATCTTCCGGATGAGCCGTTGCTTCGCACTACCGACAACAACGACAGCAAGGTCGAGCCCCCAAGCTTTGAAGAAGTTCGAAAAGCCATAATGAGGCTTAAGAATAACAAAGCTCCGGGCGTAGACGGACTGCCCTCTGAGGTTTGGAAGTACGGGGGAGCAACGGCTCATTCTCATCTATACTATCTGATCCTCAAAATCTGGGAAGCAGAACAACAACCATCGGAGTGGAACACAGGCGTCATCTGCCCCATCCACAAAAAAGGCTGCAAAAGAAAGTGTACTAACTACCGAGGTATAGCCTTACTTCCCACAGCATACAAGGTCCTGTCGTATGTGCTGCTCAAGAGGTTGGAACCGTACGCGGAAAACATCCTAAGTGATTATCAGTGTGGGTTCCGACCAAGCCGCAGCACTATCGACCAGATCTTTCACCTAAAACAGATTATGGAGAAAAGATGGGAATACGCGCAGAGTGTACACGTACTGTTTGTGGACTTCGCTAAGGCTTATGATAGCATAGACCGCAGTGCCTTATATACGATCCTGAGGAACTTCAATATTCCCAGCAAGCTGGTCAATCTTATTAAGGCAGCAACAAAGGAGAGCAATATGAAAGTGCGGGTCGGAGGTGAGTTGACGGAAGCGTTTACTGTAATTACGGGACTAAAACAGGGCGACGCTCTATCACCCATGCTCTTCAATTTAGTTCTCGAATATGTCCTGAGAAATGTGTTAACATTAGAGGTCGGACTGAAACTGAACGGAAGGCATAGAGTGATAGGATACGCGGATGACCTAGCTCTGTTGGGAGAAACTAGCGCCGAAGTACAAACAGCCGCTAAGGCCCTTGAAACAGATGCATCCAAGGTAGGCCTCAAAATCAATCATGCTAAGACCGAGTATCTTCACATGAGGCGCTATAGGAACACCCGCATTAAGCCCAAAGATCTACAGGTTGAAGATACCGCGTACAAAGGAGTGACCAAATTTAAGTACCTAGGTTGTACCATCAATGAAACTAATTCCCGGGAAGAAGAAATCGATATTCGTGTCCAAAACGCTTTGCGTTGCAGCGCAGCCTTGCACAAAGTGTTAACGTCCAGGCTTCTTAATAGAAGCACAAAGATCCGCATCTACAAAACAACTATCAGACCCATACTTATGTATGGATGTGAGACCTGGACGCTAACACTTAAAGAAGAAAATAAACTCTTGGTAGCTGAAAGGAAAATCCTCCGCAAAATCTTCGGACCAAGGCAGAAAAGTGATGGAAGCTGGAGAATTCTTAAAAACGCTGAGATTGAGGCACTCCTGGCCGGCCCGAACATAATAGGAGAGACGAAAGCACACAGACTCCGATGGCTTGGTCACCTTGAGAGAATGGGAGAGGATCGTGGCGTAAAAAGAGCCTATGTATGTCAACCTAAGGGTCGTCGTCCAGTCGGGCGCCCAAGATATCGGTGGGGCGATGTGGTTGCCGCCGATCTCCGCGCGCTTCAGGCTGACGAATGGCAGGAAACCGCTCAAGACAGAGACAAATGGCGAGTTCTCATATCGGAGGCCAAGACTCACTTTAGGTCGCTGAGCCAGCGGAGTAAGTAAGTAAGTAAGTAAATGGTAGCTAGATCTTACTTGATAAAGTTGTTAAAAGTAATTGTGACGAGCTATAGGAAATTACTTGCAAAGGTCGATAGCACGTCACTATAAAAATACTACAGTACTAGTAGCGCATCTAGGTACAAAAAAATGAAACCATTTTATTATTTTTACCTTAAATATCTGCATAGCAGCGACCTCTTCGGCCTCGTTGAGCTTAGTGAGGCTGTGAGGAAGGCCGCGCGCCCAACACCAGTAGGCGGCCGGGAAGCCCTTGTACGACTCGCCCTGCGACTCCGCTGCCAGGTCCAGCCGCACGCGCTCCAAGCGGTGCTTACTTAATCTGATATAGCATAGTGAACGTTAGAGTAGTGTAAAAATATGTTATTTAAGTAAAAGTAGAGGTTCGATAAATTATTATGCTTGATAAATAAATAGTACTTTGAAATTTAATATAAGTGTATATGTAAGCTCATAAGTGTATACGAAATAAATACACTTAATTTTAACGACGAAATACAATGAATATTTCATAGAAATGCCACTCATAAATTAATATTTTCAATATGAAATCCTTACTTTAAAGTACGTGAGGAGTGTTAATGAAACCTTGTTCACCGTTAGTTCAACGTTAGGACGTACGAGTCGTATACGTCCTCGCATAACAACCTTGCACACCGCTAGTTCAAAACGAGCGAGCTTCTTACTTCCTCAGCGTATTCCATAGGAACCCCACAGCAGACAGATCCGAGGGTCACCTCAACAGGCCAAGGTCGCAAGCGCGCGTCTCGGCGAGGCGGGCCCGCTCGCTGGCGTGTTTTCGGGGCGGCCAGCATGAAAAGTTTGTAAGCGCTACAAAAATCATTCGTTCGCATACCTCCTTAGCGTATTCCTCAGGAACCCTCCAGCAGACAGGTCCGGGGGCCGCCTCAGCAGCCCCGAGTCGACGAGCGCGCGCCTCGCGGAGCGCAGCGCGGCGGCGAGGCGCGCGCGCTCGCTGGCGGGCGCGGCGCGGCGCGGCGGCTCCTCCGCCAGCCCGTGCGCGAGCGTCGGGCTGTACGCCGCCATCAGCCACGCCGCCTCTTGCTTCTGCACGCACTCTAGCACTATGCACCTGGTAATCATAAAATCTTCTATTAGCGAGGTTTATACGCGAGGAGCAAGGAAACTTTGAATTTATTATATATAAAAAAAAAACAATCGTCCGGTCTAACACAATTGGAATAACTACTCGTCTCGTGTAAACACCTGGTAATCATGAACTCTTCTATAACCTACGTTTATAAGCGAGGAAAAAGTAAACTTTGAATTTATTATAAAAAAAAAACAATCGTGCGGTCTAACACTTGAAATAACTACTCGGCTCGCGCCTGCTGCTCACCTGATTTTCGATACTTCTGTGATTAATTATACGGCAAAACAGTTCTAAAACGCGTACTCTGTAGCTTTTCTTGTCATCTTAGCCCTACAGTTTATAGCAGCTGATGAGGAACGCATACGCGTTATAATTATGTCCTTAAATTTCAGTTCATTTTTAAAAGAGTTCTCGACTTTATTTTTCTTTCTTACACAAAAATTACACATGTTACATTTCTTAATATTAAAAAAAAACACGATCAGCTAGACCGCCTGCTGCAAAATTGATTGCCTAATGAATAGTTACCGTCTAGATATTTACAACAAAAATTGTTTTGTAAATGTGGTTTCACCGATACGAGCCGTCTTTAATAAAAATTTTCTTCCTCGGCGATGAATTTACGGTTTCTTTTGGAAACCTCATGTCATCTTAAAAATTTTCGAGACTGCTTCGGGCCGAAGTTAATTCAAAACACATCGTCAATGACCTCCGCGAAATTTTCATTATAAATATAACTAAGATTACGAACAAAACGAATTACTCTACAAATCACAAAAACCACATCACAATGAATAACCAACCTCAACCCGTCGTGCTGTCCGTGATGCGTGAGACTGATAGTGAGCCCGTTGTCCACGGGGTCCATGAGCAACGCGGCGATGTTGCTGTACGGGTACTCCGCTAACACCACCTTATCAGCCGGCCGGACAAGGACCACGCCCTCCGCGCCCACGCCGAGTAGTACGTTCGGTCCTATGAAACGGTATTTTAAAATTAAACCTTTTATTGCGACGATTTGATGATTGATAAGTAAAAGAGATTGAGTAAAGTTTTGAGGACGTGACGTCATGTAATGGAAGTAGGGTATAGGAGCAACCAATATTAAAAAAGACGGCAAAGCACGAGTCGATCTCGCGTTCGAAGAGTTCTGTACCATTATCCACAAAAAAGCGGCAAAAAGAATCACGCTCATTGTAAGGGAGACCCCTCTTAAATATTTATGTAAATCTGTTTTTATAGCGGCAACAGAAATAATCGTATGTAAAAAAATTAACGGTCTAGCTATCACGCTACATGACAGGTGAGCCTAGTGACGGTTAGATAGTCATTGGAATTTTAGTGTTAGGGTTTCGTTTTTACCCTTTGGGTGAGGAACCTTAAAAAAATTACAATTCCAATTAAAATATTTTTCTCTATTTATAGTAATGTCTAATCATTCTTACAAACAATGTACACATACCGTGAGCCCAATAACCTTTGTAGGTGACCGGGAACAGCGTCACGCCGTACAGCGGGTACTGCATCACGCAGGACAGGTACAACGCTTTGGCGGTCAACTCCGCTCGGCCCGCGCCGTATTGACGGTGCGCTTGCGCTAGGATTGTGGCCTGGGAACGATATTTATTTATTTATTAGGTTATTATTGTGTATATATTTAACAGAAGTAAAAATAGGCGTGCAGTGATAGCTCTATGTTAAAATATTTGATAAATATATGCTTTCTTTGTATTCTTAAATAAAATTGTAATGTAAACACAGCTGCCCTAAGATTATACGATGTTAACAACTATCCTTATATAAGGAATATTATTTCAAGTTATTCACTACTATAGTGAAATATAAGAACAGTACTATGTAGAATCACAGCACTAAACCCATTAAAAAGAGAGATAGTTTTATGGGAGATAATGTTTATTCAGTTACCTAACTATAGTATCTGAATTTTAACTAAAAATGCTTCAAATACGCTCAGGAGAAGTTGCAGACTACATTCTACAGACAATGTTGGATATTTTCGTTTCACGCACCCACTAATGTGCAGACCGGGCCTTCGCGATCTTCGGCGGATACTACTCTAATGTTAACTAAACAAGTTTAAAATTTATGCAAACTAGCTGCGAACTCAACACTACATTACTACACAACATCGTAAATTATCAAGTGACGCAACCACTGATGCGACTAGCACGCGAGTGTGTGGGGCGAGGAGGACTCGGGGGTGGCTCGCCGAGCGACACCTGTGCCCGCAGCCTCGCGAGCTGGAGCGCCACCTTCTCCGAGACTGGAAACTCGTCCATTTTCATGTCACTCACCCATTGATGCGCGGGCCGTGCCCTCGCGATCCTCGGCGGCAGGAACTGGTCGGGGTGTGAGTAGTACGCGCGCGTGTGCGGCGGGGGAGGACTCGGCGGCGGCTCGCCGAGCGCCACCTGCGCCTGCAGCCCCGCGAGCTGGAGCGCCACCTTCTCCGAGACCGGGAACTCGTCCATCTGGAACGATGGGATGTAATCAATCATCGTTGTCAACGGATTCTTTAGGGTTTTTGGTATGATTCTCTCGTGCGATAATTAACTACTGAGATACTTTCCAATAGATAAATGATATATATTCCGTTTTCTCTACTTATTGTCTGAAGTACAAAGTAATGGACTCAAAATTTGGAGATTAAGATCACTTATTTTCGTAATTGTGGAAATAGTTTTAGTTAATGATAAATCCGAAGGCCAGTGAACAGTGAATTTTGGCAAATTTTGTTACAGTTCATTGCGAAATTTTGTAGCTTTATAAAGTTCAGCTACATATATTTGTTTTAACGCTCAATACGCTTGTAGCGTCAAATTAATGGTTCTTGAAAATAATGTTTCTTGGCGCTCGGATAAGAGTCTTTTCACATTTAATGTATTCCTTTTTAACCGAGTCATCATAACTGAATATCATTAACAAACGTATAAGAGGAGGAGAAGAAGGAGGTGGGCGAACATTCTCGTCTTAAGATACCTTAACAACGCTGTGCACGGCCTGCGCGTACAGCAGCGCCACTTCAACGGGGTCGTGCGGCAGCTCCCGGCCGCCGCGGAACAGGCGCCGCTTGAACACGAACCGGTTGTCCGCTGAACCGCCACCGGGACCTTGTTGCCTAGCCGCACAAATTATTATTGTTTTATATGGTACAAGTAGCCGATAGAAGGTAACGACTGCCTACGAAGGCCTGTGATCGACCCTAGATAAAATAAGGGTACTTATACCGGAAGTAAATCACAGATGCGCTACTATTCCCGAGAATTAAATTGGAATGTCTTTGATAAATATGTCTCCTTCACTACACTTTTTAAAACAAATGACAGAGGCGTTTAACACTATCATTATAAGTGTGAAATTAGTATATCGGTGATGCCGGATGGTATCGGCTTTACCATTTTTTAGGTTTTATAATTGACGAAGTTGAACGTTTACATTTTATTACAGTGGTACGAATCTATCAATCAATAGTCATATAATATTTATTCAACATAATCAAATAATATATCAAAGGATTATGTGGAGCAATAACTGCCTCACATATTTATACTGTCATTTAAATATAATCACATCTTACACTTCCTAAATAGCGATCAAGTAATACGTGAAGTGGACATATTCCCCGGTATTCACCCACTGCTGGTTCACAGTCCAGTTGGATCGCGCGTCACCGCCCAACCCGAACTTACCACCGCACAAAGTTCGTTAAAATCAGAACTAAACTCACATCTCCCAAGCAGCGATGACGTCATACAGATAGTAAGGAGCGCGGACGTGTTCCTCGGTGTAAGTCCGTTGACGGTACCGGGTCGTGCGAAGCCGCCCAGACCAAGCTAACGGCCGCACCAATTTCCTAAATTTCACTTATATCAAAAGCTACTCACATCTCCCACGCAGCGATGACGTCATACAGGTAGTGAGTAGCGCGCACGTGTTCCTCAGTATTAGCGCGTTGCTGGTACACCGCCCAGCCGGCGCGCGCGCCGCCGCCCAGCCCGAGCTTGTCCGCGAGGCGCGCGGCCGCCGCCGCCGCCGTGTCCGCCGGGTGCACGTCGATCGCCTTCGTGCGGCCGTCCAGGAAGAAGAAGCGGCACACTATCGTGCCGAGGCGGCGCATAGCCTGTAAATATCACGAATATTCTTCAAATAAAACCAACGAAAAGAGTAATTTAAAACTTCTATATTAACTAAGCTTAAAATTAAGTTAAGTGGATGTTAAAACTTTTGATACATTTTAGCAATTCGTTAAAAATATGTGAACTTTAAAATATGGGAACAAAATGTATCTCTAAAAGGCGAACCTTTATTTACGTCAATAAAATTACTAACAATATGAAATGATAAAAAAAATACCGAAGAAACAGTGCAATGCCGAGCGTGTCGGACGAGGCGGGCGGCCAACGCACACTGTATACACAATGAGTTACATACGAACCGCGACCTCAACGTTGCTCGGTGGGAGCAGCATAGGCGCAGCACCGCGACATTTATCCCTGCTGCGACGCTGCCGATTGCATACAATGAGCGACATACGAACCGCTATCTCTACAGTGCTCGGCGGCAGCAGCCTCGGCGCAGCGCCGCGGCAGTTGTCCAGACACCACTGCGCACAGTGCGCCGCCCGCGTGCCCGCCGCCACGCTGCCGAGCTCGTCGGGCAAGGCGGGCGGCGGGCGCACTGCATTAATGATGAAAACATACGAACCGCTATCTCTACAGTGCTCGGCGGCAGCAGCCTCGGCGCAGCGCCGCGGCAGTTGTCCAGACACCACTGCGCGCAGTGCGCCGCGCGCGCGCCCGCCGCCACGCTGCCGAGCGCGTCGGGTGAGGCGGGCGGCGGGCGCGCTGCATTAACGACGAATGACATACGAACCGCTATCTCAACAGTGCTCGGCGGGAGTAGTCTAGGCGCAGCGCCGCGGCAGTTGTCCAGACACCACTGCGCGCAGTGCGCGGCACGAGCCCCCGCCGCCACGCTGCCGAGCGCGTCGGGCGAGGCGGGCGAGCCGGGCGGCGGGCGCGCGCGCGCTCGCAGCCACGCGCAGTAGTAGCGCACGAGGCCGCGGCTCGGCTGCCACGCCACCGCGCACAGGCACAGGATCAGCCACACGCGCTCCGCCCACTCCTCCACAGGGCATTCTGTTATCTGCAGATGGGATGGGGAGGAGGATTTTAGTTAACGTTTACAATAATAATGAGTGTCGTAGGTTAATTTCAATCCTACGATTTGAATATTTACAATACTAGTGAACGCCGATTATTAAAAAATTAGAGATTATTATTGTTTGAAAATTAAAGAAAAAAGGGCTCTCTTCATTGACTGAAAAAAAAATCATAATCAAAATATATTCCAATATGTTTATGTAATTTTATTTAAAAATCAGCATT